>PYHW01010715.1:2553689-2605813 GCA_013186435.1 Turdus rufiventris
TTGTGTGTGTGTGAAATGGATGCTATGTCCAGAAAGAACAAAAGACCCCTAGTAATACTGACATTCCCAGTCCTGCAAAAGGGAATGGAATGTACACACCTCTCGACAGAAGTAAGATGATTGTGGCTCTGTGCTAACAGAAATCAGCTTCATTTGCACTACAGCAACTCATCTCAACACATACCAATTGTTGTCAGAGGATTTGGGAATAAAGGCAATCATATTTCCTGCACTGGTTACCTGTGGTAGCAAAACTGAATCCAGTTTAAAAATTCATCACAAATCCTGCATTACCTAGAGAGTTAGTCTTTGAGTTTCAGGGCTGCAGACAAGACAGTAAACTAAGGACAGTGTTTTCTGCTTTCATTACCTGCTCAAGTGCCATTTAAAATTCTCTTGATCTTTTCTCAAAGGGAAGATATGAGATTCTGTATTTAAGTCCTTGTAAAAATGACATGGGTGCTAGAGATCTGCAGCAATTCCACTGTTTCAATAGGACATCCAGTTTGTGACTTGGAGAGTCTGTGTCGGGCTCCAGAGTGGCTCACTTGGCAGTCCTTCAGAGCCAGACCTGCACACACCTGGGTGCCCCACTCATGTGTGAAGTTGTTTTAAGTGAGAGCTCGGCTTCTCAGTGCATCTGCAGGGTGCTCAAGCTGAGTAACTCTGCTCTTTCTAGGCAAGTCTACTCAGCACAGCATTGTCCTGAGCGAATGAACTCTCCTGAAGAACCTGTCCTTTTGTCTCATTCCTGTGGTGCTTTGCTGTGGCCAATAACACTTCTGATTCCTCCAGGAGTGGCAGACCCTCTGTACCATGCTTTACCTGGCTTTCAGAGTACTGACAATGCCACAGGGGCATGTGCTGTGAGGCTGAACTAATGCACTTTTGTAAAAATAACCCTTTGAGATCTGAGGAGAGAAAGAGCTTATAGAAATGCAAAGCAGAATAGCCTGTCGCTGGCCACTGCTGTTAATAGCTCCACGGTTGATTTCAAACATAGTGGTTTTAATTCATAATTGAAATTTGCCCTTGTGTTTGACAGGAAATGGGCAACATCAGAGAAAGCATTGAAGTGGCTATGTGCACTTACTACTGGAACATGCAGGTTGACAAGTAGTTTTAGAATTCAAAAGGAATTTTTAATGCAATGTCCTAGCACAGTAGTTGATTCATATATACCAGCTTGTGATCTGCAAGATAAAAATGCTGATTAACTATGATGCAAGAAAGCTTTAAAGTAGAGCCCTTTGATTTCCATATTTTCTGACAGACATAAACTAGTTATTGAATAATATTTCCATGATTTGTCTGTCTTATATCCTTAATCAAATTAAAAGATTTAAAGGAAAATGTATTATTTATAATGCTTTTATGTAACAGGATTTCATCTCAGCCTGTTGAGTATATATTTATATTTAGTACGGCTATTTTGACAGAATTTGATACTATCCAAAACCTCAAAAAAGAAAAAAAAAGAAGGGGAAGTATAGTCAGGAGAACATAATAGCCTCTCCTTGACACAGGAATATGTGAACAGCAACAAGAAGAGTCTTATGAAGATCTACATTTGACAGATATTTCATCCTTTGCAATCTTTTTCCTCTCACTTTCTGCTGTGTTGCAGCTAAAACTTTTTTTGCTTCCCCCACACCACACAGAAATGACAACTGCCCAAAAGTGTAACTAGTTTTCACCTAACATTTTGGACATTGGGATCAAATAGTGAAGTTAAAACCAGAATAACATATTTCCAGTGGAATGAAAAATATTATAAATACTGGCATCAAATGAAAAAGGGTTCTATAGTAGATGACCTTCAAAGAAATATGCTAGTCCTCAAACAACATGTAAATGGCAGGAACAAATCTATTTCTTTTTATAAAGATAGTACTATTGTAGAACTAGAAATGTATTATCTTTAGTCCACAAGATTATTGATTGGCCTCATGTATTCATTGCAAATTATCCCTCACATTGCAAATTATCCCTCCTTGCATGCCTGGATGGACTTTTATCCGGTTTTCCTAATTCATATTTTCATAAATGGTTATCTGACATTCATTCCTATACAAACAGTACATAAAATGATTTACAAATCTCATAAAATCGAATGTCTCTTTTCATTGACTTGTACAGGACTTTAATATTGATATGACTTCATTCAATTTGTCTTGGTTTGATCTTTTTCATTCTCCTGTCTCCCTCAATGCTTAAAAAGTAAATGACAGATTTAGAGTTTGTTGGGCAAAATGATTTGATTTGACATCCATGTTCCAATAAACATAACAGTGTCATTGTATTTTCCTTTGGAGCAGGATTAAGCATAGGGCTCCTGGTATTTGAATATGCCAGTGTTAGTATTAGTCCTCAGCAAAATGGATGACAAATGGATGAGGACTTGGGGAAGACAGATACAACTGGAAATAAAAACTATAACCAACCATTGCTTGGTGTGCTGCACTGCAGAGAAAACAGAAAATTTGGGTCCAACTATTTTATAAGATCTCTTCTCAAAATCATAGCAACACTAGTGGACAGTGTTTTTTTGGACTGGGAACTATTATATCTCAGGTGGATTCCCTGTTTCTGTCACTTGGAGATAATGTGGAAAAGCTGGGTAGAGGATCTAGTCAGAAACCACAGCTCACAGAAGCATCAACGCACCCCATCAAAACAAAGAATTTTGGATAAGACCTTTGTGGAGTTTTGACTTCATTTGTCCCCTTAATGTTCAGATAGATATTCCAGTGATCTGCCTCTTCACATTTATTCTACAGCTCTTCTTCTTGCCTTTTGCCTTGTTTTCTTTCCCCTTCATGTTCTGTCATCTCCTTTTCATGATATTAAAAGGGAACTAATCTCTTATCTTTCAACATATAAGACATGAACAAAATTAATGTTTGCCTTGTCAGTTGATCACGGTGTTTGTGTATCATGCCCCTCTTTCACATCTGTTTGTGCAGGGCAAGTCTGTTTTTCAACAGCTAAGAGTCAGGATTGGGGAAGAATTGCTAAGGGACCAGAAAGAGGTGGGAAAAGGAGGAGAAGCATCCTCTGAGACTGAGGGGTGCCAGTGCAGAGGTACCACAGGACACATGGTCAGACAGGCAGCTCTCAGACCTCCTTGCCCAGTGAGCCCACCCTCTCCCACCCCACATGCAAAAGTGAGAAACCTCTGACCTTGACACCCAGCCCCAAGCACCACTTCTTTGCACATATTAAAGGACAGTGGAATAATCGTTCTGAAACAAAATCACTTTTAACTGGAGAAATTTGTCTGCTCTGGGAGAATAATCGGCACTGCAGGAATGGTAAAGTTTTTCTGCTCGGTGGTGACAGTATATTTCCATACAGCCGCTCTAAATCGTTCCTCATAGGTCAAACATGACTCCAAATTATTTACATGAAGACAGTTCTGTGCAATGGACTCGGAGTGCTTCCAGTTAAACCATTTAATGAAGAAATCACATTGGGACATTTTTATGAAGAGAAACTGAACTGAAACAAAGAAGCAACAGATTCAGGTCCAACAGGATGAGCACACGTGTCAGGCTCAAAACCCAGCAGGATGCACTTGGCTTTGACAAAGCTTGACTTTTGCCTTTGATTAAGTCACTTCCCTCTTCTTGGTCTCATTTCCCAATCTGTAGAGCAAGGTTACTGGAATTTATTTCCCTTCCAATGTGGTTTTAGTGTGCTGTCTGAAAGTTTTCATTAAAGGCTGTTGATTACTCTTCAAGTCTATGTATTTTGAAATTTCCATATCAAAACCAGATTAATTAGTCCATGTTAGTTTGCTGTCTCTCAATAGTGGTCAATGATTGATTCATCAGGAATTCAAGAGTTTTATAATGCATGTAATGGCATTATAGATAAAAATAATTCCCATGAGAGAACATTTCTTCCTGGCTCAAGCTGGTGATCAGCTTATGCTTTGAAGCATGTGGGCTGATAGCCCTTGTAATTTTATCCTTCCGACTGTAACTGCAGAAGCTTTTTTTACAGTATTCATACGTGTCTAATCCTTTTTTAGAATCTTGCTAAGCTAGGTTGCCTCAATAATTCACTTTGCATTTGCTCAGGTTCTGATATAGGTGAAGATTTATAATATTCAGGACTGGTTCCAAAGCTCAGCTTCTTGGTTCTTCAAAATTCACAAAGAGCCTTGCCTGAAGGTTATTAGTCATGGCTTCCTGGAAAATGTTGTGATTATACAAAATAAAATGAGAACATAAAACAGCATTCCAAGTTTACCAGTATGCTTACTGTATAATGCAGTGGTTTGTTTACAAGATACAACAAATGAACACACATCTATTAACAAAAATTAATGATGAACAATTGCTGTAATTTCTCCTTGCTTGAAAAACAACTCTTGCAAATAAATTGGGTTAACAGTAGTTTGCTGATTGGCTTTATCTCACAAACAAGGAAATGAACAACATTAATGAATTCACTTCGGTAACATTAAGATTGTGATATAAGAAGCAATAAAAATTTATGGGCTGTTATGGGGAGTGGGTGTAAGCAAACTTAAAATAGAGGAGCTTTTTGTCCTAGGTGCTGTGTAGACATTACACCTCAATTTCTGAGGTCTGTATTTGCAGTGGCATTGTACAAATGGTTTAGTGAAACACCAAGCTATTCATCTATTCTGCTGAGGAATCTGTAAAGCACTTTTTGTGTTGGTGAATAGAAGGTAAGAATGAAAATATTTAACACTGACATGCAAAGACTGGCACAAATCTGTCATACAGAATACGGATGGAAAGGACTATTACCTGTTCCCTGTGTCTACATATGCAGTTACAACCTCATGTTTTATGACTACATCTTCTCAGACACAAGTGCATATTTTAAAATAAAGAGAATGGTCAGAAATATATAAATAAATTAATAAAAGGAATGGAAACACAAAGACTTCCCTTCAAGGACTTCAGCTTCATGGAATTCCAGGGCTCACCCTTGGCTGAAAATTCTTCCCTGCCTAATACACAGAAGTTTGACTTTGACTTCCAGTGGGGATAAACACTTCGGTTTGGAAAATATTTTAAAATGCCTATATGTCTGTTTCCTTTTTTAAACAGATTAAGTTAAGATGTACCTTATTCCAATAGATGCAAGAAACACCCTTACACCCACTGCTTGCAGACTAACACTAAGGAGGCTTCAGGAAATTCAAGCCTTGTTCTGAGCCTCATCTAGACTGCATCAAGAAATTCAGCAACATAAAGCAAGACTGAGAAAAATTGTGATAAAAATTGTGATAAGGCCTTCAGGATATGGGAACTTATATGGTACTGTTTTACTTTACGTCTGACATCTCTCTTCTGTACACACACAAATGGTAAGTCTCTGTACCATGAACAAAAAAAGCCCCTTTCCAATCTAGTTATTTCCTATAGAATACTGATAAAACAGAAGCCCAAGAAAATCTGCACAAAGCCAGGAAGCAGTCAGCTCTTTGCAGAAGATATGAAGAGAAGGATCAGCCTCTGAGAGTGAAGGCTGTGGCAAGATAACAGCAGGGCTGGGGCATCTGAGCATCATTTACATAAGAGATCTCACCTGTGATTCTTTGTGCTATTTTCCATCTTCTATCACTTCCCCCTTCTCATTTTTGAATTTATATATTTGGGAGAATGTTCCTGGAGAATTAAATTGTCTAGACATATCTTATGAGTACTTCAGTAGTCTGAAATTTTCCCATTTAATGGGCTATGAACTCACCCCAATGGCGGCTTCAGAGAAATCTAAGCTTATATGTATCCTGTCTTCTGCTTGAGTCTTAAATTCCAGGTGATATCCATTTTTTTCCTTTCTCTTGTGATTATTCTAATTATTTTGGATATTTTAATGAAATTGACTGACACCACAAAATGCATTTCATAGTGGCCACCGCACAGGGTGGCAGGGAATCATTCCGGGCAGCTACTCACTAATAGGCTGCACATTAAAAGTGCTTAGAGATAATTTGTTTTGTAATTGTTTTAATAAAACGCACGCACAATAGTTTTCTAAAGAACGTACAAATACAGAGTTTCCAAGAGAGTGCCACTCCATCAAAAAAGTGGTCTCATAGGCAGTGGTGTGACCAAAAATCATTCCTAAGCTCAGAACTAATAATCATGAGGCAAGTCAAATTTTCAAAATACTCCAAGAACCAAAGCAATATATACCACTTACTATGACTAACTGTCACAGAATTCAGTGATGAAAATGTTTACAAGGCACATAATTGCTTTCTGACAAATGGCTAAATAAAACCTCCTGCCTAAAATTTGTAATGCTAATGTTGCCATTCTGGTGTCACTTTCTGCTTCTCTCTGTGGGATCGAATCCTGCATCCCAAAACCAGAGCCTTGCCAAGCCTGCTGGCAAGATCCTGGAGAAACTCTGAAATGGCCAGTCCGCCTGACAGACACAAATTAGGCAGCACTTCAAAAGCACTCTACAGAAAGCATGGTAGGCAGGATGTCTGTAATCTAGCCATGTGAAATCTGCTAAGAGAGCAAATGTCAGGTCAGGCTCTGAGACAGCTGGAGTCATTTGTTTTTCCTCAGTCCTAGGACTACATACCAAGATCCTGAAATCCTCTGCTGTGAGTCTGACTTAGCATCAAGCAGGTGTAAATCTTGCTTTACACCATCCATGACAATCTGTAAATATGAAACCCAAATCTTCTTTAAATCAAATCAAGTTTTCCCCATGTAATTTTCGATGTCACTGAAATTCGTACAGATTGTAGAGGAAATGGAAAAGATTGCTCATTGTTCATTAATGGAACACAATTACAGGTATAAAAGGAATCAATTTTCTTAATGTCTCTTTTGCTCCTGGAATGCGTTTGAAGGTTGTCGGTACTAAAAAAAACAGAGAAAAATCACTTAATGGCAAAATAATCTTTTTGTTAGGCTGCAAAGATGTCATGGGGGATGTATTCCTCTAAAGCATGCATTCTTTCTGTAAGACTCTCAGAGGATTTCAGAGCTTCATTACCAATCTGTTCTACATAAAGGAACCCAAAGCAGGGAGGAAGCAGAGGTGCACCAGGGATCCCAGGTGGAAAAAAACAAATAAAAAGAAAAAAAGAAAGTAAGGGGAAAAAGGAATCTGTGTACTGAAAAGACTAAAACCAGAAAAGGTTACATTGCAATCTGTAATCTGTCCATCCATCTCTGCTACTAATTGACTTCATTAGATGGAACCACTTTTAAAATGGGGTTTGCTGAATAGGATTGAATACTGAGATTGCGTGTGAGAACGGAGAATGGACTCCACTTCCCTTTTGTTGCTGTGTTTCTATGGCTACTGCTGAGACAGAACCAGTCTCTTGTGAGAGAGCCACAGTATCTAGGTACCACCAAATATAATTCCCTTCTGTTACAAGGCATGGACTTTGTGCCATGCAAAGAGTAAATAACATGGGTTCTAATAAAGGTTATTGGGAGGAAAGCAGCAAGCTTAGATCATTATCATGAGAACATTTTCCTGATTTGTGAAATGTTTGTGCCAACATTTACTGCCATATTTTTTTTCTTAATGTAATTGTTTACTACTAAAACCAGTCTCAGATAAAGAAATGTTTTAAGCTTACTAGGTAGTGAGGTAAAAGTAGCCACAAAGTTGTTTCTTAAAAGGAGATATTGTACTTATAAAATCCCAGTATTAATGTCTTCACAATAGTCATTACTTCATGGCACAAACATCTCCATGAATCATCTTTATTTATTGTATTATGGTAAGCCTTTGGCATATATCTAGAGATGATGACTATCTCTTCATTTTCATTGTCAGTAAAATATAACCCATTATTATCACTGCACAATGAACACACCTCAAAGGAGAATTAAGAACTTTGAAGCCAATTGATTTTAGTTGGGTGCATTTGCATTAGCACTTGTCCTTGTATGTAGCCCTTGACCATTATCTGGCTCCCCTGAACTCAAACAAAGCCACGCACAGCTCACCCTTCATGCTTGAAGAAGGAATATTTATTTTATTCTTTTGTCCACAACGAAAGACCAGCATCTGCTTGTGCAGCTCTGTGCTCAGAAAGCAAGGGGTAGGAGTTTTGGTGCTTCTTCTCCTAAATGATGGCTGGAGTGCCTAAGCCCAGCGGGTAAGTGAGCTCCACCTTGGTGGGTCTCAGAGCCAGCGAGAGATAACATAAGTAGCAATGTGTGGTCTTCACCTGAAATATCATAAAGGAATCCCCCTTTTCTTGGGCAAACTTGCTGGTAACTTTCCATTCTTTTACCTTCCTCCAATCTAGAAAAGCAGAGCCATGCAACCGAGAGAGCAGGGAATATTATTTTCTCTAAAACCATCACATAATTTTATCCCCTGTTGCAGACTTGCTATGTACTCCTCATGAAGACTTCTGACCAAGGAATGTGCCTCACATTAAGCCATGGCAAACTGAGAGAAACTACTCAATAAGAGAATCTAACAGATGTCCAGAGTTTACAGATATATTGATGAAAATTTGTGTATGATCTACTGGGGTGACATTAAAAGTATTGAGAGGCACTTTGTATCTTAATCATATGAATGATAGTTCAATTATGTTCATCAACATTTTCTAAGGAAGCCTTATATTTCTCAGGAAAGATTGAGCAGAACTTTGTCAGGTCATGTTCTGAAGAGAGTTTTCTCTACATCATTTGGTGCTGATTGCTACTGGAGGAAGGATGAAAATTAAATGGCTCATTGATCTGTTCCAGCACAGAAAATGCTACGTTTCTCTGTATTTATTGTAGTACTGAATACCCAAAGGCTTAATGTAACTCTGTCAACAACTTCATATGAGAATATGTGAGAAACCTTTGAAATCAGAACAGTCCTGTAAAAATCACAGAACTGGAGTATTATTAAGGTTAGAAAAGAGTCTGACCGTTATCCTAGCACTGTCAAATCCACCACCAATAAAAATTGTCCCTAAGTGTCCCTAAGATGGGTGGAGACACGGTCAGGACAGGTGACCTCAACTGACTATAGGGATGCTCCAGCCCATATGGCATTGCGTTCAGAATATAAACAGGGGGGAAGAAGGAAGAAGCAGGGACATTTGGAGTGATGATATTTGTCTTCCCAAGTCATTGTTACCTACATGGAGCCCTGTTTTCCTGGGAATGGCAGAACAACTGCCTGCCCAGGGGAAGGAGAATGAATTCTTTGTTTTGTTTTGCTCACATGGAAGACAAAATTAGATTGCTTTTTAATATTTGTAGTTATTAATTAATACAATCTCAATTTTAGGATCTATGTTACCACTTGAAAAGGGGCATTGCTATATTTAAGTCAAGCAGAGGACATCTTCTTCCCACACAACACAGCCTAAGCGATGAAAAATCTCCACTCCTAAGGCAACCAAGGATATGTAGTGGAAAATCTCCACAGAATGTGTGTGGTGCCAGTGGTACTCCTTCTTCAAGCAGTGCCTCCAGCTTATAGTTGGTCATTGACTGTATCTTCAGCTGTGTAGGAATGATCTCTGGGGTCCAAAATCTGGCTGTAGTACATCACTTCCATGAGACTGCTCCTTTATTCTCTCAGTGACACCATCACCAGCACCCAGGTTTTACAATGTTTGCTGAACAGCAGTCAGAATATTTAATCTGAATTAGGTCTTGTCAACAGGACAGATTTACTTCTGGTGTAACTGTGCAAAAGTCGAAAGCATAAAAGCATGGAAAGACTTGGTCTGTTGAATTTATTGATTAAATGAGATGAATACAAATCACAAGCCATATTCTATCTTTGGACACATAGATTCAACTTATGTTGTGTCTAGTGAAGGCCATGAATTTACATCTGTTACTGGAATATGGCTTGAAAAATTGTGTCATTATCTTAATGACATTATCTTAATAATTGTCCCTGATGTGCAAAGCAAGCAATGCTCTGACTCCCAACCTTGTGAAGACCTGCCGAGCCCATGTCTGAGCTGAACAGCTTGTTTGGCCTTGTGTACTTCAGTAAAATCCTGCTAAAATCTGTGAACTTGGAATCTGCAGAGGGAAAAAAAGCAAATCACTGACTATGAATTAAGATTTTCTTTGCAAATAATTTTCACTGTTGGTATAAAAGTATTACAAAAAATATCAGTTTGAAGCAGAGCTGCAGAAAGACCTGAATAGATGCTAAAAATATATGATACTGCCGTGAGGATACAGTGAGAAAAGGTTTGAGTTTTTTGCTCATAAGTGTTTGCTTCTAATGAGATACTATGAAATAGGGGTTTGCAGTTTAGGAGGCTTTAACATCTGTTTCTTTATCACATGGTACTTAGGTTATTCAGATAATTAATTCTAGAGACCATTCCTGACAGAGCAAGCTTGTCTGTAAGGAAAGTGAGCATCTTCCATAGCTCAGAGAGAAAAAAACCCCTTTGATTCTCTTCTCGTAGAATCATGAAGTGTCTGAAAAAGTGAACTGCAAGGAAACATAAGCAGCTGGGTTGCTGGCTATTGATGTGCAAAATTGATCAATGTGGTGGAGGCATTTTGAAAAGGACTCTAATATTTATAGTATATAGAGAACATGTAGACAATATTAAGAAAGTGTCCATCACTTAATGAATTGCCTTGTTGTGTTAAAAAAGAACTAATGTACATTGGTGTATAATTTGTCATATCTCCCTTGGCATTTGCATCTCCTCGCAAGGAAGAGGTAGTGTTTGAAAAATATTTTGAGCCTCTCACCCTATTTCTGTAGCTGTTACACAGAAGAGAACAAGGAGTCCATGCTGCACCAAGAAAGCAAGCCAAATGGGAGCTGTGAGACATGAGAGGTAAGCACAGAAGGAAAATGCATCTCTGAGTGCTTCTCTAGGAGCCCTGCTGGGCTTTTAGGACTGTTTGTGACAAGATGGTCAAACTCTCTGGCTCTGGATAATTCACTTTATTTTTTTGTCATAGTAATTGCACTAACAAAAGCTGGCACTTCAGAAGTTGTGGCAGCTGATCAAATGAGGGAAATGCAGATGGTGAGAGCCCAGAGCCCAGCACAGGCTAGAACAAGCAAGGTTTATCCACCTTGGGTCTGGCAGCACCCTCCTCCCCAGGGCAGAGGGTTCTGGAGACCAGTGAAACACATGCTGTGCTTGTTTCTTGGGAAAAAAGTGACACAGAATGAGAGAGCCTTGTTAAAGGAAGTGAGCAAAAGAAAATTATTCCTATTGCTCCAACCCAGTAGAGCACCATGCTGCATTTCTGTGTGTGTTTCTGTGATTTTGGAGGAAACTCAGCAGAAACCAACTCTTGATATCAAGCTAAAGAAAGCCCTAAAGATATGACATACATTAGCATTCAAAGTGGAAAATGTGTTTTTCTCAAAGTGTTAGAAGTACTAATTCTGAAAATCTCAGTGAAAGGCCAAATACCTGGCAATCACTGTTACAATCAACTATTTCACCTAGGTATTGTTTTTTACAATAAGAGTAAGAGCCAGAGACAGTATTTATACATGGTCTTTACAAGCATATCCTGGCATTTCTTATCAGATTGCTCACTCGCTAGTTTGAGCAAATGTAAACTTTTCCTGGGCTGAAAACTGATGTGCCCAACTGCTACCTCCTTTGAAAAAATACAGGTTTGAAGCTATAAAATGAAATTTGCTAATGGAAGGCCCTATGAGTCACCTGCATATTTCCTATTTGTGCCAGAAGGAGTTCTTTCCTTACGGGAGAACTGTGCCCAGTATAAATGATGCATTAGCTGGGTACTAGCAATGGAATAACAGTTTGTCATCTGTCTCAGGAGTGTGAGCATCACAGTCTCTGTCTGAACACTGACAATGTCTTACAGAGCTAAAGGCCTGCCTAGGCAAATCCAGGACTCCTGCCTAACCTCGGTCTTTCTTCTTACAAATGCTGCAAATTTTTCCACAACTCCTCTCAACTGTTACTTAACTAGATTTATCGAAAGGTCCTGTGTTCAGCTTCATTAAAACACTGCATTGGAACATTTTTCTCTTGATAGCCCTGTGTAATCTGACTCTGTATTTTCCTGGTTAATATTCTCTTCCATTGTATCCCCTAACAGAGAAAAGAGGAGAAGGATTTAATAGCAATAAAGAAAAAATACATTATTTTAAAGAAATGAACTGAAGAATTCTTGCTGATTCTTGTCTTCAGGAACCTGATAATGAGGATCTGAGTAGGCACTTTTTATTTATTATAATGAAGTGAAAAATGTGGAAAATTAGCATAGAAGTCCTTAGTGGATGTTATGGAAATAAACAAGAAAGAAAATATCAGACCCAAACCAAAACAAAAATAACTCTGGAGAGGAAAAGAAATTAATTTCAAGAATAATATAATGCCGTGCAGACCTGCTCTTACAGAAAGCCATCAAGTTAATTTAATTCCACAAACCCCATTGCTCCAAGAAAATATTGTTTAAATCAATTCATTCTTTCATTATGCCGCTTAAGAGCACCATGAACTGATGAGAAATTGCTGAGATGACTTTCATGTATCAGGATCCCTTCAGTTTCACTTCATTTTCTATCCTGACATGGGATTAATGTGCTGTATTTGCATGCTAAAATAGTATATTTAATTGTAAAAGTGGTGTTGTTAAATTACCTTGCAATGAGTTTATTTTAAATGGTTCATTAAAGTTTTTAAAATAGCTTGCTGCATGATTTCATCTCTGCACTGCTTTAATGGATTACATATTTAACCAATAGCTGCATTACAGGAAATCTTGACTTGCTGTTTGCCCTTCAACAACAGATTTTGTAGTAAAAGTAGTTGCAGTGTCATGGGATCAGAGTCAGATAATTACAGTACCTGAGCAAAAGTCCATCTCTCTCTCCAGCTCTGCACAGAGATGGTATTGAACTATTATGTATGGAAACAGCATTGTTTGTGTGGAAAGGACCTCTAAGATGATCAAGCCCAACCTTTAACCCAGCACAGCCATGTTCACCACCAAGCTGTGTCCCTGAGTGACACGTCTGTACCTCTATTGAACACTGCCAGGGGTGGTGATGGCACCAGAGCCTGTTCCAATGCCTGACAGCCCTTCAGATGAAGGAATTTATTCAAATTTCCAATCTAAACCTCCCTTGGTGCAACTTGAGGCCATTTCCAGTGGTCCTGTCACTTGGTACCTGGGGGAAGAGGCCAATCCACTCCTTGTCACACCCTCCTTTCAGGCAGCTGTGGGGAGTCAGGAGGTCTCCCCTTGAGTCTCCTTTCCTGCAGGTTGGACAATCCCCTCACCCTCAGCCACTCCTCACAGGAATTGTGCTCCAGACTCTTCCCCAGCTCTGCTTCCCTTCTCTGGACACATTCCAGCACCTCAATGTCCTTCTTGTAGAGAGGGGTGCAGAACTGGACTTGAGGTAGGGCCTCACCAGTGCTGAGCACAGCAGGCTTTCTTGTCTTTGTTCCTTTACATCCCAGGTGTTTAGAGACTAAAAAAAGATCCCCCTGAACTTTCTGTTTTACGAACTGTAGTGTCTTAGCCCACTTACCTTTTTCATATTTCAAAGATGCTCCAGTCCCTTACTCATCCTTGTTCACTGCTGTAAGCTCACTGCAGTAATTCTGTATCTGTCTTGCACTGGGGAGCCCAGAACTGCACCCAGCACTCAAGGCATGACAGAAACTCTGAGGAACAGATCAAGGAATAGCAGACCATCATCAGGAACCATGGCAGCAAAGCCACTCAAGAGCCAGCTTCTCCAAGCAACTCTATCCATACCCTCTCTGTCATACTTGACTCTGTCTACATGGTGGAAAAAAGTTTTATTCTAAATTTAAAAGACCAGAATTTAGCTTTTACTTTCAGTTTCATCTGTGTACTTCCTAAGATAAAAACCATAACCTAAAGGCTGATGTAAAAATGTAATATTTAAAACTCTCTATTCATATCTTTGTTTACTGTGCTCATATCAATACACTCGGAAGTGCAAGGGAAGCATCACTCTTCATCTCAATGGGAATTAAGCACCAAAATAGCTTTGAAGAGTCAAGTATAAGTCCTTGGCTTGTAGAATAACAGCCCTATTTTGAATAAATACTGTGGCTTTTCAGGGAGTCTCTTGCAAATGTGCACAAATAGTTGTCTATATTTAGGTCAGCTATATGCTTGTGCACTGAAATGTTGCTTTCCTTACATGCTGATATGGAGGAATATCGTCCCTTAGGGAGGAATTCTGTATCATTAAACTAATCCATGCTATTACATTTCAATTATTGCTTCTGTGTACACGCATTTTACAACAAAAAATGGAGCAGATAAATGAAACACATTTAGAAAGCCATTATTATCAGTGCAAGTATCTGCTCATATTGGTTCTGATAACTGTGCTCCTTCCCCATCATCACCTGGCATATGTCGATTAACTTGGGGGAAAGGAGAAGAGAAGAAAGGGACATTCCCTGGTATACTGAAAGCAAAGATGACTTCTAGTGGATGTGGGTTATCTTACAAGTCTTGGAGTTACCTGAAAGCATTCAGGATGGATCTGAGAGTCAGGCAGGTGCAGTTACTATCCGAGGTCCTATGCCTGTAAATAGCACCCTTCAAGCTGCTCTCTTCTGGTACTACTGTTCCACTTGCTGTCTCTATTTCCCACAATGCCCACATGTGCTTAACCTTAGACAACAAAAAGTACTTTTTAGTTTTGTGAAAGACTAACCCAGCTTTAAGTCATACACAAGCTCTGTGTAGTAAGAAGTTTGAATGAAAAAGCTGCATTACATTATTGCTGCTATGTACACATGTTTCGCTGTAATAGGACACTTTCTGTTTTCATACAATAAAAAGAATCACAGCCCTTCCTGGGTACAAATGGACTAGGCTTCTTGGTGCTATGCTATGAAATATTGTTTTCCTATGATTTCTTGTTTTGCTGTTATGGAGAGGTTGCATGCTTTTGATGCTAGTTGCAGTGAAAATTGTACAGTTTTACTTCCTAGACACAGAATATGTTTTTGCAGTAAAAAGTGCAGATCTAATGTATAGGTTTGAGGAGGTGTTTGCCCAGTCTACTGGCAAGGTCTTTCTAGCACATAGCTCTGGTCTATGTGTAGAGAGAAGTTCTTCTTGGTGTATCTGCAGAACAGTTTCTAGGTAGTGATTGTACTGAAAGCCACTTCTGTTTTTAGTACACATTGCAGAATGATTTTTTTGATGAATTTTCTTTCCTGTTGTTATGGCAGGAAGAGTTTTAGTTCAAAGCTTTTAAAATAAAGATGCTGTTTGTTCCTAATGCAAGTACTCAGTGGCTCCCTGAAGTGTCCAGTAAAATAATTTAACAAAAAGAAAAATGTTCTCCTCAACCTTTCCAGTCTTCCTTTGATACCAGATGTGCTTTGTTAATCTCAAAACTATAACTTGGTAAAGGCTTTCGTTTCCTTTCCCAATTTACACAAAAACAGGCTCAAGCCTCAACTTTGTTATTAGTTTTCAGAGTTGTAATTGCAGACTATTCTAGATAGAGAAAGCAGAGCAGTCCAAAGCCATTAATATTTATCAAGGTCGAATGTTAATCAAGGTCAAAAGTTGATAATTTTAATTTAATAACATAGCTGTCTCAAATCTTTACACTTTTCAATTGCCACAGATGATACCAGAAATAGTATTGGATATCCTATACATTTTTTGCTTGTTTTCAAGAACTGTCTTAGCAGTTCCATCCTGGGCTAGCTGGCAAATGAGGTTTCATGAGATGGCACATGTAAACCATGCATGTGATTTCTATGTGTTAGTATATTGAAGTTCCAACACCCTTCTCTACCATCCCTTACCTACAGCCCAGTTCAGGACTGCTCAGCACTGGAAGTCCCTCTCTGGGAAGGCAGGGAGTGAAGCAGCTATCTTGATCTTGGAATGTGTCTTGAGACCTGAAACAGGACCCAGCTTTCTACCCCTTCTACCTCATCCTCATTTTCACTGGGTGTGTCAGAATATCAGAAAGAGATTTTTCAGGAATTAAAAAGAGAAACAAAAAAGATGAAATAAAAAAGTCTCTTTAAATAGGGGAATAAAATAGAATCGATAGGACAGCAAAAGTGAGACTGAATTGACTCGAAGAAAAAGAAATTAAGAATAAGATGTAGAGGAATGAGATTTGCCATAGAGGAGGAATCTGGCTATTTTGAAAAAAGACAAAAGATGTGTTTACATGGAGGTAAAGAATAGAACATAGACATTTTAAATAAATCTTTTTCAATTAGGCTGAGAGCTCAGCAATGCATATACCCTCTTCTTGTTGTCTGCCCAGAAGAAAAGGAAATGCTGAGCTAACAAGAGTTCTCTCCTCCCAGAACACAAATCAGATAATCTACTGAAAAAAACGCTGCAAATTTTCTGGCAACTGCCTCAGCCAGAAATAGCTACTTTCTCCTTTTATTTTAAGAGGTCACGGATTTGTCCTGTGGGCACTCTGCTCCAGGAGTCTTGAGAATTGGATTGCCCTGTTCCCAGATGCCTGAATGTGCACTGCACTGCCCTTTGAGCACCTGCACACAGTCCTAGTGACTTTTTGGTTTTTATGGACTACATCTACCAAGGTTAAGTCCCACCAGTGCTGCCTTTCTCTCTTCTCAGCTTTTCCCAGATTCACACAACCCAACAGACACCCCAGCTGTTTATCCACTAAATTTCTGTGCTGTGAGCTGCTCTCCCCATCTTTTCCATCTGACATGAGCCAATTGCAGTGCAACAGCACAGCAGCATCTCTCACCCAGCAGATCTATATTGCAGCAGATAAAGAATATGTCTCATAATAATAGAGCCCAGACTCTCCAAGAACCATGTTCTTTCCCTCTGCCATAAATATCCTTCCTTTTTCAGCTTTCACTTCCCTGGTTCCCAGGCTGGATGTTTATAAGTTGCTTACTATTTGCCAGGTTGTCACTTTTTGGGACTCTGGCATTTGCCAGTCCAACCATGGCACTCAGTATGATGTATTTCAAGCAAAATCTATCCTCTCTCTTTAGGCTAGGTTTTAACTTCATCTCTTCCTCTTCCCCACCCTCTGCAGCTTGCTGGCATGCTCTAAGTCATAACAATGCACTTTAAAGGAGCAGTATTATGTAATTCCAAGGCTTGTTTTTTTTTGACATCAGTATCCAAACATGACAGGTGGCTGTCAGCTAAACCATCAGTAACTGTTCCTGAGGTTGCACGTCCATTAATCCGCTGATTCGACAACAGCCCCTGGAATCACAAGAGTAATATCACTGTAACTACAAATATCAAAAGCAAATAGTCTACAGCACCACCTGTATGGATTTGTTGTTCTCTGAACAATCAAGTCTCAGCAATGGGAGATTTACAAGGCACCAGAAACATTATCTTTTGAAGTTCTGATTTCTGACAACATCCATGGATAGCTTAGTCAGGTACAGTTTGTCTCAGTGAAGTTTCTATGTGCATGTGTTGTTCATAAAATGTGAAGCAAGCCCCAGTTTTGCAGTTCCTCAGATTTCAGATAGTGACAGCGTTTCTGTTTCCAAGACTCCTTTGGAAGTAAATTTCAGTCGTCTACTTTGGGTGGATGGAAGGAGAAATTGGCTTGCCAAGATTTGGAGTGAAAATTGGGATACTGCTGAAACACAATCATATTTTTTAAAATAGTGAGAGATGGTTCACAGACCATCAGTGATTTTTTAGTCAGGGATTTTGGTAGAGAATTTTTTAGAAAATAGGTGGAAACAAAAAAAAAATATTATTTTGTGGTTGTCCACATACGTGGAATTGAGTATAATGGAATAATTTTCTCCTAATAAATTAATTGCAACTGAATGAAAATCAAGCAATTCTATCTGCGTTACTTGTACTGTTTACTGTAAAATATCTGTCAGATCACCCAAGATTTGTATAAGAAAGATGGATCACCTGGAACCTAAGCTCCATCACATGTGCTGATTTCAGCATGGATGCTCAGACAGTGACATATACTTAGAGGAAGATATTCTGTCAGTTCCTGGCCTAAAAAATTTCTGTCATTTTCTACAATCTGGTAGAATCCCCTGCACAAGAAATGGGCATGTTAAATCATGTTTGTGTACAAAGATTTTATTTTTACAGAATGAAAGAAGGGAAGGGGAGAGGAAATGTGAATAAACAGCATGGTTTATGTATGAGGAAGGCATTGAGAATGACAGCAGCTAAATGTGTGTTCAGAAGAGTTACTATTTTTTGCTGTAAAGCATAAGCTCTGCAGCAGAGATTGATGTGAACAGAAAGTGCATGGTTTTCCTACCCACCCACCCACAGACACCAGCAGTTTTCCTTCTGGGTCATGAGCTGGGATACAAATCAAATGATGAGAAGCCCTTCCAGGATGAAAGATTTCTATCATCTAGGATTTAGCTGATAGGCTGGAAAGTACCTTTAAATCCATATACATGTAGGTGGGTATCAGGAAAGCTGAAATGGAAAACACTATTAAGAGAGGAAATAACACAAAGGCAGTGATTTTAGCAGGAACTATTTATACCAGAGACTATGAATTAAAGACAGATGAAAGAAAAGTAACAGCAAGAGAAAAAAAGCTAAACAAGTGGATCAGGTGGGGATAAGGAAATTGTACTTTTCACTCCACATTTGAAATGTTGGATGTTCAGATATCTGCATTTCATTTGGTATGGATCTCTGGTCCCTACCGAAGGGAGAGCTGTGAAGTGTTATCTGATACAAATGTAATTGTACAGCTTTATGGAAGGCAATAAGCACACAAAACGTCAATTTTTTTACTTGCACTATTTTCTATTTTACTAAAAGTGTAGTTTCAGATTAACAACTCTGTTTGTCCTTTAATAATACAAGAGAGACAATTTTTCCCCCCCAGGTTATAATTTTGGTTCTGATTCCTCTGTTGCGACTACATAGTCAGATAATTGTGAATATAATAATTTTATATTAAATAAAGATGTATTTGTAACTAAAGGTAAAAAGTTTTTTTAGCTATACCTTGGATAGCATTGGAATAAACTTCATTCCTTGCTTTGATCCAAGCATGTCTGTGCCTTGACTGTATGTCTGAACTGGATGAAAAGGAACAGCTATGCCTGAATGGCTCCAATTGTTTTATCCCACAAAACTTTTCAGGACAAATCATAGTCCTCTGGTGCTGATGTTACACTTGATGCATCAGACCAGAAGCTACATTTGATAAAGGATAGTTTAAGGCTTGAGGTTTACTAAAACCTGATGGGAACATTTGCTGTGATTTGGAGACAGCTGTTTTTCTAAGGAGGATTCTTTCTACTGGGGTTAGTCTCACAAGATTTCATTAGCAGCAAAACAACCCTGAAAGTCATTTACTGCGCTAGACAACATCACAGTAAACCACAATATGCATTTGTGAGAGTCAGGCATCCATCTCTGTTCATTAGGCTAGTTTTCAAGCACAACACTTTTTATAAACAAGCATTTTCAGCATGTCCCCAAATAACTCCATAGTCTGCTCCTTCCTTTCTCTGCTTGTACACTCTCTAACTGGTGGTTAGCTGCCACCTCTGAGGTGCTGTGTTGTGTCATACCACCTACAGGAGCCCTTGAGAACTAAGAGTCAACATAAGGAAGAGACGGTGAGAAAGGGAGAATGAAGTGCAACAGATTTGTAGGGCACATCTCACCGTACTGGGTGATACTGACAGCATCCGTTCCTTTCCTGCAAGACTGACTCACATGGCTTGGTCAGTCACTGCATTCCTTTCTCAAAAGCTAATATGCACTCAAAGCTGCCAGTTATATGGATCTTGAAAATTTTTAACTGCAATGCTCATGCACATGATGTACCTGAATGAAAAATTGCTGCGATTCAGTGCTGTGAATCAGAGAGTACTCAAACCCTCAAATATCCAGGAATTTGGGTGTCTGGTGCTTCTGTCTGCTTCACAGCACTGTGCTCTACAGTGGTGGTGGAGAGGAACCCGTGCCAGCCTAAGCACTTCGAGCAGCCTGTCAAGCACAGCGTGCCTTTCTCTGCGCGTTAATTCACTCAGCTCCTCTACATAGCCAGACCTGGAGTTGCCTGTGAGAATCTGGGCTTCCCGTGCACTGCTGCGGTCCTGTCAGCTGGAGGGCCAGTGCCAATGCCAGCCTGTCTGCTGCTCTCAGCTACAGCCTGTTGCCTCCTTTCAAGTGGCACTCAGAGGTGCTGCAGGGAGATGACAACACTGCAGTGTTTGGCTTTGCTCGCTCTGATCATCAGCAGCACCGTTCCTTTCTGTGGGAATGGCCTGAGCCCTCCTCACACGGCATCAGTGCAACTTTCACAGGAATATGGCAAAGTGGTGCTTAGGGAGCATTCATGGAAGTGCAGATTTCTTTTTATCTATTATTCTCCCGTGATGGTGAAATAGCTTACCATTTTTAGTTCTGCATGTCTTATTTTCTCAGAAGATGGCAAAGATTGAGACATACGATACTAATCCCAGAATAAGGATTCTGCTACCGAGATACTCATATGAGGAGTTCTGCTGTTAATCTGGAGATATTGCATAAATCTCCACTGGGCTTAGTCAAAACCTTGTCTTCTCTGTCAATTGTGTCAATCTCTGAAGTAAAAGCTTGCTTATCAGAAACCCTAGGGGAAGAACAAGGAAGCAGGGACATAGAGGCCATTTCTCAGTTCAATGGTTATTAGATGAAAGCAGTTTACAGCCACTGCTGACTGGAATTAGAGTGGCTTTCCAAAAGACCTAGCATTAAAAGCCTATGTTATCTCATTAAAAATTTTGTAAGTCATGCACTCCTAAGAGGGACAATGGATTTGTTTCCCTTGATATAAAGAGTCTTAGACGATCAGCATAGTTGGGAGAAAAATATGATTTACTGGCTTTTTCTTATATATGTGTACATGCCTCGTTTGAGTGATGTATTTCAACTTTAGTAAAA
This sequence comes from Turdus rufiventris, assembly GCA_013186435.1. Lineage (NCBI taxonomy): Eukaryota > Metazoa > Chordata > Aves > Passeriformes > Turdidae > Turdus > Turdus rufiventris. Next base: position 2,574,566 of record PYHW01010715.1, read on the forward strand.
TTTCATATGGAAATAAAATGAAGAGTCCATTGTACTTTTTTGCTTTTGAAATGCTTCTGCCCTCCTGAGTGTTAAAAAATAGAAGGAAAGAAATCCAGCATATCTGTGCATAACAGCACAAGTCCATTGTACTTTAAAATGCCATGTGTCTTTTCTATACACAATAAGCTCAAAACTAAGGAATTTATATGTTAAATTTGAATAATGGACCAAAATAAAATAATTCCTCTTTGCTATAGGAAACCCATTAGTCCTGAGCACATCATAATCCCTCTTTGGTAGAGAAATGGACTCCTTAAAGTAGGGATAATAGTAAAAGACTAACCAGAATGGAAGACAGGTTAAAAAAAATTACATCTGATTAATGCACTTGACAAGTAGGTAATAAAATTATGTTCTGCTCAGAGCAATTTTGAATAATTGATTTGGTTTATGACTTTGACCAAAATAGGCAGAAATGCAACATTCTCTCAATTGCACTATAACTGTTCATCCTACTAAGAGAACAAGAAAGAGGGGGAATGCCTATTACATAGAGATTTATAATGAAAATGGACCTATTAGAGAGAGCTTCATTATGAAAATGGCTAATTAGAGAATCTGAATAGGATATTTGAAATATCACATCCTCTACAATGCCCATGGACTCTGTGTGCTGCATATCAAGCACACGGTGACTGCTGTCAAGCTTGCATGCAGAGGTTTTCAGAAGCATCTGGTTTTGTGCCTGCTGTCCATCATGGGTACAAATGACCTCACTGAAATGCTGGATTCCCTACCCTAGATCTCTTCCAGGCAGCTGAGACCCGCTGATGTGCTTGAATTGCACAGGCTCTTGAATTGGTAGGCTCTGTGCCTGGAGGCAGATTATAATCTGCAAAACATTCTTAACTCCACAGCTCACCTCTCTTCTAAGTGAAAGACAGCGAAGTCAGTTGGCAGGCACAACCAGACCCTTGCATGGGTATGGACAGCTAATGATTTTTCTAGGTGTGAATTCCCTCTGCCTCCCCAGTGGTGCTGCTATGGCACATAAATCACTTCAGACCCTCCCCGGGGGGCACAGGATGGGACAGGGAGCAATCCAGGGGAAGGCTGCACACTTCAGTCCACAAATGAAAGGATGCAGAACTCTGTGGAGCTGGTCTAAAGAGAGACATAATTAACCTCTTCACAACTACTCTTGGTAACAGCCAGCAACAGGGCATGGACGTGTTGTTGGATTCAAGAGAACACTTTACTTCTTGCAAAAGTAAAAAAAGTAAAAAGGCAGCACAAAAAAAATCAGAAGAAACAGTGTGAATATCTTACTTCAGTCAACTAATTTAAAAATGTGGGTTTTTTGGGCCAGAAGCAACTCATTAGCTGCAGCCTAAAGCTTTCCCAGTAAATCTTAGGAACAATTGAATGATTTCATATTATAAAAAGCTTATTATTATAACTAGGTATTTTAAGTGCCAGGAAAAACCACTGAACAGTACCTCGCAGCAAAATCTTGTAAGTGATGCACGCACTTCCAATTACATGCTGTCTTGACCATTTCTGCCTGTGTTCAGTTGCTTAGCACCACCGTGTATGCTTACACTCTCAGCAGGAGGGTTCATAATTCTCAGCAGAAACACATCCCTGATTAGGAAAAAAAAAAAAAGGGGGTTAGAAAAGTACAGAGAAATATTTTCAGGATACGTTAAAGCTGATAAAATGCCAGGGAATGCCACAATCCCCTTGAGATTACTCACAGGAAAGAAAGAGATGAACTGTTTTCTGTGGAAGCTGGAAAGTAGGGTCTATTATCAGGGTGTATAATTTACTCTGTATAAACATTTGGGTAGAAGTACATCTTGGGAAATATTGTACTGTACCAGGAGAGTATGTTCCTTTCCTTCATTTAATTGAATAGAAATAAGTAAGTATTTTTGATACATCATCTTTCACCAGTTGTTTGCCAGGTGTTCATTAAATAACAACTTTATTTATCTATTTTCATTGTCAGGTTAAAAAAATTAGTTCCTGTGAAGAAACCTTAAATTAGGAATTATAAACAGATGTGGCATAAAGCAACTAGTCCTTTTCTTTAAAAATTTCAGGCAGTCTGCACAGGCTTGAAGAATTCTGGAAAGGAAGAGCAGAAAAAAAGATCTGCATATACATCACATCACTTACTCTTTATGCAGGCATAACTGACAGCAACTTTGCTGGAATTTGTGGAGTAAAGATTGGAAACAATTAAGTCAGAGGTCAATGGGAAAGAGGTAAGATTTCCAAGCAGATCACAACATTATCTCTTGTCCTGGTTTCAGTAAATTTGAATCTAAAGCATCTCTCCCTTACCAGGTACAGATTCTGTAAGACTCTTCCAAAGGAAGAAAATGCCTCAGATAAAATCCTTTGGCTCATCAGTGCTTTGAGCTTAGTCCTGGTTTCAAATAGATCCTCACAAGGATTTGCATTGTCTCCCCAGCCTACACTCTAATCTCCTAGATCCAAAATAAAGACATTTAAAATGCTGGGTCAGTGTTGCTCTGGCGTATGCAGAGCAAGGGACATACGACTTGCTCCAGCATCTCTGTCTCAGCTGCTTTGGGTCCAGAAGAAACCAGCTGAGGAAAACTGGATAGCAGCAGCTCTTCCCTGGCTTTTTCTTAATTGTGATGTCTGCTACCATGGGGCATGCAATCCTTAAGGCTTTTCCTGCTGGATGCTTAAGATGCCTTCATATTCAGGCAGGCAATCCTGCTCTCAGCTGGCCAACTTTCACCAGGAGCTGAATAAGCATCTTTAGCTCCAGCAGAATTCCTGGAGACACAGGATACTTGGAAGTCAGGCAGTCCTACTGCTCATTATTTGGGTTGAAAGGCACAAGTATTTCAAACTCTGTCAGCCACATATTTTAAAGATTTTTAAGATCCTTTACAAGTAGGATAAGCAAACAGAAAGGAGCTCTTCTTTCAGTATGTACTATTGGACTTACATTTGCTCTCTGTAAGGGAACTGACATCCCCAGGTGTCCAGGTATTAAGTTAGTGTATGTCAAGTAAAAGCATAGTCATGGAGGAGAGGTTTTTCTACATGTTCTTTACTCTGATCCAGAAATCCAGACACTTAATTTTCCATGTGCACATGTAATTTCCATTGACAGCCATAAAACAAGTTATGTATCTGAATTTGCTGATGTGCTTTTCTGGCTTGCAGTGTAAATCTGTGATTGAACATCTGTGGCAGACTATTTTGTGAGAGGAAGGCAGTATAGTTGTGTATAGAATGCAGTTGTGTACAGAATGAACTGACATTCAGAATACAAAATAATTGCCACAAATAGTTCACTTCATAGAATCAGACAATATGGAACCACAGAGTCATAGAACATGGGATCATGGAATCACTAAGGTGGAAAAGACACTTAATGAAGTCCAACTATAAATCTACCCCTGCCACAACAAAACCCAAAATGCCACATCTACATGTCTTTTAAATATTTCCAGGGATGGTGACTCAACTATTTCCCTGTTTGATCAGCCATTTGGTGAAGAATTTTCTCTTAATTCAATTTAAACCTCCGCAGCACAACACAAGGCCATTTCCCCTTATCCTGTAAAAATCTGGCCAGTTGGCAAAAGAGATTGGCATTCATCTCACTACAGCCTCCTCTCAGGTAGTTGTAGAGTTAGAAGGTTTCCCCTCAGCTTTTTCTCCAGTAGTCCCAGTTCTCTCAGCTGCCCCTCCTAAGACTTAGCCTGTTTCCCACTGCACGGTTTCTATTTGTTTGCTTATTTCTCAAATACTGTACACAAAGTCTCTTTATCTTGTACCAGAAGGAATCACCCTACCCTGACTTAAGATGGTGGCACTGAATCAAACGGGTCCTGGAGAACTTCAGGCATTACATGAAAATTTTGGAAGCTTGCTGTTAGTTTTGCCATTCTTCATTATATCAAACACTGCCGAGCAACCACTAGGCTTGGGCTGGGTGGGCAGAAATGTGTTCTTCAGCAAATGGCTAATGGCTGGATTTGTTCAAATAGAATGGATGCAATTTTGGTGCATGATGTCAATTTGATTAAAGACTGTATACAGTTATTCAGGAATAAGTGGATAACAGTACATATTTTAGTGAAAACTGAGGGTATAAGAAACAGCAGGAGTAGCACATGAAAATTACAAAAGGAACTGAAGTGGACTGTTTAACAGCTAATTAGAGTCATCAAGTGAGCAATTTTAGTTTGCATAACTGGAGGCATTATGCCATTGAACAGGGATGTGCATGGAATGTTTCATTAGTTTCTGGGAATTTCAATACTGGAAAGTTACTGAGAAATATTTCAAGAGGGAGAACAAAAATCACCAGAGGCCAGGGATCAATTTAACAGGATATCAGAAAAAAGAATGAAGAATTCACATGAACAGGTTGGCTAAATATTAGGTGAGATAGAAATATGTTAATAATCTAGCAGTTAAGAATAAAGAAACTCAATTAGCTAGTTTTAAATCTAATGCTTAAAGAAAAATTTCCATTTAAACTTATATATGTTCCCTCTCTTTTCAATTCCACTTGCATCCTCTTACCTTTTCAGTAGTTCTTTAACCTTGAGCAAAATCAGCAGTTTCCCTTAGTTGCACAGACACAAATGGGCATTGCTACCACTTGCTTGGGCTGTATACAAATTGTAATGATTTCTTTAATTAATTCCCCTTTGAAGTAGGGCAAGGTTTTAGAGGTAAAACATCTAGATTTGATTAATAATTTTTCTACACATGTAGAATTTACAAATGATAGAGGAATCTTCCAATGGTTAAGAATTACCATCGTAAAAGAAACAAAACACTAAAATGGTGAAATTAAATATTTTCAAAATCAAGAAATAATTTTCAATCTTTTAATTGCTCCTGAAACCATAAGTGTCACACTTTCTGGACTGTGGACTGCTCTTCTGTAGCAAGTATTTCACAGACTGTGCAAAAGCAATAAACCCACCTCCTAATCTGGTAATAAATCCAATAATTAGAGTATCCTTTTTTGTCACACCATCACAGGCAAGTGTGCCTTCCTGGTTAACTTCCAGGGGTCTGTCCTGCCCCTTCTAGTGCCATTGCTTTCCAGGTCAGGCTGCACTATTCTTCAGGCATAGGTTTATAATTTTCCTTAACCCATACACACATACTTTGGTTTGACCAGGCTGAGGAATTGGCCAGCTTTCATCTTCCCAAGCCACCCACGTGTTTCTGTAGTTCTGATGATTGTCCTGCTCTGCTCTGAGCTGATGTGGCCTCACCTCCAGGTCTGTGCGCAGTTTTGTTCACCACAGTGTTGAGCTGTTAGAGAGGGTCCAGAGGAGGACAACAAAGATGGCAAAGGGCCTTGGGGGGAAGGAAGCCTTGTGGGGAGCAGCTGAGGGCACTGGGTCTGTTCAGCCTGCAGGAGACTGAGGGGAGACCTTGCTGCAATTACAGCTTCCTTGTGAGAGAAGAGGAGGGGCAGGCACTGATCTCCTCTCTCTTTTCTGGTGGGGAGCAGTGACTGGACCCAAGGAATGGCCTGAGGCTGAGCTGGGGATGTTTAGGTTGGATATTAGAAAAGGTTCTTCACCCAGAGGGTGGTTGGACGTTGAAACATTCCCCAGGGAAGTGGTCACAGCAGCAAGCCTGGCAGAGTTCAAAAGCATTTGAACAATGCTCTCAAGCACAGAGTGGGATTCTGGTCCTGTGCAGAGCTGGACTCAATGATCCTTGTGGGTCCCTTCCAACTCAGGATACTCTATGATTCCATTAAATTCTTCTATTATTTATACACTTTTATCAGTGATTGCCTACTCCTTTGAGGACATTTCCCGCATTGTTAAACTGCACATGGATAAGAAACTACCCCGAGGACCCTGCTGCAAACTTTCATTTGTTTGTAGTTACATAGCTAAGGAAGTTCTGGTATGCACAGGGTAAGCTGTGCAGGTTCTTGTACCATCTAAATTTCATGTTGTGATGAATAACCAGGTCTCTTTTGTCAGTCTACCTCATTGGTATTTATCCTCCGGTTCCCACTCTTAAATGTACATATGGTATAAACACTGCTCTTCCAGAAAGTCTTTTCTGGGAGGAAAACAAAATGGAAGGCACTCAATGTGACAAAAGAAAACCACTCCTCACTTGCACAACATGGGCACCTAAATTTAACATTCTTCCATGAATGCTAAGCAGGGTCCTGGAAATTCCTTTCCCAATCCATTGCTCACTGCACACTTCAACTGTGCTTGAAATAATGGATGACAGTTTAGATGAGTCGAGAGTTCTAGTTCTGTTGCTTGAATTTACAATTATTCATCTAGATCTTACTAGTAAAGAGGGGTAAAGTGGGTAAAGCTTCACTTATAATCCCTGTTGTTGCTGCTTTTCAGCAGCAATAAATTAACTTAGGGAAAAAAATCCCAACAGCAGCGTCACTTTAAATATAAAAACTTATAACATGTTGTCCTTTGGTGTTAAATTCTAACCATGTAACAGATTAAAATAATAAAATGACAAAGAAAAATACACTTTCCACTTTTCAAGCACAAAGAAAGCATTGATCAAACATAATACACACAGCAGAACAGAAAGCAGGGCTCTTTTTAAAAATAAAGATTAGCTAAAAACATTTAAAAGGTTTTAAACACAAAAAGCCCCTACAGGGTTGGCTCTCTGAATAATGATTCAAAATGTTATCACAAAAGAATATGATTTACTATTATGGTTTTTATCAAGATGACTTCTCACATAGCTCTCCAAATGAATTCAACCTTGGGAGCTAATCCTCCTGCTGACAAGTGAGTTTATGCTATTTGGACTTCCAGATCTTGAGTCTGAATGATGAAGTCTGGATTGAGAAAACATGGGCCAATCCGTGCCCTATTTTGCACCCTGGACAACCCTCTCAATGCCACTGCATGGGGTGCAAGCTAACACTTTAAAATAACTTTTTCAAAGTTTTATTGCAAGTTACTTTCAGTCTTTTGCTGAAAGGTTTGGTGCTGCAATAGGCCAGAACACAGAGAAATCTGGCTAAATATTGACACAACAAGAGTTATGATTTCTGAATAATTAAATTATGTGTATTTTCTCCAACCTTTTTTTCTCTTTTAATTTTGCAGTTATTAAAATTGATCTTTCTAGGAAATGCTGAAGTATAAAAAGATGTACACCTAAAGGCTGCCAGTGCTTCTTAAAACCTGATCAACTTTAAAAGAAATAGATCTTCAGTTAGGAACAGCAGGCGGATGCTTATTTGGAGTTGCAGCATCTCCTAAATACTGGAGGAAGTTTGTTCCATTAACCAAACCTCAGCTTGGGTAAAGCAACCACACTGTAAAACATTGTCAGGGCTCCAGAAAGCACAGGGATTGGCAGTGGACAGTTCATACTCACTAGATATGTAGCCAAACTCCATTTGAAGCACCTTCAGTCAAGGGTTTCCATGTGCAGCCAGGATTTAAGGGCACAAAAATACTATACATTATACATTCTTTTCAGGTGAGACAAGCCTCCATCTAGCCTGATCCTCTCTCCCCATGCTACCAAGAAGAAAATCTTTCAAGAAAAATATCTTAACAGATTTTACAGACATATGTTTTGTTTACCTTTTCTCCTAATTTTCTTCTTTGTCCTTTCCTCCAATTTTAATGGTACAGCTGCCACTAGATCTCAAAAGTGAAAGTTGTGGAACACATTATAACATGCCTAGAAATATCCTAAGGACTTCTATTTCAACCCAGTGTTGAGCCACATGTCTGTGGCAAATCCTTCAGAGACATTTCCTCCATATACCTAATGAAGTGTTTCGCTGTTCTGTGCACATATTACCTCACATCAGTAAAACATCCTCTTTTCCTCTGTGTTAATTTGCAAAAATGTTGCTATAAAATGCTGATACAGGCAGGAAGGGCACACCTAATTTACATCCCTATGGTCCAACCTCTGATCATAACCAAACTCTAAAGCAGGAGGACACCCACCTGTAGCATTGAGTAACCTGTTTCTTCCTTCTGGAATGAAGCTGTATGATATTAAGGCAAAATACTATCATTTTTTCTCTTGATATAAAATCCTCAGTCTTCACAACTATGTCCAGCCTTCTGATCTATTACTCTTGGATTTTTCAGTGTCCCTTTCTTTCCAAACTGCATGCCCTTTGCAGGCATTCAGTGACTGCAGGGTTTAGCAGGGATACTGGTCCCATTTTAGATTTGTTTAAACTTCCTGGCTGTGATGAAACAAGACTTCTGAATCCAGACTATAGGCAAATAAAATAAGCAATATTTTTCTGCACAATTTAGGTTTGAGGCATAGCTGAAGTGTTGCAACTGCAGTGTGTGTGCAAACTGCTACACAGCATGTATTTTGTGGAATAATTATTAAGGGAATGCTATGTGGGAGCACAAAGAGAAATTTTTTTATTGATAACATCCTATGTTATTCCAGGCTTTGTGTGACTGATGAGTTTACTATGAGGGAAAACATTTCATCTCACGATGCTGCTGAACTTTGTCCTGCTGAGGATGATGTCATGTGTGCTGCATAATTGCAACTATTCAAAGATGCCAATTATAAACTAATTTTGAAACCATCCTACCTAACCTGCAACAGAGAGAGTGTATGCGAAATAAAGCAGGAATAAACACATGGACAATGCACAGCAAAAAATACCTGGGCACACAGAGTGGAATAAACACTGAAGATACGTTACACATGTGAGGCTGTATGGCTAGAAATCCTCCATTTCTGCATTACTCAGCTCAGGATTCCCCATCTCACACCACTTCCCTGCAAGTCATTCCTCTTCTTGCCAGCACAGCTCAGCCCTGAGAATTGCAGGCAGGAGTGAGACAGGGGCTGAGCTGTGCCTGTGTGCAGCCACAGCCTGTCTCCTGGGGCTGTCACAGTGTCACTCACTGACAGTTTGGGCAGTGGCCTCGGAACCAAGCTTTGGGGACTGCAGAGAGACTCCACATCGCTCCTATTTCAAGCAAACAGTCATGCAGATGTCAAAATATTATTCCCACATAACTGAGCAGGGCAAGGTTTGAGATGGTGAAGGTCATTGATTCTCTTTATAAATTGTTACTGTTTGAGCTCTGGGAATGCAAGCGATTTTTTTTTTTTTTTTCCCTACTGGTATTTACATTTTTACATTGAGTAAAGGCTGGAGTAATATTGATTCAGGTTACAAATCTCATCAGCAAGTAAACAGATGCACTGTTTGTGAAAGGGAATTCACGAGAGGGAAGAAAAGTCTGATTAAAACAGGATTAGCCAGGTGTGAGAGACCAGAAAAAATGATGATCAAAACCACGGAATGGTTGTCAGTCACTGGCACACCTGGCACAGCAGGAGCAATGTCCCACACCCCAGCCCTGAAGCCCCCAGGTGAGCCCCAGAGTGGCCAGATAACTGAAGTCCCACTTGGGGAGGGGTGGCCTCAGGAGACTGGAGCAGATAAAACCCATTGCCCTGAGCTCTATGTGGTTGCACCCCTATTGTTTTTGTATTTATGGCAGCTTAAACCACTCTAGGATCCAAGGCGATAGCTATATCTTGCTTTTCTCTATTTTTTTCCCCCTCTTTTTCTCTTCTGTTCTAATCCTAATTTCCTTTTCTTGAAATGTGGATAATTTAAAGTTATAAGGGTTGAGTTTTCCAAGTCGATGAACCATGAAATGCCTTGTTTTTACAGAATGCTTGTAATTTTTTTCAAAATTCCTGGTTTTCTAGTGTTTTCCAGTAGAGCTTGTTTTTCAGCCTCCTGAGAATATAGTTGCATTTCTCCTGTGCACCCCCCTCAAGAAAAAGTAATACCTCAATCCCCTTTTGAATAAACTTGCTGAGCCAGGACCAGGGCTCAACACCAAGCCATGATGGTGATTTTCTTTTCAGGCCAGAGCTAACATTTCTGATCTGTCAATGCAGCAAGCTCATTCCTTCTGGTGATTTCCTACAAAGTTGAGACCTTCCCTCGTCATTATCTGCCACAAGGGAGAGTGTGTGGAAGCACAGCCTGATCTCTTGGAGCTGTGTGGAGGATGGAGGGGCTGTGGGGGAGCCCAGCTTGCTCTTCTGCAGCAGTATCGATTCTGAAGCACTGGCAGTAGTAGAGCTTGATTTTGTCAGCAAATTACCCCAGCCATGGTTTTGAGGACACACACCGAGCAGAGAGCACAGTGAAAAGATGCCTTAAATAAATCCTGCCAGGATTTGTAGTTTCTTCACGTGTTTATCTGCAATTTTGACCAAGGGAATGACTGGGACCCTGGTGAACCTTTCTTGAACTTCCTCCAGAAAACACATAGAGCCAACCTGCTTGGGGAGGGTGCAGGGTGACTGCCTTTGCTTCCCTCCAGATGAAACAGGACAGATTCCAAGTTGAGACATTAGTATACGCTGAGCTGCACATCTTTAATGAAAAAAAGGTGTGAACTTCAGAACACAGATTTCAGTAATCTTTTCTTTTACACAAAAGACATTATTTAATGTATCTGTAATTTCTGCTATGAATGATTCCAGCAGAATTATGTCACATTCAGAAGTGACTGCTGAGGAAAACAATGAAGGGAATACTGTGGCAGCACTAGTATGGGCCTGAAGAACTGAGGGTTTGTTTTCCTCTTACATGTACTTTAAGAGTTGCTTAAACTACATAAATACACAAGATTCCCAGTCTAGTGAGCCAAGCGATGAAACCCTGGAATGGGAAGCAATGCAGCTGTGTCAGCATGGCCCTGTGCCCAAGCCAACAAGCATGGTTAGAGAGCTAAAAGAGCTATGCTACTTTCCCAGTCTAGTTTTGCCACTACATCCCTATACCAACTAGCTTGGAACCCTCTTCTCTATTTCTCATATAATGTTGGATTTTAGAAAGGGGTCTTTAAAGCCAATTCCATGAAGATATTTGACTGCTTAGGCTCCCACAGACCTTCAGGACTTCATTTGTTTCTCTCTCAGTCTTACTGGTAAAGAGGCTATGGCTTCATCTTTGTCTTTCATCTAAGCTGCATCTTTTCAGAGCAGAGTTCATTTCCTACTGTGCAGTACATCCTAGCACAGTAACCACTTAATTTTGATGGGGATCCCTGACTTTTAAATAAGAATTTTAAAAAAGAGTAACAATTTGGCTGAGCTTGTAAACCACCAACACACAGGAATGACTGGAAAGACCAGACAAATTGCAGGGAAAAAAAATCCATACCATTATGGAAAGTTCTCCTGAGGGGAAAAAAATGAAGGAATATTTTGTTTAAATTATTAACCCACTCTTTCAGCTTATGTGGTCCATCTATCAGTGGCAATTCACTAACTGCAGAAAAGGCACTAAGCCTAAAGTTTTTGTGTTTCATCTAGCCCAAATCTAGTATTACTGATGTTGAAGGATTTACCCATGCTTTATCAGAGAAAAAAAAATCTGGGATTTGATATTTGCTTTATACCCTTTTATGCCTAGGAACAGTTATTACATTCAAATAGGTGTGTTCTGAAATGCTCAGATAACCATCCACCAGCATTTACTGCTATTGATTAGAAAATTGTAAAACCAATTTTTAGAACTGATGATCTTTAAGCCCAAGCATGACTATTTATGATTTTTATCAATAAACCACAGTAACCATATTTCTAAAGTTCTACTCCAAATCTATTGGCTTTTGTTTTGATAAAAGGAAAATAGTAAAAAATACAATTAAACTGGACAAAATTAGAACTTGAACACAAATACTCACATAGAGGACAAGGAGGACACAGCTTCTCTCTGTACAGTTAGAGTGATCACCACTCAGATATTCACATTTCTTGCTCTAGCAAGAAGGAGCTACATGCAGCTTGAAAATACTGTTTAGATTTCAGTGCTGGGCATAAACTCTCAGGTCATTTTCAGTATCGCAGCTGTGTCTCCCCACTACCGTAAACTCCATCTCAGAGAGTGAAGGGCAGGTAGCAGCTCAGCAGGGTGTTAGATCTTCCAAGCGAGTATTTCCATTTAGAAGAAACTTCCAGAGGTTTAATTTACATAACCTCAAATTATTGATGTCCCTTGGGAAAGAACGGGGTAGTTGACTATAAACTGCTGTGTTCAGCTACCTACTCCCCAAGAGAAAGGAAAGAATTTGCATGCCACAAAATAATCCTAATAGAAGTGCTCAAAGGTAAAAGTAATAATTAAAAGATGTCTCTATATACCTCGTTGGCATGCTCTGTGTTTTATTCAGACTTGTCTTATTTTTGAGTAACCAGAAAAGTTTAGAAATGCCTGCACTAAGAAATTATTAGTATTAGCTGAACTTTCTCATATTGTCATTGCTTTTGGGTTTGCTGTCATGGCTTTTGCCCTGAAATGTCCTATGGGAATGATCTTGTTCAGTTATGATTGTGGAGAATCACAACCTTTGCAATTCTTTTTAGAAACAGACATTTTCTATTGCTGAAGACACATGAACACTCCTCCAAGGAAATTATCTTGGAAGTAGCAATATGTTAAGAGCTGAAGCCCAAAGCCCTGTGAAAACTGTGTGAGAGGATTTTTTTATATTCCTCTAAGAGTTCAGCTTTGGCCTTTTGCCAGAGAGACTTTCTAATGTTTGGTTTATGTTGAGATTGGTTTTTCTTTTGGTTTTTTTGTTCTTTTTTTTGTTTTTTTTTGTTTTTTTGTTCTTTTTTTTCTTTTGAAAGGATTACAATCTGGCTAGCAAAGTTTGCAACCTCTTAGAAGATGCAATTTTAATGTTATATATTCTGGATCCCACATCTTTTATTCTGTCAGTATTAAAAACAATCTGTTGTACTCATTGCCAGTGTTACTATCTTCTAGTCAGCAGTAATATCAAATGCAAAAATACAAGTAGAGAAACATATGCCAGAGGAGTGTTTAGCCTATTAAATACACACTACTTATACAGATGTTTGATTTAATTTTTCTGTTTTACTCATCTAATTACCCAAAGACACTAAGGAACCATAAGGAATAGATTTGGAAAATTGAAGCTGAGGTGAAGACAAAATCTCCAGTGAATCCGTAAGAAGTATTTTGGCTATGAGCATATAATAGGTATACAGCATTAATAGAAAAATATACTACTGTGAAATAATTGATATAATGACTGTCAAAAGTAAAAGCAGGAACTAAAGAATGAACCACTGGAGCAGCCACACAGCAGTCACTAACTGATGGCTTTATCAATTCACAGCCTTCGTGGATAGGATAACACACACTCTTAAGGAGCTGGCATCAGTGCAATTCCTCTGGTTAAAAGTAGTACCTGACAGAGTCTTGCAGTTTAGTTTCAGTTTAACATGCATGTTTTTGGAAGTTCCCCTGCAAGAATGTGGGTAGGCATGTAATTAACAGCAGCAGCCACAAATAAACAGCAAATGTTTTTTGTAGAACACAACATATGTTGCTGCGGTCTTGATCTAAAAATGTCTAATAGGAAACAATACTTCTCGTGCTGTTAGCTGAGAGAGTAACTCACACTGTTACCCTCAGTTACTTTGAATAAATTACTTGAAATTAGGCTTGGAAATAATTGTATAACATCTTCCAAATCTGTCAAGAAGCTGTTACATTGCCCATGAGACAACACTGAGCTCTGGGGATGGGTAAGTTACCTGTGGCTGCCTGTGATGTGACCTGCTAGTTATACCTCAGGTGCTGATTAAGCAGGGTTTTTTTAAGATAATAAACTTGCCATGGAAGTAACTGTAGAATCATAGAATCATTATGATTGGAAAAGACTTCCAAGGTCTTCAAGTTCAACCTTTGACCTAACAACATCATCCCCACTAAACCATGTCATGAAGTGCCACAGATACTCTTGAAAACTTCCCAGGATGGTAACTCCACCACTGCCTTAGGCAGCCAATTCCAATGCTTAACCAGTGATGAAAATGCCTTCAGTGATGAAATTTTTCCTTATATCCAACCTGAACCTCACCTGCTGCAACTTGAGACCATTTTCCCCTTGGTCTATTTCTACTTGCCTGGCAGAAGAGGTGACCCCCACCTCAGTACAATGACTTCCCTTGAAGAGATCTCTTCTCAGGACACTAATTTAGAAGAAGGGTATTTCACTGATTATGGTCTAGTTCTCCAAAGTGTTTTAAATATCTCAAAACGAGACCCGTTCAACCCTTGTATCATTCACTGAATTTTACAGAGACTGAGAATGCTCATTATTTTGTGGAATGAGGCTTCTCAATTAAATATGCATCTGTAATTGTTATAATTAACAGAGTTCACATATGTGAATACTTTGCTGAGTGGAGCCTGAGGTAACTTTATATTTTACACCTATCAACACACCAGTATAGACACATTTTTGCTCAGCACAAGGAAAGCTATTTATTACGTCTCTGGAAAACCATTACTGGTAACTTTCTGCAGTGGGTTGACCCTGGCACCCACCAAAGCCTCTCTATAACTGCACTCCACATCTAGGCAAGAGAAAGAAAATATAATGAAGGGTTTGTGGGCTGAGATAAGGACAGAGAGAAATCACTCATGAAATACTGTAATGGGCAAAACAGACTCAAACTGGGGACATTAACTGACTTTATTACCAACAAAATCAGAGCAGGATAATGACAAACAAAAACAACCCTTAAAATACTTTCCCTCTGCTCCCACTTCCACAGCTGCTTCACCACTATCCTTACCACGGGCTTGGAATCTGCATAGCTGTTCTCATCCTGCTCTTCTCTGGCTGCAGTTACAACTCTGCAAAGGTTTCTTTTTCTTCATCTTAAATCTATTTTCACAGAGGCACTACCATAATTCCTGATTGTCCCAGCCTTGACCAGTGGCACAACCATCTTTGGAGCTGGCTGCCACCAGCTCTCCTGGACATGAGGAAGCTTCTGGCAGCTTCTCACAGAAGCCACACCGTAGACCCCTGCTACCAAAATTGGCCATACAAACCTAATACACCTTCAGTGGAAAAGTACTTCAGATTCGACTTTTGGATTCCATGTCAAATCCAGTATCAGTGTTTTGATGTAAAAAAAAAAAAAAGAAATGCTAACAAAATAAACAGTGGCATCATATCAGGAATTTTTTCTGGTGAGCACTGGAGAACTGGATAGAAAGACAGAAAGGTCAGCTGTATTTCCTTGCCCTTTATGGCTTGAACTACCGACAATGGCCCACCTCAAGTGGAAACCTGCCTGTTTCCAAACATGCAACCAAGCAACATGGTTGAGAAGAGACCTCTAAGTGATGGAGATTTCTGAACACATCTCAGTCTGACATCTTTATTATTAAGATTTATGCTTTTGTCGTGCCTAGAAGGAGAATAGACTATTCTATAATAGAAGTGTCTATTATATAGCTATGTCACAAACATAAAAAGCATGTGTGTCCCCAAAGGTTATAATGGGAACCACGGATTTCTAATCCTTTTTAAAAACCTAGATTTTAGTATTCTTAATAGGTAATCATGACAGCCATGTCACTGCAGTTTATTTTGTCCAAACAACTGTTAATTATTAAACAGATAAGTGAAATTTAACATAGGAAGAAATGCTTATTTATTGACTACATTCACACAATATTAGATATTAGATTTTCTCTTTTTGATTTCATAACTAAAAGAAAAAAAATTGTAGGCAATACAAAATCAATTGTTTCAAAATGCAAAACACATCTATAATAAGTTATAACACTTAGTTCAAGAAGCAAAGTTTGTTCTACAACAGTTCAAACAGAAACAGCAGAACAATGGTGAGGAGGAACAATTCATTTTTCAATATAAAAGTGTTTGATGTCAATCCATGCACTGAAATACAAAAGATTAATCATTTGGCTATCTGGAAAAAAATGCCCAGACAAATTAATTGCTATATTGTGAAAGTCAGGAGACTAATCCAATTAAACATGTAAATGGGATACCTATGATGTTCATTTGCAGTGTCCTTCAAGCTAATAATTAAATGATAGATTTTTAAACTAATTGTTAAGAAAACTGTCAGCTGTTAGCCTGAAATTCACAGTGGCTTTAAATTTGTGCTGCCACATTAATCGTTGAATGACAAAGTCAATTCAGCTCCAAACCTTCACCTATTCCTAGCTTAAAGTATTGGACATTAAAGATTCTAGTTTCCACAGTGGAAATTTGTATGAGTAGAATTACTCTGGATGACATTGTATGTCACATGCATTCAGAATCCTAAACATTAGGCAATTAATAACATTGAGGGCATTTAATAAGACTGTTAAGAAAACTTTCCTGTCCGACCACCCAGGGGCCTCTCTGGCAGTCACACTTTCTCCATCTCAGACTTTCATGGCTGGGACCAATGTCCCTTCATGGTGAGTGGCTCCAGTGACTCCATGGGTGGCCCTTTTGGCTCCCTGCACACCCCACACTCTCACAGTCAGACAGGGTTTCCTTGTTGGCTCACACCTGGGCTTCCCATAGCAAAGACCCAAGTCTCTGGTTACTTTGAGTAATTTAATTGTGGAGCACCAATCAGCTGAGCTGGTGCTTCCAGGAAGGGATTCCCACCAAGAGAACCCCTGGGACTGCACACACTCCTGATCTGTGTGCCAGGCTTGTTCCTCACATGTGCTTCTTGACCCCTATACGTGCCTCTTGGTCCAATGGTGGTGTTTGGTCTGAGATCTTCCTCTTTATTTGGATTGTGAGTGACTGGCCACCCCCCAGCCAGCGCTTCTACCCATGGCTCCACATGCAGCTACCTGCCCCAAGTGCATTCTCAGTGAGAAAACTCTTTTAGTAGCAAAATACCAGTGACCAGAGTGTTTGGACACCTTGCTACCATAATCAACAAACAGTTGAACAAATATATTCCTGCATCTTTGTCTCTATTTGAAATAGCCTCAGACAGGAACAATCATGATCTGTACAGAAAAAAGCACATAATGATGACTTGTCATGCTCTGCTATTGTAACTTGTGATTAATTGCTCTCGTTTACCTTGTCAACTTAAGTGTGTAAAAATCACCTCTTCACCTGCAAATTCGTGGTGTTGTTCTTAAATTTATGAGTCTTAAGAATAATCCATGTTTGGGACTCAGAGATAAGAATCCCCAAGGTTTGAAAACTCTAATCAAATGGAAAAGAACATTTCACAGTCTCACATGACTGAGAGGCTGCCTTTCACAAGAGGAGTTATTCATTGATACTAATGGAAAAGAAAATTACATCTATTGCTTTCAAATATTTTTTTGTCTGGAAATCTCTGAAAAATGTTTATAGTGGTTTGGTGATAAGAAGAAACTGAACATATTTGACTACACAATTTTAGTGCAAAAGGTTTTTGCAAAAATGTACATTTTTAATTCTTACAGTGCTGCTTTCATTAAAAATAATGTAGCTTAACTGAGTACCCAGTGATGCATATAACAATTGGGTGTTTTTAATTATTTTCACTAAGTTCTAGTTTTTCCCAGCATAATCTTCTCTGATTGCCAGTTAACTATTTCAGCAATAGCTCTGCCTGATGGCCCTTGATAAACCTATCAACACAGACTTCTAGGTTTAATGCCTTTAAATTAGCACTACCTCACTGAAGCTAATAAAATGAAAGTGCATCATCTGCCCTTCCAAAGCTTTTCCAAAGTTTTTCTCCAAAACAACTTTTATGGCCATTCGTATCTGTAATTTACACAAGTTTACAAGGAATAAGAAAAGTTAATGAGATTAATGAAGACTCAAGATACTACAATGATCAAACAGGTTTTCTACCAGAAGTGTAAGAATAAGAAGGAAAACTGAAAAGCTTCATCTTCTCATCTTGATTTAGCTATGCCAAATGGGTAAAATGTGAAGAAAAATGTTTAACTTTTAACTCACACTTCACAAAGTCTGTGAAAGATGTCTAATCCAGAATAGATGCTTCCAACAGCCATAATTTCTAGGTGATCTCTCGAAAATTTGTGAATAATATTTTAGCAGTTCACATCCTTAAGTTATGTTGTGTCTGTGGTGGTGTTATGCAAATGGTCCTACAACACAGGAATATTTTTAATGCTTGATCATTGCTGTGATTCCAGCTGAATTCAATAGAGAGTATCTGGCCAAACAAGCTGAAAGCAGAGAGCAATGATGGTAGTGAGAGTTGGTGAGAACAGTGACACCCATGAGAGAGTGAGTGAACCCAGAAATCTCCACAGTGCCTCCACAAAACAGTGATTTTCCAGATGAGTAGATGGCTTGCTGCGGAAACTGATAATGTGAGTGAAGCAGCCTTGTAAAATCAGTCATAGCTGGCTATTGCTTGTGCTGACAGCTACATCCAGAATCAAGACAGTTTTCAAAGCTCAGATCACACACCTTTATGCTCAGCATCTCAATTTTCTTTGCTGAAAGATGAGTGTTTCCAATCCTCCTAATTACGAAGAAAATGCAAAATGAACACAATGAAAAAAGAGATATTATCTAGTTTTCCAGAATTATGAAGACAGTACAAAGTGCTATTGCTTCAGCCAAGTTCCTTTTACTTAGAACAATCACTCCCAAATTAAAAATATTTCAAATCTTTGTATAAGTTTTTGATGATAAAAACACCTAGAGGAGACACTTCTCTTTTTTCCCCCTGAAATATGCTGTAAAGATGCAATTCTTTCTTGTTTTGCAAACACCCTAGAATTCAAATTATTTTCTACCCTTAATTTGCTTCATTGTGGAACCAGACATTTAGGGATTTTAGTCTTCTCACTCTGTCTGGAGCTGCATCTAATCCTTCAATGAAGAAATAATTGGATCACAGTGCTCACAGCAAACCCGGCAGAAGCACTGCTATAAATGAATACATTTAATTGGAAACAGTGCAACTATACCACTTGATAATCAGTGAAGAATTTCAAAGCTGGCTGTAGGCTTGACTCTAAAGGCAACACAGAGTCAAGAAGGTGGAGCACGTCAGGCTGCCAGGAGTAAAAGCTAGCCTCAAAATTAAATCACTTTGAAATTATTAAGATGTTTGGTCTGAATAAAATATTTCCTCTTATGAATCTCAGTCTGTTTAGAAAGAGAGATGTGGTAAATGCTTGAATCATGGGTCAGAGCTGGCATTGCTGAAAAAATCCCTCAGCTGCCTTGGCTGTTTTCTCTTTTGCCTTCTATGTCACATTCTGTCTCTTAAGACCAAGTGCAGCTTTAGTTTATTTAGGAGCCACACTACCAGAACACTGCCCAGCCTGCTTTCTCCTACATTGCATTCTTGTCCTGCTAAAGCCTCAGCCTACAGCACATCCTCAGAACTCTCTACACATCCCAAACTTTGTTTTGAACTGTCAAGTAACTTGAAGCTAAATCCCTTTGTTTCTTTATGCTGAATATCTCTCCAGAGACGTTCACCATACTTTCCTCCTGAGTGCCAGAACTCTGAACTAAATTGCAAACTTTGTTCCCATGATTTTTGGTGAATACTTTTGGTGCAAACCAAAGGAAAAGAATTAGTTTTGGACAGATAAAATATCAAGAACCTTGGCTGTTCTTCATGATTTCCTTTATCCGAATAAGACACTGTTTCCACAAAAATTACACGTCTTGAACTAGTTTATTGGCTTCATGAAAGGATCACAGTATCTAGGATGTACGATGAATAGGTAATGCCATATAATTACAGTTTTAACAAGTATTCAGTGAGGTTACTTATTTTCCTGCCTATGCCTACACTGAGGATTCTTACAGGGAAAAAGTATTAATTATAGGGTGCAATGTTTTCGTTGTTCACCAGCACTATGCATATAATTTAAAATGTTTATTCAAACAAAATTAGTCTCTTCAGATTAACTCATTCCTAGAAACCGTTTGAAAAAATTTACTTCTACAAATTCTTGTAACTACAGACACAATATGTACCTAGGTGACATGCAGACTAAAGCCCAGACTGCTCTGCTGTCAGAAATTTGTAGCCTGCGGTTTGGTGCAGCATACTCCACAGGATATCTTTTCTCCAGGTGAAGTTCAGGCTGGACGTTAGGGGGGATTTCTTAATTCAAAGGTTTGTTAAACATTAGAATGGAGTGCCCAGGGAGATGACGGAATCACTATCCCTGAAGGGGTTCAAGAAATGACTGAACACGGCACTTAATGCCATACTCTAGCTAAGAAGGTGGTGATCAGTCACGGATTGCTCTTGATCTCAGAGACCCTTTCCAACCTGAAGGATTCTGTGATTCTGCAACACCAAGAGCAGCTGTTTTCTGGGTTCACATCCATCTCCTTGCATAACTTTATTCACCAAAGTTAGGGAATTGCTAGTCCACCTAGATTAATTAGAAATGAGTTATAGGTATCCCAGTTGATAACGTTGCCATCTTCAGTACCATTTAGTCAGACTCAAATCTTCCCTTCCCTGCTTACCAGGGCTGTCACCAAATTGCAGATTCATTTCTTCAGGCTTAAGTGGACCCAAATCCATACAATTAAGAGGTAGTTCTTTACCTCTCTCATTTCCATATTCATGAACTGAGTAAATACCCAAAGACAAGTGGCATGCAATGGTGAAAGTTTATCTGTCAAATGGTTCAAGTTAACATATAAAGACTTGGCACTTTCTGGATGTAAATGCCCCATTCACTTCCTGACTCAATGACAGTCCC
This sequence comes from Turdus rufiventris, assembly GCA_013186435.1. Lineage (NCBI taxonomy): Eukaryota > Metazoa > Chordata > Aves > Passeriformes > Turdidae > Turdus > Turdus rufiventris. Next base: position 2,595,141 of record PYHW01010715.1, read on the forward strand.
TTGGATTACCTTGAGCAAATGCTGGATGAATGATGGTGATCTTCCCATGCCCTGTGCAGCTCCTTGAGGGACTGATGTTTCCTTTTGGGTTTTTCCCACCTCCCCTTTGGCACTACTTGCTTCTTAGTGCTCTCTGCCTGGCCCATTTTTTTATTTTTTTTGAGATTCAACCCCACATGAATGCTTTCCTTCAAGCTCATGAAAATAAATCTTGCTTCCTTTACCCAAACCATTCCATATAAACTCTGGTACACATTCTACTTGGGAACATGGAAGGGTTCTTTTAGATTTTTGGGGGGGAGGTTGTGGGTGGCACAAAACCAGGATATAGCCAAAACCATGTTAACTAGTGACTTACATGTGTTGAAAAATACTAAAAATACTCTCAGAGAAGTGCTAGTGTGATGAGGAAAAAGGGGGACTAGTACTTCTGAGATCTATGCCCAGCACTTGACGTCACCTGAAGCAATTTTTCAGTCTCTCTACCTCTTTTTATACCTAAACTATTATCTATTCCATTGATTATCATGGGTTCTAATTAGCTCTATTTGTAAACAACCAGGGAGAAATGTTGTAAAATGCATTCAGAAAATTAAAGAACCATTAAGAAAGCTTATCTGCAAACTTTTGGCTAAGAGATTCAGCCCTGCCACTTTTTCAAGATGCTGCCAGCAAGAAAAGAAATGATCCCTCAGTGAAGGGCGATGTATGTACAATGGGTGTATTCTCAGACGTCTCACTTTGGGTGCAACATTATAACAGGACTTTCTAATTCACTGCCTCATGCATTGGAGTGAAAATTTGAGCATCTTATTTGGATTAAAGAAGACACCTCCAAGACTGCAGTTTGAAATATATATTCACCCATAAACCTTCCATTTTTCAGCCCCTCCTGTGTCACAGGGGCAGAAAGCAGCTTGCTCTCAGCTCTGCTCCCCACCTCCTCCAGTGCAGGCAGGGGAAGCTGCTGCCTTGTCCCAGATCACACATAAGACCCCAAAATCCCTCCCTAGTCTGGGAGAAAGCTGCTTGCCTTTATACACCATGTGGAGAGATGAAGCCATCAGAAATCCACCATGGTTTAAAGGATGCGGGGCCACAGCTGTTTTTTAATGAGTTGCATCATATTATCAGGCAAAGGATGCTTTTTCAGAGGTGAGAGAATACCTGGAAAGCACCAAGGATTAAGCTCATGTTCAAGGAGATGGGGAAATATATCTTACTCTTATTGATCCTTCCACACTAAAAGTATATCCATGTGGTCTGTGGTTGTCATCACACTCTTGTTGTCAGGAGTAAGTGGCAGAACTTTACACAGGATTAAAAAGCACTTTTCTGTAGAAAAAAACCACTCATGCAAAAATACATCCAAAATTTTCCAAATGTAAGAAAACACTAAAGAGCTGAACAAAATCATGCTCTTCTGCTTGGAATGACTTATTCCATAGTTGGGAAAACCATCTACAGTCACATTTAGAAAAACCATCTACAGTCGCATTTAAGCACATGAAGAATGACAAATGATGGTAAATATTAAATCCCCACCTCTCTTACAGGGGATCCTAAGACATGGGGATGCACAAGGTAGGGCTCACCAGCAGGTAATGCTACTGTACAAGCTGACCAGGCTGAGGAAATTAAGCCATAAGTAATCATTTTTCTGCTGAAGAACCAATGCCATTAATTTTTTAAAAGGCAGCGAGTGCCTTAGGATTTTAACTAAACCCAAAGTCTTTAGGGAAGATAATTAAAAAAAAATAAATTACACCTTCAATGACCCCATGAGAAGTGTCAGAACTGTTCCCAAAATTGAAGCAAACTGTAAATAAATCAGTGTGAAAGGACTGACCATAACATAAGTTGTGTTAGGGCACTGTCAATGGTCCACTGAACCACTGCCTGCTTTTTAACTTTAAATTGAAAGACAGACAGCTGTTCATAGAGCACTCAGGGCCCTGAAAGGGGTTCAACATATGGTGATGCTTTATTTTTTGAACAATTGCTGTGTGATGCTCTGGGAGCTCTCTTTCCCTGCCAGTAGCAATCCTGGGGCAGTTTTATGATATTAAACTGTGCTCTCTGTGACAGAAAGTCCTCCCTGGAGCTTGCTGACTCACACCTGACTGATCACTATCCCTGCTCACAGTGAAATAATTTCAAATTATCAGCTGGAAGCTCCGTCTGGGTCCAGGAGTCCCATTTGCCCCACCAGCAGCCTTTTTATTTCTGATAAGGATCACTAGAGTAAAAGCAACTGTAGATGAATATTCCCTTTCAGTTGCAAAAGTACTTGTAGGATTTGATCACGGCTGTCTTGTGTAGCACACTCATTTTCAAAATGCTGTGTGCTCATTATGATGTTTTCTCTTGCACATCCAAATCAACACGTGTAGGAATTGTGCAATGTATTTGTTGGGGAACTAAATAAGCTTACACTTTTGTGTATTTTCACATTTAGTATTTCAGGCTTTGCAGAACTACTTAATGTTTCAGATTGTCAAAAAAGTACAGTCCTTGATGATTGACATTTCTTTGTATGGATTGCAGAGTCAGATGCCCTTTTGGGTATCTACTGTCTAAATGAAGCAGCTCAGTCACAGGTCAAATGACATCAATAAGATCACCCTTCATCCATATTTGGATACTCAGTAAGGATGGAATATAAAGGGCCTTGATCTTCAGGGTTCTGTATTTCCAAAAGAGTACATACACCCTCAAGGATGTTCCAGGTTTGTCATTCAAAAATGAAGGTGCCTAATGCCTTTCAAATTGAAAACTTTTGAAATTTACAGCTCCTTGGTCATTTTCTCAGTCTGGCTAAGGAAGTCATTTGGAATCGTGAAACATCTGCTAAGCCCAAGTGACTGTTCTCTGGTTGCTGATTTCAAACACAAGCAAACAAATATTATTTGTAATCTGTCTCACCTCCCTCTGCTTGAAACAGTTCAGGCAGGAAACTGACTTTTTGCAAGTGCCAAATTCAAACTCCCAAACTGCTTGTTAAAGAAGGGACTTGGCTTCCCTGCCACTTTCCCACTGATGAGTCGGTTCTCTGGAGTTAATGACAGCTTGCAGCTTTGCACCAGATATCATCTTCTTGTGATTTAACCCCAGCCAGCAATTAGGCACCACACAGCTGCTCGCTCACGCCTTACCCCAGTGGGATGGGGGAAGAGAATGGGAAGGGAAAAAATGAGAAAAAAATGAGAAAAAATGAGAAAAAATGAGAAAGCTTCCAACTTGCACTTTTACAGACCATTTACTGATGGGGTGGGGGAGAGGAGCAGAAAAGCGTTTGGCTGTGTGAGCACTACTCAGCAGCAAGGAAAACATCACTGTGTTATCAACATTGCTTCCAGCACAAATCCAAAGACAGCCCTGTAGCACTACTGTGAAGAGGAACATCTCCAAAACCAGCACACACCTGCACAAGATGCAGCCACACAGGGACCGCTTTTCTGCAGCTCTGGTTGTTTGTGTCCTTAGGGTGGCAGCAAGTATCAAAAAAGTGGGTTTTGGTTGGGTTTTTTATTTGGTTTGGTTTGGTTTAGTTTAGTTTCTGAGGAGGGCACTGGAGAAGCAGTCTTAAAATTTGAGAAAATCAGAGACAGTTAATTCTTCAGAGATCTTCCTTTAATCTTCCATTTTCTGCTCAGCAGACTCATACACAGGCAGATTATTCATTATTAAGACCTTATTTCAGATCAAACCCTGTATGTCAGTAGATTAGGACATTGAGGAAGATTAGCTTCTCACTGTAGGTGGTGGGAGTAAGTTCTTTATCTTATCATTAGCATGGACTTTCATGGGTTTTGATTATAATTATTAATTCTACCAGCAGACTTCCAAGCAGGGATTAAAATGCAGATAGATGTCATTTAAGTTGCATAATCAAGCTGAAAGTGAGGGTTTTGTGGCAGGCAAATCCTCTTTTTTACAACAGTCAATTTAATTTTTCGACTTTCCAAAGTAATTTTGTTGTTTAAAATGAGTTTGTGTACTTTTGTGTGCTTGTAATAGAGTTTTATTAAATATTTTTCTCCTCAAAGAGACATATTCTTAGTATTCAGGTGAAATTTTCTTCTGATTTGTATAAATTGCATGTAAGATTCTTAAGCAATGTTTCTGCACATCCCTGCATTGTCCTAAGTGGAAGCCAAGCATACAGATGAAGAATTACTGAATTAATTAAAATGAAAAAAAACTCTCCTCTATTTCTTTATTTTTCTCCCCTTCTTTTATCACTTTTTGATTTTTCTGATGTTTTTTGAGGTTTTTTTCCTCTCTGTGAATGTGGATTAATGGCATAAATACATAAGAATCCAATAAATTGTCCTAGAATCGAGGTGAACATTCTTAGAACATCAGGAATTTTAAGCTTTCCGTATTTCTGCATGTTATAAAGAAAGCAACAAATAAAGAGTAGACAATATTTCATCAGCAAAAGCCTTTGAGTTAGTATTTTAGAGCAAAGCTTCATCAGGGCAGGCATCTGCTTCATTTGCTGAAGTGTTTGGGTGCATAAAGATTGATAATAATTTGTGCAATTGAAATGCTTATAGAAGTCTGAGCGACAAATTTTACATTTGTGAAATGTAAAATGCAAGAAGGTGAGAAGAAAATACTACCCTGTGAAGAATAGGCAGCCACAGCCCATACAAACAGCTGCAGTGAAGGTATTTTCTTGTCTGTTTTAAATTTTATAATTATCACATGATTGATATTCTGCACCACTTAGGTGATTACACACTTAGCTGTTGATTTCTATCACATTTAATTATTTTTTTGCTTGTGTCTTCCATTTCAGCTTAAATTGCATGTTTTCTGGGGAGGGTTTGGCTTTTTGTCACATTTTTGTGCAGTACCTAGCTTAACAGGTCAGGTTTTTTTGGATAGCTTGGCCATTAACTATGAGGATATCCATTTAAGTTGCATGTGAGAGGAGGAATGTCTGCTCCTCTGGTTATGTAACAGCTCCAAAATATTAGGAGGCTGAGGAATGGCAGTCTTGTAATGCTGCTTCAAAAAAAGGTAAAATTCAGTGGAAGCATTTTAATATGTTAATTTGGATAAATGATTAAAAATATATGCAAATAGTTCATCTAATGTCACACAGAAAGTTAATAGTACACAGAGGGCTTAGTCCTCCTAGACACTGATTTCTAACAGCAAAATAGGATGTAGATAATCTTGAGGTTCCTCTGGATTTTTGCTCTTGTCTAGCTTTTCAGTGTTTAATGAAGATAATAGCTCCTTTCTGACACTTTTTGCATATTTAAACACACAGCTCTGCCCACACTTTATCCATCTCCTTGCTCCCTGGTTCCTGAAAGCCATTTCTTGCTGTTTTCCTGCTACATAAAGAACACAGCCTTGGGCAAGCAGCACGAGCAGGGCTCACAGAACTGTCAGGGGAGGATCTGACATGTTATTCTCCCGTCATCTGAGAACATGCTGCTGGGCATGTGCACACAGACAGGACCAGGTTTGTACCAGAAGAAAAACAGCCAACAATTGAAGATTAAGAGTAGTTGAAAAGTTCATTTTCATCAGGATGTATCCCTAGTGAGCATAAAAATGTTCATTTTGAGGTAGCAGATGCACAAAAAAAATCTAAATAAATTTCCCATGGCTGGTATGGTATAGGGGAATAGAGCCCACATAGATACTTCTCTCCACAAAAGTACAGCTATTAAAACTTATATTATGCTTTAATGCATTCCTATTTGAGGCATGTTGTAACTAAACAAAAAGTGCACCAGGGATTAAACTTCATGGAAAACAAAATATTCACATTGTTCATTGTCATCATTTAGTTCAGAGCGAACTGAAAACTGGTGCAGATTTTTCTATGTCTGTTTCCATCAGCAAAGAAATTTGAGCTTTTTCTTCTGTGTTAAGGCAGCAACAAATCAATTCTGATCAGTAGATTTACCTGCATGTTCAGTAGGGTGTCGTAAATCCTCATGATTTAAGAGCCCTAGCTGCTGCTGCTGTGCATCTGAGAGAAATCCAGCTGTATCTCCAAGGTCTGTTAATGCTGAAGAATTTTCTGTGCTGTTCACTCATCCCAAGGTTTCGGTCATATCTCATCCCTCTGTTAATTATATGATTTTATGGTGCCAAATCGAAGAAGAATTATAACTTTCTTGCCCTCACCGGGACCAAATTCTGCTGCCATTTAAAAACTCTGAGCGATTTTTTGGAAGTTTTCCATAATTATCCATACAAGCACAACTTCTTCAAAGGGAGCTCAGAAACCAAATGAAGACTTGGGGAATTTAGATGTTCTATTCATGTACTATTCAACCCCAGCTCTGCAGCATGTTCTGAGAAAACAGATATGCATGGGAGATCTTAGCCCACCCTTACATCTCTTGTGTTGTCTCAGAAGAATATCAGCCTGAGTAGCTGGAAGGACTCTTTGATCTTACTGTGCTGAAGAGAACTGCTTGATGCACTTGCGGAAGGTGGAATTGGATGCCACACGAGGGCAGTAATGGAAAGAAGAAGAATGAGGAAAGCCACAAAGATGTTATCCTTACTAGAGGCGAGGGGATTGTAGCAAGGAGGAACAACGAGGGAACACAGAGAGAAGAGGATGCTGAGAAAGCTGTGTGGAGAATTTTGGACCTAATAGGGAAAAGAGCAGAGAATGTATTCAGGAGCTATGTGATATTTGACTGAGGAAGCTCTAGAGACTTTCTACAGAGACAAGGTCTAAAGCAAGACCAGAAGAAGAGAAGGATGTGTCTGCCATCATGATAATACACTTGCAGTAACCTTGATTTTAAAAAGCCAGTTTTTAACTGTTTCCTTGATGGAATTCTACAGGAGTCTTACCATTTTATGCCGGTTTTTAAAATGCTTCCCCAGAGCTGGAATGTACCCTGGAGATATTTCTAGAGATATCAACCTGTTTACCAAACAGTTTCCACTTGGAATTTAAAAGTAGAAGATAATTAACATTCAGGTTATTACATCTGTGTTTTGTCTGTGCCCTTTTCATAAGCAGTGAGTAAACTATTGCAGAGAAAGAGGCTTGGCTTAGAGTACAAATTCAAATTGAATATACACATACAGGATGAGCAAAAACATATACTTACTTAACTATATTCACTTCATAATCTTATTTACACCCTAAAATACTCCCAGAAAGTCTCCAGTCTAAGCAAATAGTTGCAGCATAAATTCTTAAAGAGAATTTCGTTCCTGGTCTCTTTGTTAATGGGAATATGGGCTTGCAGAGGGAAGAGCTAAGTAGCTGGCTTTAAATAGTTTTTACCAGTAGTCACTGTTTAACTGTAGTAAGCAACCAAGCACCACACAGTTGGTTCCTCCCTCTCCATCAGGACTGGGGGAGAGAATCGGAAGAGTAAAACCAGAAAACTCATAAGTTGAGAAAAAGGCAGTTCAATAGGTAAAGCAAAAGCCACACACCACAAAAAAAAAAAAAAAAAAAAAAAAGGAATTATTTCACATCCTGTGGCTAGACAGGTGTTCAGCCATTCCCAGGAAAGAAGGGCTTGGGAAGTGATTTGGGAAGACAAATGCCATCACTCCAAATTTCCTCCCTTCTTCCTTCCTCCCCCCACTTTATATCCTGAGCATGATGTCCTATTGTCTGGAATATCCCTTTGGTCACTTGGGGTCACCTGTCCTGACTGTGTCTCCTCCCATGCACCCCAGCTCTCTCAGCACTGTGGCTGTACAAGAAGCAGAAAAGGCTTTGGCTCTGCTCAGCAAAACCAAAATCATCTCTGTATTATCAGCCCTGTGTTCAGCACAAATCCAAAACACAGCCCCACACCAGTCACTGTGAGGAAATTAACACTATGTCAGCCTAACCCTGAACACTCCACCCTCTGTTCAGTGCCATTTACATCCTGCCCAGGTCCCATTGTATTCAAAATCATCTTATTAATCACATCCCTCCTTCCCATCCTTTGGTATGAAACACAGGCATTGTTGCCTTAAATGTAAGGACCACCTCTACAAAACGTCCATGAAATGTCCACAGATGCTCTCAAAATGTTTATTGAATTAATTTAGTCTAGGACTTTGGGCTCCATCTGTTATGGGGTTCATCTGGACTGGAGGTGTGGTGTGTGTGAGGAGTTACCAACTTCATCCCTGGCTCTTTCTGGTTTAACATTGCAGTGAACTCCTCTTGTCTCCAGCCTGGTTGCAGCAAGGGTTCTTGTAGAATGCACCATTAGTAGAGTCCAGTTCATATTCTTCCATGGCTGCAGGAGCACACCTACTTCACCAGACTCTGCACCATGGCAACTGCTCCAGAGTGGGTCCCCCATACTCTACAAGTCTGCCAAGATTTGAATTGTGTGTTACAGGAATTGCCATAACAGGAAGCACTTCTCTATCTGGTTGTGTGAGTTCTGAGCCCTATCTCTGAGCAGATTTTGATTATCAAGGAGACTGACCAAAAAGGGGTGGGGGGGAAAGAGAAAGAAGACAAGTGTTTGGCTTAAACACAATGGGAAAAAAAAGTGTTTGGAGACAAGGCACCTACGTTGACAGCAGATGAATGAGTACACCGGCAGTATGGAATAGATCTCAATTTTCTTTCACTTGGGGGTTATAATCCTGCAATCTTGACAGCCAAGGCCAAGAGATCTGTCTGTGAGAATGAGCATTTTAGCAGATGGGAACCTCAGTGTTACTTGTTGCTGGAAAAATGGATGAGAATGTCAAGAAGATGAAAGAAATCTTAACCTGAAGAGACAGAGCATAAAACAAACAGAAGCCTAAAATGAAAACAAAAGGAAAGAAATTAATTTAAAACCAAATAACAAATGGTTGAGTTGAGTCCAGATGTGGGTGTGTGTTGCAGTCAGTCACCACAGATTCTGAGGTTTTTGTTCTATATTATGATATATTATACAGAAAATATTCCATTGGGAAAGGGATCTTTAGAGACCCATGAAATCCTGAAGGTGCATTGGAAAGAGCTGCTCACTGGCTTCAGAATGAGGGAAATTAAGTACAGTAAAGTACATAGTATGGTCCTTTCAAGCCACAGAGAAAGAAAGTGTATTTGAGGCAAGATGTTGTGGATTAATTTTTGCTTAAGTTCAATAACTGAATGAATGGATTTGTGAGAGAAAAAGCCTGCAAAAACTGCTGAACATAAAAACAGGGAGAGGGAGAGTTATAGGTGGAAATTGTTGAAGTCTGTCAGAGTGCTCTGGAGAAGTACTTCCATGTCCTTGTTTTAAACCCCTTCTCAGGCATTTGCTGAAGTGTTTTTTGGGTCTTCCATTCTACTAGATTGTGTCTTACAGGGATATAGGCATTTTCTGTTCTAATGACATTGAACATTCTCTTCTCTGTGTGAAAAGGTAAATATGTTTATGCACATTCACTTATGAGGCATTTTTATTTTGTTCAGAAAATCAATATGTGAGGTGTTCCTTAATCACAAATGCTACTGTAGAATAAAGTGTTTGACATTAAACAAAATTATTTGATTTTTAAAAGATTTTTAATAGGGTTGATTTTCAAGATTGTCGACAGTGTCTAAAGAGTGTGTTATGCAAACATTTACAAATCATGTAGGAAATTAGGATATGGAAAACTGAAGGGGAAAGCTCCAAAACCCAAAATAGAACTTCAGTGAAAGGTGAATTATTTTCCATATACCAACAGAGATGCAGAGGGGAAAAAAATGATGTTGCACCTTTGCCTTTATCACTCTCCTCAAAGACTTTGAAGCTGCCCATGAAAGAATGCGATTCAAAATAGTAGCAATTACATTAATTACATTACTAAAAGATCAAGGTCACAACAACAGCAATTACCTGCAATTTTCCATTCCTCCAATTATATTATTACGAAAATGAACACTTGCTAACTACAATAAAGCTTTCAGGGGCACTAAAGTGAATTTTTTTCATTTCAGCATGCTTGCTAATTGTGTCAGGACTTCAGTGTAATGTGATTACAATTGCTTTGGTCTCATCAGAATGAGAGTAGATGGATAATGCTTGCTTCTTCTAGGCTTCAGCTACACATTACTTTTAACCCAGTACAACTCCTGAGATTAGGAATTGTAAATGAAATATACAACGGTTTCACTATATTTCACTGAAATATTTCTATCACTATATATCCTAGCAGAATAAAATATTTGGGAATGAAATAATATGAGCACGGGTGTGTTAATACCAGTTCAATAGTATCCAAAACAAGCAGTTGTAGTTTTGTGATCCAGTATAACTAGATGCAGAAAAATGTCATGTTTCTGGTCCAGCTATGCTGGTGGAAGAAATTACCCCATCTTGCTGTTAGTCACCTGAATCTGCCAGCAAAGTGTTTTTCATGAGCATTCCCTAAATTGCTTCAGGCAGAATCGCCCAGTGTCAGGGAAAGAATTTCAAGTGACCTGGCAGTTTTTGCCTGCAATGACTCAGGACTGGTTGCCTGGTTTGAGTGATAACTTCAGCACAGGGACACTCACACCAGCTGTTGAAAGCAGTTGTTTCTTTCACTGGCAAGAATGAATTTGTTGTGCGTGTCCACAGCCTTTTAGCTGTGTTGCATTCTAGTGGTGATAAGGCTTCACCCACACTGAATTTATGCTAACAAATGCACAATTTCAGATGAATCTCCCACTACAGACAGCCACAGTCCAGAGCATTTTCCAGCTTCATCTT
>PYHW01010715.1:2605919-2638471 GCA_013186435.1 Turdus rufiventris
CTTTGGGCTGAACTTACCAAACTTACCACTCTCTTGAACATCAGCTATCCAAACTGCCTGTAATAAATAATTCTTTACTGCATATAACTTTGGTGTTACATCTGGAAACATCTGTCCCAAAACATTCTTGATAGCTTTTGCCTTTATTACAGCTGAATCATTGTAGTGTCTCATTGTCACCCAATTATCTATGGATAACTTGTTTCTAGCATGTAGCAGATTTTTTTTTTTTTTTTCTCCTGAATGCATGACTTTGTACTCTGTCCTTTTATCTTCTGCTTTGGTCCCACAGGACTTTCAGTTCTTCTTCTGTGATATTCCAATTTTTCTCTGCATTGGTATTTTCTCCCAATCAGTGCTGCCAGTGAATTCATTAGCACATTTCTCATGTCAAAACAGTTAATGATTTTTTTTTTCCAAATGCTGCTAGGACTAATACCTGTCCCTTCTCTTCAGCATGATCACCTCTTATTTCTTCATTCACCAGTTCTTATAATTCTCGGGAACCAAATTCTTTAGCCTATATAGTTTGACTATACCAGTGTGGTCTAATAAGAATAGATCTCTATGGTGCATTTTAAAAGAAGATGTATTTATATTTACACAGAGAGAATGTATTAGGTAAGACAACAATAAAACAACAAGAGAAACTAGTGGACTTGCTAGGTAGTGGAAGAGGAGTGCTTGGAGCTGCCATTGGGTGAAGAATGTCAAAACGTAGTGAAGGGCTGCTGTTCTCTTGGGAGTCTCTGAGGCTAAAATTCCTGAACAAGATTACAAATCAGTCAATGATGCCAATGGGAATAGAGCAAAGATGGGTGGGTGGGTTGGTTGGAAACAGGGCAACAGGAGAAAGGGAACATGAGGAAAATCCAACAATGTGATCATCTCTCTGCTGAGCAGTCCTGTGGCCAAGCAGCGGGGCTCTGGCAGGACAATAAATGATGGAGGGATGATGCAGTGTTAGACTTGGTTCTGCAGTCAAACATTTCCTTGTAATAGGCATCCCCTTTTAAAAGGGCAAGTAATGACACTTTGATTGTTCTGTCCTTCTGGTTTTGTTTGATTTTTGTTTGATTTTTTTCCTGGAAAAAAATGCCAACCTTTGGAGGACATTGAACATTTATGGGCTTGGTTCCCACACCCTGCCTGGGTGGATAGGCTGTGTTCCTATCCTCTTAGGGTCTGCAGCTAGCTACTGTTATAGAGCTCCTCATATTGTAGCACTTCCTTTTAGAATGTTCTTGTGTGAGAGACTACATATCTGTATTTCTCTTGGGCTTTTATGGAGCAGAAACTAAAAATATCCAATGTCTTTTCATTCCCATTTTGTCTGTTAATGAGTCACTGCATCCTTCAATGTACTGCCACCTTGAAAAATATTTATCTGGGATATCTATCTTTTATAAAATTATACATTTATGGAAGAAGTTTTGGTTATTTTATTCCCTTATAATTTTTTTTTAATTATCATGAGCTAAATTCTAGTGACTAGTTGTAATTCCACTGACCAGAAAACACAAGCAATGATTTATATGAAGTTACCATTGCGAACAATACATCAACATCAGGAGCTGGTGTAATAGGATAATTCAGTTGTGATGTTTTATAGTTTAAACAAAACCCATGATAGTGGCTAACACTAACAATAAAAGTGATGGATACTGTAAGGTAAAACTAAGAAACAGAACTGAATTACATTAGAAAGCACAGTTCATTGAATAGCATGTCCTCTGATTATATTGCCATTATACACATAAGTTGGATTTGAGCCCAGATAATTTGTGTGTTATCTTTGATACTTAATGACATCTAAATGTCAGACTGCAGCTCTTCTGTACTTTATTAGCCAACTGTGTACACTATTTTTTCTGCTAATGAGTTTTTTTATCAGTTCTTTTATTTAATTGGATATTTTAATTTGAAAAGAGAAGGGAAAAACTTGGGAAAAGTTGTTTGTGATGTTGCTTTTAATAAATGGGGCAACATGGCATTAGAGAACTCTTCAGTTCCTAAAACAGTGAGTTTATATCCATTAGAAGCAGTTTGGAAAATTAGTAATTTACACACATTAACGAATCTTTACACATCTGTAACTTGTGGAGAGATAGACCATCCATCAGAGATGTGAAATGATTTTCACTATGGCCTAATAACATTGACTACCGGTAGTTAAAGCCTTATCTTGACTGGGGAAAACTAGAAACTTATCTTTGCATCAACATTTTACATGCTTCTTTTGCATCAAAATAGTGAATCTCTGTAAAATGTGAGAAGGAAGGAACTGTAGTTTATTTACATTGACGTGGCTGCTAAAACCTGATAAAGGTACCTCTGTTTTAGCTCCAATAAGTTTTTAAATCAAGATAATTATCTTGATGCTGGAAACACATCTTAATTTTATGAAAGACTAACACAAGTTAGTGTCTAGAGGTTTTTAAAGTGTGGATTAAAGTTGAAATCTTGTTACCATTCAAAATGATATTCCAGCAAAACTTTCCAAGGGAAAGGACAGGACAGGATGATTTCAGTCTTTGTATAGTGACTAACTTCAGGTTATTGCCTATTTACAGTTTTCTCTGTGGAAAGGTTTCCAAAGGCACTTGACACACAGGTCTGTATTTGCACTAGGACTCAGCAATTATTAGTGACAGCATGTTTACCTGTGGCACTTCTGAAATCTCTTGCTCACTCTGTCTGCAGCTGTTGGCTCTTCAAGTCTCTTTGAAGAAGCTATGCATACTTACTTTCAGTTTAACTCTACAGAAACTGAGGAACAGAGAGAAACTTGATTACAGTTTATTTTTCAAAAAGTATTAGTGTAGATGATCGAAAATTATGCTGTAATGATTGATTGCCTACAAAATTCTAGACATTCTGAATCTCCTGGGAGGTAGCTTAGGCAAAATACATAATAAAGATATTTGTCTAGGAATCATCTAACTGAAGAAAGTTCGATTTTTATCATGATGGAAAGTATCTTATGTATATACCAGTTTGGATCTCCCATAAGATTAATTAAAAAAAACCCCGACCAAACAAAAAACAACAAACTGAAAAAGATCACATTCAAATAATTACACTTGAAGAGGACATGAGAGTCATGTGGCTTTGTGACTAGAAAGAAATCCCTGCATTGTGAGAAAATTCCAAACAGAGTAACATTTTGGTAAGCAATTCTATTATAAATGATAATGCAATAAAAAATCACATTACAATCCTGAAAAACCCTGTAATTTCCCCCCCCCCCCCAAGTTTTGCATACAGAACTGAAGGGAAATAGACTTGCAGCAAACACAAGGAAAAATGCAGTAAGCCTGCAAATTAACTCTGTGCCAAGTTGCTGCTGTAGAGGCCCTGTACAACCATTTCTGACTTCATGTTTGGCTTTGTGAGACTACTGCTGTGTATAAACCGTGTCTGAAATCTGCAATGCACTCTGCAGTTATGGATTTGTTAAAGGGAGCACACTTTCATTGCTGCCACTGTTATAGCCTGAAACACATCAGGAAACACATCATACTTTCAATAAGATCTACTATGAAATAAAATGCAATCTTCATTTTTATTGATAGCACGAAAGGTCAATAGAAATTGTGTGCTATGCTGAAAGGTGCTCCTGGCTTATTCCCAAGCTGCTGATTTGTAAACATTCAGAATTTAGTGGGAAAATGCTGCTCGAATTTTTCTTGTTCTGACATCTGAAGATCCAAGGTTTCTTTGAATTGTAATGAAATTGTGTAGAAGGTGCACAGTTGTCTTCTTTTTAAAGGGCAGGCTATTTCAAAGGGAGTTGTTGAGCTTGGAGGAGAAAGACCAGACCTGGTATGTTATACTAGTCTGCAGCCAGAGGGAGATGGCAAAAGATGTCCAAGTCAGGACAAAGATCCTTGATCAGGGTGGTGCCACGTCCCAGTTCTACACTCCTTTCTAGTTTCTTCTCTGGATGAGATCAATGGATTTACTACTACACTGAGTAGTCCCATGATTTAACACCAAGCTGCATGTCACTAATAGCAAATGCAAAGAGGTTTTCTCCTCCCTAACACTTTCATTCGGACAAAAATATAGTAATTTTCAAATTTAACAGATGTTGTTCATTAGGACTGCAAAAAAAAAAAACCCACAAGAGTAAAATATCCACTAATCTAAATAATGGGAGAATGGGAGAAAGCATATAAAAAGTCTTAAAGGTTAACAGAATATAAGTTGTAATTTGCACATTATGGAAATGAATCTGTAGGTAATCTGGCTCAAGTAACTACAGACACGGCTTGCTGTATGTTCTAGAGGTAGAAGAATTGCATGCATTCATTCCTCATGTCCCCTGCCTTTTGATGCCAGCTAGGTGACAGATTGCACACTGGAATCCTCTCTTATACCTTGAAAGGTCATCTGCCCTCAGAAGTACTGATGATAAAGTCACTTGAGTAAAACTGAGCAAGTGGGGAGGAGGTGGAGAGACATCAGCATGCACAAAGAGTGGATATGGATAAATAACCCTTTTAGGTTGGAAGGTTTTTCTGCAATGTCAAGTCATCATTGTATTCACTTTGTGACACTAATCAACACTAGCTAGACAGGAAATCAAACTGCTTAGTGCTCACGGGGTAAACATGTGGATTTGTATCAAACTGTAGCACTTACTTCCTAGCTAAGCCAGATTGTCCCCCTTGAGCTATTTTCAAAATGCATCAGCAAGAAGGAGGTTATGTAAAAGGGGCCTTAAACCATATGTTACCAGGTTGTACTCACTTACATCAAATACTTTAAGACTGACTGTAGATGTCTGTGCATGGTACACAACACTTACACTAAATTATTTTTTGCCAAATAGGACTGAATAACCTCTCACTAACTCCTAATGGTAGAAGCCGATACATAATATATGCTGGCTTTGTATTTTGCTGATTGAATTACAAGGGCAAAGAGTGCCTGTATATAAAGCAAACATTTCACTGCTATGGAAGAACAAGGGTTTAGTGGATCCATCCCGAGTATATTCAGTGGACTGCATATGGAAATATGAAGATAGTAATTTCCAAGATTAGATATTTGCCTAAATTACAAAGTCAGTGCTCAGCAGGGCAAGCTAGGACAAGACTGTGAGATTGCTAAACTCAGACTATCTACTATTTATTTCCTCCTGATAGCTAATGCTAAACATTAGCTAAAGAGTGCTGGTTATTGTTTTGTCTGTAATTGCTAATGATCAATTTCAAATTGGGCCAATAACTGGATATATTCTATTAATATTGATTGTAAATATTCTAAGGTCTTTATCCAATCTGTGTTTACTTTTTAACCCTGATCTGTTTTCTGCTCTGTTATTTCTTATTTCTGCTCTATGACATTGAAATTTCAGCAATGTTTTTGAGCTATTTTTCTGAAGTTTTGCAGGTGAGTTTTTCTCTCCATCTTTTTCATTTGATACTGCTATTTTCCAAGGAAGCCATATTTCTTTTCCAGATGTACATCAAAACTTGCAGGATATTGTGAACCTAGAAATGTGTGGACTACTTTGGTTTTATTTGAAGCAAATCTGTTCAATTTGATTTGAAATTCGTGATTGCATTAGTGTGTTGAAACAGAGTGCGTTTTACAGCTTGTACATTATGCAGTAGTACCTAGAAGGTCAATAAATGTCTGTTAACCACTCTGAGTAGAACACCTTTGGCCCTTCATTTCAGACAGATATGTGTTCTTTTCCTGATTAATTAAAAAGTTGCATCTTTCTTTAACCAATGAACTAATTAGGTAATGACACCATTAAAGTGTGGACACTGCATTATTCATCATAAAAAAATTGAATTAAATTAAATGGGAGAAAAGTGAAATCATAGATTGAATTAAAGGGAGAAAACAATTGGGCTGTTATTCTGGATCCTGATTTTGAACAGATTGTCCCCTATGGGTTTCTGAATGGCTACTGTTGAAGAGGAACAAAACAGGCAATATGAAGCTGGGTATGTTGCATAAAATTAGATAGAGGGAGAGCTGATACCCCTGAGATCCATTTGTGTGGTCTGGATTGGACTTGAAACTACCTCTAGAAGCTGCTGAATGAAGAGGTTGCTATTCAGCATGGAGGTATTTCTGCACCTCTGAAAAAAAGCCTCCTCTATTGTTAAAAAGAAAAAAAAATACAATAGAAGATACACTACTTTTCAAAAAGCTACAAGGAGTTATAAGGGAAGTAAGTATAGACATGTAAAAATGAATATGCTTGAAATTAGGTTTGACTTTAGTTTTACGTTTCCTGATTTACTCAAATAGAGCCTATTTGGATGATTTTTTTCCAGCAGGTTTTATAGGGAAATAATTAATTTTCAGAGGTGAACAGTGTTAGCTTTTTCACTGGAAATGGTAGCTGCTGAGCATTATGCAAGTAAAATCCACTGTGCTGCTCAATGCCACTAACTGCATTGTAGCTCTGCTGTGGGAAGGGATTTGAACATAATTTGAATCCTCTCTGTAGAGTAGATTCTTCTCTGACATGAACCGACCTTTCAACATTTCAGCTCAGCTTTGAGATGATCTTGTAAGGAGTGCTGATTAGCAAAACTTTCTAATTGCCTATTCAGAATGTCAGGAGACATTCAAGTGCTCCTGGTGTACAAGTTGTTCTTTAAGAGGGTTCCACAAATGTGGAATTAATTGTCAGTCTTAACTGAGAATGATCTGGAGTTTCTGAAGAGCAGTGTATGATGACATTTACATCTGCTTGAAAGGATGACCTGAATCCAGGTTGTTTTAGCAAGGCAAAGGGCAGCAGCGAGAGAAGACTTTGGATGCAATGGATAATTGCAATTAGAGAATTTGTCTTCATTATTAAAGGAAAGAGATAACACCTTAGAATTATCTTTAAGTATGTATTTAGTTCAGCCAAATCCTAATTTGTAATTGCTACTAGTCTGCTGCTGTCTGACTGTCAGCACACATGGGTCCTGTCTATGATACACAGTGTGGCTTGCAGCACCACCTTATCTTTACACTTAGACATCTCACATTTAGACAGGGGTTTCTGATTTCTAAGATATATATTTCAGGGGTTTCTGATTTCTATGATATATATTGTATGGCCAGTATTGCACCTTTTGTTTTGGAAATGGACCCTCTGCACAGAGGAACTGCACACCAATGGGAACCAAACCCTTCCAAATCTTGCTTTCTTGACTGACAATATTTTGGATAAATCAACATGGACTAAACTTGCTTAATAGGTAACTTTTCATGCAACCACCTTCTTTAATGGAAACACATATGCTGGAAACTTATCTTACAGAATGACAGGAAAATTTTACTGCAGAAAAATTAATTCCTTCCTTCAATACTTCTTTTAATGGTGTTGAACATCATATATCTTAGCAAGAAATGTTCCCAGCCACTGAGATTAACATGCAAAGCTGCTACTTAAGAGTATTCATTCTTCTTTTAAAAATGACACAGAGTGCTAAAAGGACCTTGTTCCTAATTTTTAAACCCACTAATTTCATTGTGTCTGACACAAAGCAGAACATTTTTGCTATAATTACTGTATAAGTTATTTTTTACCCACAAAGTTGTAATTTTCCTAAAATAAGCTGGACTGCTTCAATTATGTAAATCAAATATCTAGAGAATATGATGACTGCATTGGCAAAACACAATAGAACTTAATATGAAGCCAGCAGAGAGAGAGAGAGAGAGAGAGGGAAGTGATAGGGAAGGCAAAAGCCCAAATGAGGATGCTTTTTTCAATTAGAACCACAGAAAATTCTCTGCCCTGCTGGTAAACTGGCTCCTGCAGCTTCTCACTCTGCCAGATCTGCTCTTCCCTTGGTGCCAGAGTGTGACCATTAAGACTGGCAGGAAGTCTAGGCTAAAATGAAAACTACTGTGCGGAGACCAAGAGTGACTGAGAAAAAACTATGGTTTACTATTGTAGGGTTTTTTTTCTTCTTGTTGCAAAAGCAAATGCATAGGCAGTAGTGTCCCAAAGTGCCAAAGAGATCATAATAAATTCCACGTGAGACTTCTCAAGCAGTATGAGTAGAAACAGTTGGAAGATGGAAAAAGGCTGTAGTAATGGCTAAACAATGTCTTTATTGTCAGAACTGGCAAGCTGCTTCAAATGGCTGGCACAAGGTGTCTTGGATCCTGAGAGTCCTGAGAACAGCTGACTCTCACACATACTCTAATGTGAACCCCCCTAGAAACCCCACCCGTTCCCCACTCAGGGCCTGCTCAGTGACCCACATTACGCTGCTTTTAGGGTGCCTCTGTTTTTGTCTCTTTGTTGCAGATGCAATGGTCACATTGAAGGCAGCCATACAAAGGTGAAGTAACACAATTGAACTACATTATGAAGTTACTGCAGCTTTATTTTCATCCATAATCTTTGTGGGTTTTATTTTCATTACTTTTTTAACATCGGATGCATTCAGCAGAGACCTTCACTGATCTCTCTTCAGCAATTCACTTTTTTTTTTCCCCCAAAATAAATTTAGGTAAAGCAGAAATTTTTAAAATACGAGATTCATTCTGACAGTTCTTTCTGACATATTTCTTTTTCCATTTACCAACATTCACTTTTAATGTTACAGAGAGCTTAATTAAGTTATTATAAGAATATATTTTCCTGAAGTATAGTTCTGAAATTCTCCTGGGTTTTGCTAGTTCTTTACTAAGATCAGAATGTAGAAAATGCATTTTTGTGTTGTCTGCATTCAACATCGTAGTTTCGCATCTCAGACATCTAAGTGTTGGAAATCTGAGCAGATTTATTCTAATTCCAATAATTCTCTCTTTTATGGTGAAACTTTACTTTTTATCCTGAAATTATTTTGCTTTATATTTTCATGGAAGAAGGCATCTGATTTAGTATTCTGTATTTATTTACTGGGTGATTTCTATGCCCAAATAACTCTAACAAAAGACCTTGTTAAAGCCTGAAGTGAAGTCCAAATAGATTCTCTTATTTGATTTGCCTTTCACGACTTTTTGTTGAAATTTTCATCAAGGAAATTTAAATTTCGTGTTTAGCTGACTTGTAGAATGACTAAATTGTTCTGGTTTATTTGCCTTCTGATCTGTTCCCTCCTCCCCTCAATGCTTGCTTTCCAGAAGACATACACAAGATGTGTAAATATCCTGGTTTTCCATTCTAAATTATGAAAGCTTCTGACAGTTTTGTAAAACCCAATGAGTTTTTAAAAATTTGTTCCTTTAGCATCAAATGCTAAGGTTTGTAGCTAATGCTTTGCTCCTGCAGTGCCTCAAGTCTCAGTCTCCGTGATGCTATTCCTATTTAGACAGAAATTCTTCAGAACAGATATGTCCCAAGATCTGATTAAAGAAAAATTCACCCTTGCCCATCACTAAACTCATTTTCCTCTCCTCTGTCTAGAAGTACAGTCCTCCTCCTGGTCTAGCTATCCCACTTACATTATTCCTTTCTTCACCTAATCCTATTTTAACCCATATTGTTTTCCATGCCCATGCTTCTAAAATTACCTCTTGGAAAATGGTCTTGCTCTTTAGCAAGACTTTCCCTTGGCTGAAGTAGCTGCAGAGAGCATTATTCTCACCTCAGGGAGCTGCAACAGGTAGTACATAGCATGATAGGATTAATGGCTGTTCCGTATAAGAACAAACATTTTGAGAGCAAAAAATTATAGGATGGCATTATTTGCATTAGTCCTGCTTACAGGTAAACTGTATTTCACTTGGTCTGTTTTGGGTGAAACTTAGAGGTGTATTGATTAGGAAATTTCCTTGCATATTCCCTTACTTCAGTGGCTGTCCTGAAATATGAGATTCTTATTGTACTTGATTGCTTAATCGTACAAACAGCTTCACATTGTCTTGGGTTACAGCAGCACAGTGGAAAGAAAGCATCAGAATCAGACTGTAATTGCTGACAGGTAACCACATTTCTTTCCCTGGCACCATAAGTCAGTGCAGGTCATGGCAGATGTGTTTTAAATGAAGGGGTGGTAAAGATCGTGCCATGACACAAGGTAACTGGGAGAAAGAGAAATGAGAAGGATAACAAATTACATATAACAGATAAAAACTGAAGTTTTGTACACATACTGGTAGCCATGAAGCACTCTCACAAGTGCTGGAGAGAATAGCGTGAACATGTACATTTACATGCTTATTAATTTTATTTTTCATATTGTCCAAAGGTTGAAAGTTAGGGGCAAGCGTCACTTGCTATCCTTCATGGTGCAAAAGGTTACGTGAGTTTATTACTAAAGTTTAAAACCATGAAAAAGTAAAACCATGACAGTTTCAGGGGAAGTTTTATTAACACAAGAAAAAGGAGGGAAAATAGTACCCAAAATGGAGTCAGCAGTGTGTGTTAAGGTTAATTTTGCAGGAATTGTCAGCAAAGTACTGATTCATTGCCATTATATTTCAGTGCAGGAAAGAGGTTTTAGTTTTCTCAGATATGTGAATTTTCAAAATACAGGTGAAATTATCACAGCATATAAGAGGAAAAGCCCCAACCACTTAATTGTACCCATAAAGCTATCAGAAACAGCAGCTGTAATTCTGACAGACACAAGCAGGGTGGGTTTTGGCTGCACTATTGTTGCAGAACTGTGAGACTGTAAGAGTATTATTGCTTCTTCCCTATCTAAAGAAGCCCTGGATAGGATTTTTTTGAACTCCTTTAAGCTCTATCAAAAAAAAAAAAAAAAAGGGACTGAGCTAAGCAGACCACAATTATTTCATTTACCACACACACTTTCTTCTGATTTGCTGTAAAGGGACCCTCAATTGCAGCACAGATAACAAGGTTCTATGTATTGTAGCTCAATCTAAAGGACACATAATAAAAATGAATGAAAAATTACAAGAAAATACCGTCTGCTGATTTATTTGACTTGATACATCTTGTCCCTGCTATATATGGTTGTTAGCCAGGCTTCAACTAATTAAATATGCAAGAAAACAAGATTTTAGAAGACCAATTTCTCAAATTTAAGAAAGGTAAAAGACTATTTTCCAAAATAATATTCTGAAAGAACTTGCAGCAAGTCAATCAGCACAGAGAGACTATTACACATCCCTCTAGGTGTTAGTGCAGCTTTCAAGAAGTCCTGTAGATAAAATAAGAAAATAATATTTCAGCTCAGAGAGAACAAGGGAAAAGATAACTCAAATTTATTGAGCTGGGGATAATGACAAAAGATGGGAGAAGCTTCAGATTCATTTGCAATTTTTCTTGTTATCACATGGGAAATTATGAAAATCAAGAGTTTATAGGATTAGTGAACTCATAGTTGTAGTCCATTTTATGAGGAAACTGTCAAAATCCTTCAATCATATCTGGTATAACTGGATAGAATTTTATGCACTGTTAAACAGGGTAGAAACTCTTTAGAAAAATGTGAAAACAATTTATCATCATTAGTGACACATAAAAACAACTGTGGACAGCTTTAGCAGTCTGCTTATAAACCCTGAAGAATGAGAGCTCAAAAACTTTGGCTTAGGGACTGACACTGGAAAATCTGTTGGACTCTGAAAATGTGTGGAGTTTTTTCAATTTATTGCAGTATGGAAGTATTTCCTGGCTATTTGCATTTTTTGTTTTTGGATTTTCTGCTGCCTCTCCAGGGCCCAGGTATGTGATTTTACTAGAAGACTCCCTGGACAGATTTGGCCCTCAAATTACGTAATATCCACTTCTGGTCTAGGTCCACAGTGATGAAGCTGGGGAGTCCCGAGGGCAATCAAAAATTGCACTGGGATGACTGGTTGAAGGAATGGGAACAGAGATGGTGTTTTCCTCAATCCCTTAGGTAGCAGGAAGCTAAAAATGTCAAAAGGTACAGGAGAATCCACATGATCAACAGGTGTCCTAAAGTCTGGTGCTGTCAGTGAAATCTTGGCTATTTGAGATATGGGGTGTTTTATATGGCACCAAGCCTTCTGGAAACAGATGGGGCTTGCTTGTCTAAAAGAGGGGAAAATATTCTAGCCCAAGAGTTGGCAGGGCTCATTGAGAGGGCTTTAAACTAGGTTTGAAGGGTAAGGGCCTTGAATTAGAACAAGCTTGCTGGAGGTAATTTTCCTCTTTTTAAAAATTTTTATTATTTATTCATGAAAGGTACTTGTTACTTCTTAGTCCATTTTCTTTCGCTTATCAGGAACCTAGAGTAAAATCAAACTTAAAATGAGGGAAAAAATCCAGCAAAGATAATTAATGAATTTTATTTGCTTTGGGTTTATATTACTTCTGAATACTAAAGAAAATTTGAATGCTAAAGAAAATCATAGCTTCATGAGAGGTCCATTTTGTTTCCAAAAGCATCCTGTACAACAACCATCATATAATCCT
The DNA here is from genome assembly GCA_013186435.1 of Turdus rufiventris. Taxonomy (NCBI): domain Eukaryota; kingdom Metazoa; phylum Chordata; class Aves; order Passeriformes; family Turdidae; genus Turdus; species Turdus rufiventris. The sequence continues at coordinate 2,618,257 of PYHW01010715.1, forward strand.
GCTAAAGAGTCCTTCAGTGCAGGGTAAACAATGTAATGCAGTACATTTGGTACAAAATAATGACACTGAACTGTTGTGATTTCTGTCTACTTAACAATCTTGAGGCTGTATAAGGTCACAGAACAAACAATTTTTTATCTTTTTGCAATAAAATGTGTGTACTGGGACTACCCAAACCACATTATACGCTTCTGCATATGAAGAATCCACCCAGGTTTTGCAGATACTGCTCTCAAAGAGGTGATTTTAGGTGTCCTAGTGGAGATGTGCTTTTAGCTAGGAGGGGGCAGCCAACTGATGTCAGAGAGGCTGTCCTGGACTGGGATTCTGAGCCCATCCTGTTGGGACAGGATCTGCTCTCCCAGTGAGTGTGGCTCTTTGGTATGATGGTCACATACAGGGTACATATGTGTGTTTTACTAGCAGAACTGGTGGGACACATTTTTGCATCATGGGGGGCCTACTTTTGTGCTTAATTTGCCCCTGGGCAAAACTGAAGAAGGAGTTCCAAAAAAAAAGGAGAAACAAAAGTTATGTTCTTTCTCTTCTTCTTGAACAAGTGATTAAAATACTTCACAAAAGACCTTGCTTTCTTTCCTGCTCACAGATAGGATCATCTTCAGAGTCAAAAGTGCCTGTTTGGAGAAGCTTTACAGTGGCCCCCTTCCTTCTATTCCCTCCTCTACTTATTAGTCCACGAAGAACCTTAGGATCTGTGAAAGCTGTGTCATTCTGAAGCCTCTCGCTCCCTGTAGCGTGGGTCCCTCTGATGTTCCAGCCCTCGACTCGCATGCACAGCAGATAATAAAAAAAACAAAGTTGCTTTTCTAGAAAAGCCATGGCTCACTGATCTCTTTAGGAGCATACCTTATTCTTTCTCAGCGGAGCCTTTGGCTCTGGCCCTTGAAGTTGTTTGAAATTCTGCGGCAGCTCAGGAGGGAGGCAGAATAGTGGGATATTTGTTCACTCCTCATTGCTAGTCTGACAAGTGAGCAGCAGTTCAACAGAGTTCAAACATCTGGCAAACAGCTCGCTGCAGCTCGGAGCTGTCACACATTAATAAAGACCAATTGTTCCGTCAAGACCATGTTGAGAAGTTAAAAGGAAGAGAAGAGCCAAGGGGGAATGTGCTAATTAAAAGTATCTTTATAGAGATGTATGAATAAAGGATGATTAATTTAACTTTCTGAGGGTAAATCTATGTTTCAGGATCAGACAGGAACTTTGTTTAGCCTAATTGAAGAGGAGCACAGTCTGCCACCCTGACTCCTGTTGAATAACACCTTATTCACCTGATAATTCCATGAAACCCCATCAGATTCTGAAATGTAATTCTGTCATGTTAAGGAAAGTTGGAAGGGCACATTTTCATACTGAATCTTCCTCTGATTTTAAAATATACTGATCTACTTCTGAAAGGGGACAGAAACATATCAATATCAATCTTCTTTGTTCGTGTCTTCAGACTCCTTCTCGTTATGCCAATACACCATACCTTATGTATTGCAGAGAATATTGGTTTTAAAATATGCCTTAAAGAGAGGTATGCAGAGAAAGTAATGAGACATTCTTGATTTGTGTCTCATGGAAAATTCATTCCTTTTCTATTTCAAGAGATTTAACACTTGCCCCATCTTTTTCTAAATGTAATTTTCTCTGCTATTTTCAAATCCTTGGCTTTTCTACTACATTAGAGCATTAATTTTTAAAGAAAAATCCATAGACTTTTTTAGAAATAGGCATAATATTTTAGCTTTTAATTCCGTGTCTCTGACCACTTTTTTTCCAAAGAGCTTGTAGTAGGTTGAACCTGGCTGGATGCCAGCACCCAGCAAAGCCTCTCTGTCACTCTCTTCTGCAGCTGGATAGGATAGAGAAATTATAGTGAAAGGTTCACGGGTTGAGGTAAGGACACTAAATACTATCACAAGCAAACCAAACTCAAATTGGACATAGTAATTGAATTTATTGCTAACAAACTCAGAGCAGGATAGTAAGAAGTAAAATAAGACCTTGAAAAAGCCTTGCACCTACCCCTCCCTCCTTTCCAGCTCTACCTTGTCCCCCAGCAGTGCAGGGAGGCAGGAAATGGGGGTTGAAGTCGTTCATCACAGATGTTCCTGCTGCTGCTCCTTCCATGGCTCCAGTGTGGGTTCGTCCCAGTGGAGACAGTTCTCCACAATCTTCTCTAAAGTGAGTCCATCCCACAGGAAAGAGCTCTCCACAAACTTCTGTGAAGTGGGACAGATTTCCATGAGGTGCAGTCCTTCAAGAACAGACTCTCCAGCTTGCGTTTCCCATGGGATTGCAATGAGTTATAATTCATCATGGTTCAAAGGGCTATTAAATAAGTCTCACTAAATATCACGGGTGTTTGCTGTGTCCATCATCACAAGTGATGGCAAAATACCTTCCAACACATGACTCACAATGTTACTGCTGTTCAAACAGTGCTGTCTCACTTTCTGATGAGCTGATTTACTTCAGGCTGTCTAAAAGAAAGTATATGATCCAAACTATTAAGTGTAATGCAAGAAAACACTGTAGGTAAAAGTTACTTAATAAGAGTAATCTTTTGCAATCTTGAAAGCCAAGTTCTTTCTCTAACAATAATAATATTGTTGATGATGTAAAGTTTTCTAACTGTATTTACAAGGGGGTTTTATTCAAGTATCCTTAAAATTCTTTATTATGCTGTGTATATAGCAATGCTTAATCCATAGTTTTTTGGGTGTCAGAAAATATATTTAACGAAGTAGCAATGCAAGTTAATATTTAAGATGTAAAATAACTATAATAAAAAGCTGGGAAAAGAAAGCATGTGAAAAGATGAAATTTACTATCTGGTATAAATAAGTGAGCTGACAGAGCATATTCTAAAAAGTCAGTACGACGGAGGCAGCCTCATCTTTTTATTATGGAATTACTCATGTTGCCATTCTTAAGGCTTAATTTTGCCATATGCTTTAAAGTTCTATTATCCATCATGAATTATTTTAATGCAGGAGTTCACACTATAAATCTGGGAAAGAAAAAAGCTAAAAATTATGACCTGTTTCATATTGCATACTTGGTTCTAGCTTGAAATATATAAGTGAAACATGGGAAGCTGTTAGTAACCAGTAATAAATTTAAAGGATCAGGGTAGTTTTAAAGAATTTTGGCTTGGCAGACTGTGTTTTTACTTCAACAAAGCTAAAAGAAAAATCCATGCCATGGAACCCCAAGGGATCCAAATTATTTCAAAAGCAGGATTTAAAACCAAATTATTTTGCAGTGCCCATTTTCTTCAAGAATTCCATTATGTAGCTCCTTCTCTGATACATCACCATATACACAAATGTATACCTGTTAGTTCAAGATTGCACAGAGAAGGCCTATTAGCAATTGAATTCAGGTACTCATATCTCCATCTGATAAATTGATACAGCTCTGGTGATTTCAGTCTGTGACATTTAAAGAGTAACAAAAGAATGGAGAATTAAAAGGTTGAAACTTTTACTGCTCTTGGAATGTAAGTTACTTTCCCTCTAATTGTTAGTGTTTTCCTCTGGCAGTATAGACTTATTTATAATAACTACACTAAAATACTTGGCTGATCTGCCTCACCTGAGGGAACAAGACAACAGTTTTTTGGATGTTTCTAAATCAAAGGTATCTAAAAGTACATCAGGTGAAAAAGAAAGTAGAAAATGAAGCGGAGATAAGAGACTCAAAACAATTTCAGGCCTAGACACTAATATTATGCCTGGATTTACTAAGACTAACCCTGATGATAAAAAAATAAACCAGGAATAGACTTGGGAAAGCAAATCCAGTGTGAAATCTGGCATGATTATTTTTAGGAAGAGTGACTGTGTATGTGTGACTCTTCCCTTGCCCACAACATACCCCTCACAAACAGGTATCCCATAAAATTTGGCATGCTTCCTATAAAAATCAATAACACTGTTCAAACAGCACAAAATTATTGTTCATCATTTTTTCATAAAATAATTGGTTTACACTTTTATTATTGTCTCAGAGGTTCCTGACCTTCAGTTTTACTTTCTGTTCCTTCCTTGGGCTTCCAAAACTTGCTGGTTTTGTCATGTACAGGTGAGCCCCATATTTTTGCACACATGACCCCCCAAGACTTCAGCAGAGGCTGGGAGCGCAGAGTCTGCTGCCATTGGGACAAAGACCCACAGCAATGCTTCTCCCACACTCCATTTCCATCTGCTGAATCTCACTCTCATATCCAAGTAGATTTCTGTCCCTCTGGGAGTGTCAGATCATAAATCAAGTGTAAATGTCAGCCTCTTTTAACCAAGGGCATGAAACCCTCTGACAGAGTAAGAGAAGAAGAGTAACTCCTGTTGTCACTTTGTGGAAGTGGTTCCTGGCTGTATTCATAATTAGATTTTGTGCCCACCATTTTAGTGAACCCTTGTAGGATGCTTCCTTTAAATGAAGCCATGTGATTTTTTTTTCTTGAGAAGATGAGGGAGCACCCAGATCTTGCAAGGACTAAATGCCAGAGGGGTCAGTGCTTGCATCACTCTCAAGGAAAGAAGTGCAAGTTCTAAACTGTCTTTGCTCTTACTCCACTGACCACTGATGTGCTCTATCATGTCTTGGTACAAGGGATTTTAAACACCTAATGGTCAGTTAGTGACATAAAAATAGCAAAAGATGAAAATGCTCTCCTCTTACAGAGTAAAAAATACATATTTTAAACTAATTGACCAACACCACAAACATAAACCATCAGGGGGACCCCCTGTGATACAGAAACTGTTATAAACAGATATGCTGCTGCTTTTTTATATTACTTTCAATAACCAGAGCAGTATATCTTACATTTTTAATCAATTTTCTATTTTACAGGCTGATTTTCAGAAGCAGAGCTGGAGTTCTGCATAGCCATCACTCCTGTGCTGTTGAACGACCTTTTGGATTTTCTTCACTGTAACAAAAGTCATAACTACCGAATGTGCCATACTTGTTACTGATTGATATGGAGCTGTTAGGCACATTTTTACATAGAAGAAAATCTTGACATTGGATTAAAATGTAAGAAAGCAGAGCACAAACTCCCTTTTCCTGAGCAGCACGTGCTGTTTGGAGGAGCTCAGAGCCAAGTGCTCTGCAGTTTGCTTTGGCTCCTCAGCTCAGCCCAGAAAAGGGTCCCAGTGATGCTGCAGGGTCAGGGATGAGCAAAGCTGGAGGATAAATTCCATATATGCTGGGAAAAGAGATCTCAGACCAAAGAGACTTTGGCTTCATGCAAGGCTGCAGCCCAGGCAGGGTCTAGGCCAGAAGCGGGGGGAAGATGTCTCTGGCAGACACACACAGTTCTGATTCCCAGTGCTGCTTGGTTTCCTCCTGGCTGATCCAGACCATGGACTTGCCATCCTGGTCCTTGCTACACCAGGTTGTGTAAATCACCTTTCCACTGGGTTTGTGAGGTATGAAAATGTTACCAGCACAAGTTACATGCAGAAATTATGATTAGGATGCTTGTGTTTTGGAATTGGGTCACATTTCCTCTGTAGTTTTTTTCTGGAATTGAGGGCTAATTATCCACTTCGTTGGCTCAATTCTTCAAAAATGGAAATTTGCCAAAATCACAAACTTCAGCATGGTATCCCTCTTACTTTATGAGCATGAATTATCACATTTCACCTGTTCTTTCTGTTTTGATCTGTCATTTAAACTATCCATGAGCTGCTAAAATCAGCATCGCCCTAACTTAATACTCAAGTTATATTGGGCATTCCTGCTTCAATTCATTAATAGGGAAAGGCATCAAATGTTGCACGTATGTTTTTGGTAGCATTTGAACATTTGATCAGCAGAACAGCAGAAACAATTCCAGTCTCTGAAAGACATGAGATGTTCAGTAGCCACAGGAGCTCAAGAAGGACTAACTCAGGTTTTCTATCTGCAAGGGTATGGTGCTGCTTTTCCACCATCAATAACTGACTTTGATAAGAAAACAAAAAAATACTACCCATTATTAGACATCATAGAAAGCCTCCTTAGGTGATTCTAAGGTGAAGTATGGTAAGATCAGGGCTCTCTGAGAATTTTACCCAGCTGCAAAGGCCAAAGCACCCCAGTGCCCACCAGGCCCACAGTGGCTGTCCACTTCCAGGTGCAAAGCACTGGAGGAGATATTCTTCCCAGGGTTTCCTTCCCAGGAGCTGGCATGCTCTGGAGAAACCAGCTGAGAGCTCCTTGGGAGGCAGTGAGAAGAGAAGGCTTACTGTTTTACAAAACAGGGCTGGTTTGCATAATCCACCAGGAGCTGAGTGAATTGGTGTGGTGAGTTGCTAAAACTGTCACCAAGTCCCTAAAGAAAGCAATCCATGGAACCTCAGTGCTCTGTGTATTGCATTTCACTGACTTTCTCCAAGTACAGACACATGCCATGTCCACAAAATGGAGTTGCCTGCCTCCAGTGGCTAAATATGCCCTACATGGGGACTTCAGCAACTTTGACATTGTGGGAGCACTGGATATGGAAGGAACACCCTTGCACAGTGAGAGGCCACATGAGAATATCTGCAGAACCACAGTTTCTGTGGGCTGGAGAAGGCTGGGAAAAGGCCTTGTGTTTTCTCTGGAAACTAAGTGGAATCACTTTGGTAGCTCCTCTCCTTTTCAGACTTTGTCTGACAAGGTTACCTACAGCAGTGAGAATGGCAATTAGGCACCAGAGGTGTCCCTTCCAATCCTGCCCTCTTAGGAGCTGGCTTCTCTCAAACCTTCGAGGTGTTTGGGCTTATTCACAATGATCCTGGAGGTTTGGGAATATTTTCAAAGGCTTCAGTAGCAGTCAGACTACAGTCTGAGTGAGATCTGCACAGGAAAGTCAGCCAGCAATCCAGAACAGGACGTGTTCCTCCTTAGGTCCCTCCTGGCTGTGACCTTGAGGGGATGATTTCATGTGGCAGAGATTGCATTCTGCACCTGTCTTACATATGCAGAGGTGGCTGTGCAGTGTATCAGGCAATAAAAACTCCTCATTGTTGTATGCACATATTTGGATAACTAGATTTTCGAGATTATTTATGAAAATCCTTTTGTTCTCATATGCAAAGAGGACCATACTTAGCTTATCACAATCAAAACCATAGACTTCACTGAAAGAAAAAGGAGTAAATAAGGTGCTCAAAACACATTGATAGTTATTGTTTTTGTTGCAAATCCATTTCTTCATCTCTTTTGAAATCATCTAACCCCTGCCAGGAGTACAGAAGGGAGTGACCTGAAAGTCTGAGCTGTTGGTGCACTGCCAATGGATAATTTTTTTTATATTGCTGTGCTGGTATGGGCTCAGCAGGTACATAAATTACAATGCTACAACCCATTTCACCCTCCAAGCTGGAGTGAAGTATGTTCATTTTCACTCTTTGCACTCATTGCTTGTTCCTAGAGAGTCAGAGCTCGTGTTGCTGTGCAATCCTGAATTTCTTTTATGAGCTTAGCTAGAACACTGCTGGATATCTTTCTTCATTGTAGATTTTTTAATCTTGGCTTGCAAAGCCAGAAAGTTTTTCCTGGCTGCAGAGATTATTACCTTACTTTAGGCTTCAAACACACTGAAGAATGTCACACAGTTTTTTACAATATACTTTTTCGCCCCCCCACTTTCTTTTTTATGTCCTTAAATAACACACTTGGTGTCTTCTTTTTAATTTTGCACATTGGTTAGTGGTTGATCAATCTTTTTGACCATGTAGTGGCCAGCCTGTCTTTGATTCTATTTCTTCTTACATTTATTTATTCTACTGCCAAAGAACCATGACAAGTAGATGTAAATATTTGCCCCATTTAGATCCTGAAAACAGACTGTGCTGTCAAGTGCAAAGTGTACAGAGCAAGTCCAACAACAACATTTATAAATTAGGGACCAAACGAGCAGTTTGCTTTTCTACACTGAATCATGATTTTGATTTGGAAATATTTTTTGTTTATTGGAATATCTAGTAAGGTGGTTTTGGAAGACTTCAATGCCACCCCCTTCTTGTTTTCACCCTTTAAAAAAGAAATTAGGAGAAAAACATCACCTCAGCACCCTGAATGGAGCAGAAAATGCAAGATACAAATTTTGTTATGGACTCCTACACTGATAGTTGATCTAAAGAAAATCTTGGGTTTAAACTGGTTCATATTTGATAAGTGAACATAATTTTGAGTGAATCTTGATTAACTCTTCTTCATCTATATTTTGAATCTGTTTGGATTATTTTATTTTTAAGAAAAATGTTTGATGGATGCCAGCCTGTTAAATAGCTTCTATGATTATAAAAAGTAGATCACTTGAGGACATGAATAAACTTTTTCTTTGGCTTCTTTTTCCATACTCCCTTTATATATGGAAAAAGGAAATGCAGAAAGATTAAAAATATTTCTCAAGACCAAGTAGGAATTTTAACATGTGGTAAAAATTGCTCTAATTTTCTACATCCCAGATCAATATTTTTCATGCATGTCCAATTTTTCTGTTCTCATCTGGTGAGATATTTTGAAACTATTAAAAAAAAAAGATTAAATTCTCAATTGTAGTTGTGCCACCACCTTCAAAGATTTTGTTCTTATTATGATTGGGATGTGGTTGTTCTGAAGCCCAAAACAAATTGTCATTTTAGCCTGGTCAGTAATACCTCATCAAGCAAAAACTCTGCTTGTAGATAGCAGGGAGTGGGGAATCTAATGCTGCTTTCCTGCTGTAGATATATGATCAGTGTATCTTCCTGCTGTAGATATGTGTCAATCCTTGATTGTTTTGACTGGGATTTTTAAAATAGAAACTACGTTTTTGCTTCTTAGAAGTTTTTTGAAAACAATCTCCAAAAGATATTATTATTGTACATTTATTTACTAATATATTTGTAAGACATTTGAATAAGTTCTTCATTGACTTTTAAAGCTTATAGATATACTTTGTTGCTCATAAGCTTTTTCTGGTTCATGTACTCTTCAGTTAGCTGTGAGGTTTCAGAAATGTTTGGCTTAATAATAAATTAAAATAAAATATTTTATTTCCCTATTTTTATAAATAAAACAGGTTCTCTTGTAAGTCTTTACTTACTAGTTTAAAAATGTTCTGGTCCATTATTTTATTTAAGACAAGATGCAGGGATAATGGAGAAATATTCAAAAAGAAAATTTCAGATTTGTCATGGAAAAAGTTGGCAAGTATTGCACAAGTTTTTACAGGGAAAATATAATGAGGTTCCAAAAAAGACATAAAGAAAGTTTAGCATGCATTGCTTATGGCTTTTCTCCAGTGGAACAAAGTTTGGTGGGAGTTCTCTAAATGGGGCTAAGTCATATTCCAATTGGCTTAAATTACTTGAATTGTGAGGATATTCAGTATCACTGGTAAATGCCAATTAATCTAGTCAATTATTTCCAGAGTACTGAGGCTGAAACCACTCTTCCTTGAATATCGTTATTACTTAATAAATAGCATAATTTCCTTTTGAGCAATATTAAATAAATGTCCCTCAAATTTGCAACTGAAGGACAGTTCACATTATGCATAATGCCTTATGAAATACTAATTGATGGCTTTGTGTAATGTCTCAATGAAATAATTGTTTAGTGTCACGCTTTCACTGAAAAAGTGCTTATTTGTTACATCTTTCCTTTGCAAAATACTTTTTCTTTCACTGTAATATTTTCAGGAAGATTTCTGGTTTGGAGAAATTGGAGCATGGTCTATGATATCACTTAATTGCTGAAGCATGATCTGTATATCCACTGTTTCTAATTTTTGAGTTATCTGCAGGCAGCTACCTTCCACTTTGAGAGGTTTCATGCCTCATTTTCTGTTGTAAGGTTTGCCATGCTCTATTCAATAACCGGTTCATCAAACCAATGCAGCACCACCTCTCTTAGAAAGCAATATAGTGCCAGGAATCATAAGAAAAAACCTGTGTATAAATTTTTTAAATTATCATAAAGAATTGCAAGAGAAATATTTCTGGTAGCAAGAAGTCATCCTTAAATTTAATTAGTGCTAATAGGCACAGAAAAATATGCAAAATCTAGATTGTTTTGGTTCCATAGGACAGCTCTAGCAACAGTGAGCTGAGTTCAATCATGTTTTGAAGGAACAACATGAAAACAGGCTGGAATAGGAACCTGAGAATGAACCAGACTGTAAGATATCACATCATAAGGATAGTTCCTGGCAAAAGTGAGGTACCTGATAGGTGCCTCAGGCTCATGTGCAGGCTCTCAGGACTGTGGGTTCACTAAGTAAAACTGTCCTACAACTTCATTTTTTGTATTAAGGAAGCAGCATGTTCAAATTCCTATAAATACAATTTTATTTAATAATGTAGTCTTTAATAGTGATATGAAATGAAGAGCTTAGTAGATTCATTTTGCCTAAAGCCAAAATTCCTTCTTTTTTGAGACTTTAAAAAGGGATTTATGGAATTACGTCCTCAGTGAGTGGCTTATAATGTAGATCATTAAATCCCTAAAGACTTGGCATGCACTTCAACAATTGTTTGTCAAGTGTATTTAGAAATTTTCCAAAAATGTATTTCTGTTTTTCCTAAGAGAAACAGTAAGGAAAAGAACAATCACTGTAACCCAGGTTTAGCAGAAGCCTTACCCATGAATGGTAAGGTAGCTTTGCATGTATTTCAATCAGGTTTTTGATATTGCTATATTTCTTTCTCTTTACCTATTTCCATTGCACTCAACAAACACCTTTCCAGCAGAAGTGTATCTGGAACAACTGGAAAATGATCTGACAATACATTTCCATTTTACATACACATATTTACAGAAAAAACTAGAACACAATGGCCAGTCATTTGCAAAAATTTCCTTGCAGATCCATTTAGTGACACACAGGACACAGGAAGGTAGAATTCAATCTAATCCATCAGAGGTTCAATTCTGAAGTAAATAGTGAGCATATTCTTATTCCAGTGATTTACATAGGGTTCTACTTTGTTTCTCTGTAGAAAAATATATTTTGATTAGTTTGACAAGTTCAATATTAAGTAAAAGAAAGGGCATCAAGGAATAAATGAAGACAGTAAGAAAAATACAGATGATTTGGGAGACAGTCCTTCATTTCATAGATCTTACATTTTAGTCAAGTGTGCTCCCTTATCTGTATTACAGTATGAAAACAACCATCATTATTTCACATGCCAATAATGAAGAATGGTTTTTTCATTGTCCTTAGGGTATGGAAGGATATTCTTGAGCTTTAGAAAAAGGAAGATCTGAAAAATGTGTTCCCAAAGAAAGCTATTAGAAATACATTTCCTAGTAAGAAAATAATCCAGTATTTTAGACACATTATCTGAATATCATAGGTAAAAAGGCAAAAAAAACCCCAAACCTGAAGACATCTTTTTATTATACGACATCATGCTGTTTAGCTAGAACACAGATTTTGAATATATTATGCCAGTGTACTAAAAACAAGATGAATCTTTCCATAGGATGTCAAGGACCTTGGAAACAAGATTTGTGGAAGACACATTTTTTAGATATTTTTATGAAGAAGACTTCTCACAAGCTAAACCAAAAGAGGGAAAAACAGACTCATTTTCCAGACACAGTGTTTAGCTTAAGGATGTTTTTAATCCCCTACAAAACGGGAGAGAAAACATAGCTAATCTTTTATGCATGCTCCTGAAATTTAGGCACATTTAAACCAGAAAGCACTTATATGAAGTTAGACCTTAGCATGAGATGTTGTGTGAGCGTTCTTGTGCATGAAGTATACAATCAGCCTTCCATTCTGGTTCTTGGAAGGCTGATACTGACAAAATGCCATGAAGATTCCGCTGGTTCAGAAGCATAAATCTGAACTGGGTCTGTCCCATTACAAATCCTTTGAGTTTTTCATATCTAACAGAATGAACCCATCCTTATTCTTCATTAAAACTGTTAATTCAGGAATTACACTACTCCCACTGCCAATTCACCTTAAAAGACATGTACACCTAAAATAATTAGCTTTTAATATCTTCATTGTGAAAGCATTTCTTTCTTTCTTTTTTAGAGTTACTGAAATTTTCTACTTGCATTATCAACCAACAGCTGGTGTTCTGTGTTTGACGCTGTAGTGTTATTTTTTAAATACTATTATTAATCTTTTTATTATTATTTCAAAGCTTTTCTTTGCCTGTTGTTTCTTTACCCATAAATTATGCTTGACAAAGTTTTTGTCTGATGAAAATTTAAATAAGGACTTCAGATAGGAAAACAAATTGGTGTGGCAAATGCCAGATTTGTGCAGACACCGTGAAAATACACTTTGAAGTTAATTACTTCTGCTTTCTTGCATGCAGGTGCTTGGTCCTGGGAAGCACTAAAGGATGAGAGAACCTCAAAGCCAAGGCAGAGTTGGATGTGAGAGTATAAGATAGCTCCAGGATGAATTTGCTAAAAATAAAGAAGAAGTAAACTCTTTAGAACAGGAAGCAAGAGATCTACAGGTTGAAAAGTTGCTAGCTGGGACACTCTGTGACAGTGCTGTTGTCTGCACGGGAAAGGACAAGCCACAAATCTTTCTGAAAAAATCTTCAGAGATTCTCAGAATATTGGTATTATTTGTACTCATCTTTTTGGATCGAGAGCTTCAGGGTGGGAAAGAATCAGGAACATTTACCTTTGTCCCGATGAATTTGATGTTGTGGCTCTGTAAATGAGTTAGGGCCCAGCTCAGGTCCCTTCAGAGGCTTTGGGAAAGTCTCTTGCTTTTGTAGCATGTTAATCAAGCTCTGAGTGCTCAGAGAAGTGGAACAGAGCAGACCTGAACAGACCATTCTTTTCTATAATGTGACATTTTGGTACCCAGCGGAATCAAAGACCCACATAGCAAAGATCAGAAACAGATTACATTCTAGGACAAGGAGATAAAACGAGAAAGATGGCCAAAGCAACAATAATCCCAAGTACTTTTCAGCCTGAAAAAAGGCTGTGACATGTGGCATTCTCTTGAGGTATATGCATTCCTAATGGCTTGTAAAATTCCATTAGAAATTACTATATCCAGCCTTACAAACTCCATCATCTAAAGAGGATTTTGGGATTACTGTTTTAAGACAACTTGAAGAATGGGTTAAGTCTCAGGCAGTTCCTGTTTTCATTACTATCCTTGTCTCAAGTCAAGATTAAAGTTGTGCCATTTGCTGTTTCCATTAAGCCCTTAATCTGAAAAGTGAGTGTCAATTTAGTCATGTCAGGTTAATATCTCAGGAAGTGGCTGTGCCACTGACCTCTCACTTGTCATAGCTCTTATAAATTTAAATGTTTCTTCACTTTCTGCTTCTGCTGATGTACCTAGTTAGGTTTTTTAGGAATGTGGTGCCTCTACTAATCTTTGTCAGAGTGATTCTTCATATGGTTTATAAATATTATTTATTCCTCTTTGCTTTTCCATCATTTATGACCATTCTTATGAGCACAGGGGAATTACATAGGTGTAAGTACATCTCTATGATTTCTTCTCTGCAAGAGGAGAGAAGAAATAATCATGAAGTTATGAAAAAGACCACAAATGTGCTGTTAACATCCTCAGATGCTGTGAGTGATACCTGGTGGGCACGATCCATATGGGGCATAATCGAGTCCTTTAAACACTGGACTGGTTGTTGATGAGCTAGATGGAACTAAGAGAGGTACCAGCAGCAATGTGCTGGTGTTTTAATGTGCTTTTAAGTGTGACTAGTGCAATTTCAAAAGTCTGGTAATCCTTGGCTATATTGAGTCTAAAGCAATGTGCAAGTCACACTCCCTTGAGGCAATCACTGTTACTAATTTATCTCCAGAGTTACATTGGTGGTAGTAATTATTCTCCTCATGGATATTAATCTCTTGCCCTATTGTAACACAAATTCTGCCTTGTACTGTGACATGTTCATTCTGAAAAAAATCTTCTGTACCACATTCCTCTTTATGCTTATATTCTACATATTTCAGTTAGACAGAGGTTAATTTTTATCTCCTGCCCAAAAACACAAGTCTGCTGAATTATAGAAAAAAAGCATGAAAAGATCAGTGATTCTTCTGAGAAAAGTTGTTTTTTGGTGTAGTACTGGGGTCTAGTAAATAATATCTGTGATAGCAACTGCCTTTGAGAAGAGTGAGCAAACCACTGCCAGTTGCTCATATCAGCTTCATAGTCATGCAGTCTTGTGTTTTTCCACTTTTTTCGTACTACATAGAAAAAGGAATTTTAAAATATGGCATTAATGTGTTTTCGGATGAACAGCACAGAGACATTTTTATGGAGGTTTTGGAAGAGTTGAACAGCATTTTTTGTCTTTCATAATTCCTTGTAAGCAACTAGGAAATGCTTAAGTCACTTAAATCACTGAAAAACTCTGGTGTTGGTTTGAAGTGGTTTTTCCCAACTCGACACAATGTACTGATCCATGATTCCCACAACAGATTCAGCAAAAGGCTGTCATCTACATTGACATAAACTTCGAAAATGCGCAGCTGATCCAGCAAGAAAGTAATTTTAATAGATGGGCAGAAAAGGCAGAAGGTTGAAAAGGTTTTTGGTGCTCTTGTGAGAGCTAGTGAGGAGCCAAAGAAATGGCAGCATTGCAAGATTGAGTGGGAGCTGAACTCACAGAGGGTGGTGAAGGAGCTGAGGCATTAAATGAATACAGGCAAGAATACTGGGAGATGTGCCAGCTGAAACTGGTTGTTGTATCCACGATCACGGCTGACTTCAGAGCTAGTGAGGCACAGATATTGACTAAATTAATAGAAGTTGAAATCAACAAATCACCCAAGCCATGTGCAACCTAGAGGCTTTAGAGGGAGAATGGGAGAGCACACAGCTCAGGAGGGGTGGCCTTCCCTCAGTGCTGCAAGAGCTGACTTCTCCAATAAAAAGAGAAAACTGCTATGGACCAGAAACCATAAAATCTTAATTACAACCTTGTAATTACAGGAAGTCCCGGCCAAGCCAAAGCTGACATTTCTTTTCCCTCTGTAGAGGATCTCATTTATGTATTTAGCTCATCTATATATTTATATATTTGTTTCTATAGACATGAAACATGCCTTTCTATATTCAAGCATATTTTGAGGTTTAAATGAGTCCTTCAGCAGCAAAGCATCAGATGTTCTTATAGGGGGCTTAGTTACACAAACCATATGATGCACATTGAGCCAGCCTTGTCATTATTAGTTTATGGAAGGAGAAACTGAACAAAACAGTAGGGAAGTGACTCTTGTTCTCTTGTGTTTTCTTCCTTTTTTTGCTTTACTTTTTGATTTGTGGTGAGGGAGAGAAATCAAGGAAACTACCTGGCATCTCCTTGGAAGGAAAGATAAAATTCTTAGGAATGATTCTTGTCATCATTGCACTTATCACATATGTCTTTCCCAAGGAAAAACTTCCTGGGTTCCACAGTGGCTTTTGCTAAACAGAAACAAGCAGGTTCCTAAGTCTACCTTGTGCAGATGGTGGACTGGCACATCCATCTCCTCCTTCTTTTTCTATTTTAGCTACCTGTATGAACTAATAAACAAAACCATCCTTCATTCAAATGTCTAAAATATAACCAGATGACTGCTAAGAGGGTTGTATTTTAAGACGTCTTGAGAGATCACTTCCCTTGCTGATTTTAACTGATGAAAGAAGAGGATGGATGAAAATGTAGCCATATAACTGGTAATGATGACTGAAATATAAGGACAGTGGGAGTTAAGGGTTTGTGTAATGCAAAGGAAGGCAGTAGCCTTCTATATGGCCTACTATAGACCGTAGAGAATTATTTATCGCTCTGAGTGGCCTCAGATGGGTGCTAATCCTGTAGTCTTTGCACTCATGGGATCACTCCTGTGAATACAAGCTGCAAAATCAGGTCTGTAATGATTTCTGCTTCAGGTGCAAGCTCATAGATTTAACCGAAAAAAGATCTTATACATTTGTTTCATGTTGTTAAATAAAAATGAGCAGACATTTTTCACATATGAAAGTAGGGTATAGGTCATCACTGAACATCTTTGATAAAATAGCTGCTGTTTATTTGACTTCAATCACACAGCTCCTTTTAGGACAAACATCTTGATAAAGCACAAGACCAGTTTGGAGCCAAAATCTTCTATAAAAGCACCAGAGATACCATGCTAAAATTTGAACAAAACATATTCCATTTGAAATGCTTAAAGTTTATTGCATAATATCTAAACTCTCCTATTTTAAAAACCTTTTAGTGAAATGCAAGTTTACATTTTTCATCATAAAAAACTTATTTACAGTCCATATAGAAATTTCCACAGGAGATGTGTTTTCAGAAGAATGTTATTTTTCTAAAGTATTTTTGTCAACATATTGTCACAGCTCTAGTAATGGAAAACCTCTGAGTACTAACCTGAAACATTTCTGACTGTTTTCCTTAAGTCTGTAAATTTGGAGAAGACAAACTCAAATAAAGGCAGATATATGTGTGTGTTTATATGTACAGTTATTTACAGCTGGTACTTTCTCTGATTATACTGACTTGTCCTTGGTGAATCATCCTTACTGTTCTCTGGGGGAAATAAGATAAAAGTGCAAGATTGGCACAAGAGAAGTTTAGTCCATTGTCTGTTCTTATCTCCTGCCATTTTTCCAAGGTACATTCATTTTTTAGCTGGAAATATAAACCAAAAGAGGACAGAAGAGATCCATGTGTATATAAAGCTGGGAAATTCATATTCTTAAGACCTATTGACATCATAATACATCTATAGTACTTTGTATCATATAAGCCAGTAATAGCAAGATAAACTCTGCACTAAATAATTTTAACATCTTGGTTAAAGATATAATTTTAAGAAGTTACTGGCATAATATGCAATATTTACATGAGGTGAAGATTTTTGGATTATATTAAATGAGGGCTTTTAATGTATTTTTTAATTACTGTAATTTTCCAACAATTTAATTAGAAATTTGTTATCTGTGCAGTGCATATGCCTAGGACTGTTTAGTAAAATTTGAGGCCATTTTCTTCCTACTCAAAAGAGAACAATGAGCAATATCAAAAATAAAATTCTTTTAACAGAGGGCAAAACTTGTCCATGCCTTGCTTTTCTGAAGTCTGTCTAAGCTTTCCAACTTACTGTCCTGACAACTGAGCCTGTTTTTTTCACTTTCTTCCATGGGATAAACAAACAAACAAACAAGCAAACAAACAAACAAAAAATCCTTTAAGACGATTGTTTTGCTTGACTTGTTATTAAGTGGAATTATTCTTGGAGCTTCATTGTCTTTATTCCCTGCCCTTTCATCTTGTACTTGAGAAGCAGTTTTGAAAAGAACAGACTGATCCTGGGTGGGCTGTATCAGTCCAACACCATCTTCTAATGCATTAGCCTTCAAATGCCTCCCCTAAAATGGTATCAGTGGTGAATATCCCTGTACAGCTGCATTTAGCAATAAAAATCCATCACATAGAATTTCTATGGACAGAATGTGATTTCATCCAGAAAGAATTATGTTAGCCTCTAATCTGATTTGCTCCCTGGATTTAAAGAAATTTCACATGTAGAGAGTAACTATCCATTTATAATACTGCTGAAGAAGAGCAGCCTTTTTGCTCCTCTCATCTCTCATTTGACTGTAGGCTCAGCTGCTGAATCCTATAAGTCTGTAAAATGCCACCTGCCTGGTTCTTTACTGCCCACTTCCCAGGAAAAGATTTCATACAATACAGGATTTGACTCATAAACTGTCATGACAAATTCGAAAAGAAAGACAACAGCTTTTCCATCTATCTCCATAAAATATACAACCTTGTAAAGACTGGTGTAAAGGTTTTATCTATATAATTCTGGCATTAAACATATTTTAGATGTGCTATTGGCATGACAAACACATAATAATCTGCATTACTTGTAAGGAATAAGAATGAAAGGGTGTGTTTGTCAGCACAAGACTAGTGTATGTTGTCTCATTATTATTTATTAGGTAAGTGGCAGTCTCTGTAGGTCTCAGTAGAGACAGCAGTGTTGAACAAGCACAATTTGATGGGTAGTCTATATCCAAAAAGATCTTATTGCTTAAATCAGAAAGGCTCAGAAGGAGAAAGGAGGATTATCATCATCATTTAAAAGACAAAGCAGGCTGAGACTGTGAGGGGTGTAATAGCTTGTCATGTTTTTGCACAGTGTGAATGTCAGAGCCACACTCATGTCAGCATGTTCCACTGCACACTGTGACAAAAACTCTAAAATAAAATACCAGATACTCTGGTTAGTTCAATATTTATGTATGTGTCTGTGAGAAAAAGCAGTGATTACCAGAGTAGGAAAAAAATGCAATGATAATATCAATGAAGTTTTAATATCTGCTAATGAAATACACAATATATTTCCTCGGCTTGTTTCTTCTAGTAGTTTCTGCTAATCTTAGCCCACCTTCATGTTTTGGAAAACTAGAAACAATTGTTATATAGAAGTTCAGAATGGTGCATCCCCATGGGCAAGCAAGTGACCCAAAGGGACAGGAGGCCTGCACAGCTGAATAAGGAACTCCTGACAAAGGAGGTGGAAGCAGGGACAGAACTCTTGGGATGAAGATAGGGATGTTGCCAGAGTATATTTGGAAAAAATAACCTGCTTTGTCAGTTAAAAAAATATCATGCTGCCTGTTATTACTGTAGGTATAATGTCTTTTTTGGGGCTAAATCATAAGAACTTTTCCTACTTCACCATGCTGCAAAATCAACCCATGAAGTTGAATGACCCTGTGCCAAAGAGGCTGAAGTTAATGGGTGCTTGGGCTGTGAAGCACATGCAGAGTGCCTGTGTTCCCCTTCCTCTGGCCAGAACTGGGGAAACCAAAGCTGGGAGCAGCAGTGTTTGCAGAATATTTGCTTGACCAAGCTCTGGGGCGCTGTCTTTAGATCCCATGATCTCTTCTCTCTGAGAACCTAGAGAGAGGATGCAATTGCTCCCTTACAATAAAATTCTAATTAAAAACTAGAATAACCCAGCATAAAAAAATTAGAATAAAGGGTTTCTTATATATAGGTTATCATATATACAGCTGGTCTTTCAGAATGTGTGGTGGGAGTTTGATTTGCTTCACTTTAAGCACAAAAATTAAAATTATTTTGGCAGCAAGCCATATGAAAGAAGCAAAATGCTAACTAATCACATTTAATGTTAAATCAATGGCACAGTGCTATGAAAGCCTGAAGGAATAGAAATGTCTTTTCTTAGCATGCACAGTAATAGACTTTGGGGTCAAGAAATGATGTATTACTGTAATATCTGCTGCCTTTTAAACTGACACTTTTAATAAATGGCATATATTCCTCTTATAATTTCTTTATTAGTAACACAAATTTCCCCATCTGTGATTATCATCGTGGATGGCAGATGAAAAATTCCCCTCTGCCAATGAACATGCCAGTTGAGCTCCACCAGGGAGGCACAGGACTGGCCATGCACACACAGAACTCAGCCCCAGTGGCTCCTTTAGAGCAATTATCGGCCTCTTCACTTGACAGGTGGCCTCTAACCTTTCCAGGCTGCTTTGAGCAGGGTATCGGATATCACAAATGAGGGAATACATCTAAATTAGGTGACCATTTACTTCCAGCATGTATTTGGCATAGTTCTGAGCATCGGCAATGGACCTTGTCCCACAAGCAATTTTCTTTCCATCTTGATTGAAGGAAATGGATGGCTTAGCTGCAAGCTCTGTTGAATTCCCTACCATGATCTCTGCAGATATGTAAATGAACATTAGCTGCAGAATGTCAGGTTATGGAAATACCTAAGGAACATTACAGCTTGAGAAAGAGGAAAAAATAGTCTCTTGCTTTGTCTTTGAAGGAAACACTTGAGTAACATGAAGCTGAAGCTAAAATATAAATTGAATACAGAAAGTTGAGAGGAGGTAATTATTAAAATTATTTGGATTAGATGGAGAAATTTAAAACCTGTTTCAACAGACAGCTAGCATGCCTGCATAAAGAAATATGTGAATTACTTGTCAGGCTGTGACTTTCAGTGAATTACCACAAAAGGAACTGTAATTTTTACAAACAGAGCATGAACAGCCAGGAATTCAAATGACCATAAAGAATTCATTGCTGTATCAGTGAGTATCCAGCAGCAGCTCAAGGATGATTCATGCATTGTTGGCCAAGGACTGCAGAGGCTTTTCTCAGTTGTCTAAAAAAGGGTTTCTTGTGCTGCCTGAGGTGCCTTGGGGTGTCCCGAG
>PYHW01010715.1:2638521-2708457 GCA_013186435.1 Turdus rufiventris
AGTCCCAGAATGTTGTGGACATCTCAGGTATATCAGGGCATCTCCAAAGCCTTGCTGACACCCCTGCTTGAACTGCACGTGAAAGGACACATCTCAAATGCTGGAAACCTTTATAAGCTAATGGAAGAGCTAATGCTTCATAGTAAATAGCTGCAGATCATTTACTGCTCTATCACAGTGTGCTCTGCATCGTGATGGCAGCTGAGTCCCAAAAAAAAACCCAACAGCAAGTTTGAAAAATTTTACAATACTTTCTGAAGATAGACTTCCCCGCTCTGGTATTATCCAATAGCTCAGTCTAGAAAGGGACATCTGTTTGTTTCTGCATGTGTGCAAATTTCAAAATTATTCTTCCTTCATCAAGACATGGTGTCTTTTTACCCAAAATGCTATTTTTTTCCAACACATTTTATTTAACATGAATAATCCAAAGAAGATATAAAATCTCCAACAAGGAAGGGTTGTTGGAACTTAGCCAATGTATTTGGGCTCAAAATGATGGTGGCAAGTAGCTAGAGTGTTAATGTTGAAAAGGTAGAAGACAAAAACCTTAATCCAAATGTTCCAAACTCTATAAATTCTGAGAGACTCTGCCAAGGAGGCAAGTCTGTAGAAAGGCATCTGTGTGCTCTAATAGGAATCATGATTCTAACACACACACATCTTTGCAGAAATAAATAAAACAAGAATCATCTTTCTATTCCCCACTGGAATCCCATCTGGCACTACTAATCGACCAATTACCTTCAACAGCTAATGAATGAAATGATAAAGAAATTCTGCCAAAGGATTATACTTTTGGTTACTAATCTTGAACAGGATAAGTGTCAATGACATGTTCTGCCCGTGGAAACAAAGTATTTTCTGGATAAATTTCATTTAATCAGTTTTCTGACTGTATGGAAATAGATTTCAAAGAAACTTTTAGATTATATTGGGCTGTCTGATTTGTCTTCTTGTTTAGACTCTGATCCTGTTTTGATTTTCCACTCTCTCTCATCTGCTAATCAACCTCTTTGTGGTCCAAGTCTCTCCATACTGATGGTATATGCTCTCATAACATTAATTCACCGAGCCAGCACATTCCTAAATTCAACATTTTCTCATTTCAAATGTTATGATGCACTCAGGAAATGAACCCACAGAGATATTCAGAATGCCTGTCTCTCAGAGCTTTCTGTAAGTTTTAGCACTCTTTTTCTTGATATAATTCTTTTTGTCTCCCTGATTGTTCTAAATAAGTTGTGTTCACATATCATTTAAATCCTGTGATCTGTTCTGAAATCCCCCATAAAGCTGACTAAGTGACAGTTTTGGCTGTATACTGAAAAGAATTCTTATTTTAAATGATTCACATCATTATATTTGAGTTAGATGTATGAAAATATTATGCAAATATTATGAGCAAGGTGTTAAAAAATGCTATTTGTTCAACTTGAAAACAGTCTCAGAAAATACTTACTTTCAACTGTGAAATAAGTATCCAGCTCATAATTTGTCATAACCAGAGGTTTTAAAATGCTTTTCTTTTTCTATGGGGTCTTTTGCAAGGTAGACCATATTTTAAATTTTTATTTTTGTAGTGGAAAATGTGTTAATGCTTTTGAAAAGAAAGTGTTTGGCCTTTTTTTCCCCCTCCCTCTTTCAGTTAATCTGGTTTAGGCATATGAGCAGCCACAAACCTGCTCAGTTTAATCCCACAGAATAGCACTAGTGGTTGAATGACACCAGCCTTTAAGTGAGCTTCTGTCAGCCCACTTGGATCCTAAGCACATTAATCGAAGCTCGTCCTTCTTTTCAGAGGGTTGTGTCAAGTCAGTAATGGGACAGACATTCTGTTTTATGCACATAGATGCACTATTTTTGCTCCAGGTGTTTAACCATTCTGGTTAAGTGATTACAGATTTCCAACCTTGGATTTGTTCGGTTCAGGGAAAAGAAGCTCTCTGTGTTAGTGAGCCAGGAATACTCAGTGCCTGAAGCTGAGTCATGTTTTGCTTGATTAAGGCATTTCATATATTTAAAACGTTGTAGTTCTTCCCCCTTTTCCTCAGATGTCCATCAAGCATCTCTGAACCTCTAATTTGGGTTCACTATGTATTCGAGGAGACTCTATTAAAGAAACCTTCTAATTGCAGCTACAGGAGGCAGCACACTCACAGGCTCTCCTCCTGCTGGGAGACTTCAACCACTCTGACATCTGATGGAAAAGCAGCACAGAAAGGCAACCAGAAAACTCCTGGAATTCACTGTGGATATCTTCTTCAGCCAGGTAATAGACAGCCCTACCAGAGGGGTTGCAAAACTGGACCTGATGGTGAGCAATGCAAGTGAGGTAGTTGGTGACATCAAGATTGGAGGCAGCCTGGGCTGCAGTGATCATGCACTGTTGGAATTCACAGTCCTGAAGGATATAGGTCCATGCAGATGGATAAAGCATTCTTAAAGTTCCCTAAAGTTCCCTCCTACCAGAAAAGTGGAGAGGAAGCAGCAGAGGATACGAAGCATGAATGATAAAGTGAGAAATGCTTCTTGCATTTCTTTTGCTGCCATTTCTCTACCAGAAAAGCCCAGGTGATGCTGGGTTTATTTCTGTCTGAGCTTGGACCAGTATGACCCTAAACAGATCAGCCAACACACTGGCGGTTTGCTAATCTTCTGGACCATCTTGTATGTTGTAACCTGAACAAGACCCCACTCAATCACT
This sequence comes from Turdus rufiventris, assembly GCA_013186435.1. Classification (NCBI taxonomy): domain Eukaryota; kingdom Metazoa; phylum Chordata; class Aves; order Passeriformes; family Turdidae; genus Turdus; species Turdus rufiventris. Next base: position 2,641,229 of record PYHW01010715.1, read on the forward strand.
TGTCTCATTAAATCTCCTGTGGAAGATTGGTGCAAACCATTTTCTCAAGATGAATCCCATTGTGTCACTGAAATCAGGATTCAATTCCCAATACTTTCAAAGTTTTTCATGGGATTTATTCTGGAAGGAGATGTGAGAAGACAGCGAAGAAAGAAGAAGAAATTGCTTTACTTTCTCCTGAGAAAATTTTGAATCCTTTGCCATGGAGAGGTAGTTCACAGTAACAGACCTTTCAGTGAAGGAATATATTTATATGTACATTTTTTCTCTTCAAAACATGTTGTAAAATCCATTATAGAATTTAACTTGACTCTGGAAATAATGTAAAATATAAATGCAGATTATTACAGAACAAAGAATTTAAGTCTGAGTGGCATAAATAGAGATTAGTGAAGAGCACAGTACAACATTTCTTCTTGCAGAGGTTTCTTACATCTTATCTACCAATTATGCTGAATAGGAATAAGACCTGCTTGAATTAAAACATTGCTAAAGATTATTCTATTCTTGTTCTATTATGTAGCGGCAAATATTAATTAAAAATTTTTATGTTGCTCACCTGGCTGAAAGCCCCCAGTGACAGCCTGACAAAATCTTTCCTGCTGGAATATCTCATGACTCTCTATGAACCCATTCAGGAAAAATGAAACACAACTGAGTAGCTTATTTCCATCCAGGGCCAGGTACTGATAGCACATACGCAGAGTGCTATTTGATTAATATTCTAAGTCTGGAAATGACTCTATATTTCATCAGACTCGAATATGAAAAGAAAAGAGGTTTGATTCTGAGTCACATTAAACTTCAAACTGAATGTACTCTTGACGTTAGTTTGGACACTTTTAAAATCTCAGGTGAATACAGTGTGACAAACCAGTTCTGTCAAAACAGAATAAGAGTTATAAAACTTGTGCTTCTGTCTGAAACTCTAGTTTGCATACAATCCACTTTAAACCAGAATAGTACTTCAGGAGGCCCTTAACTCTTCTATTATGTACTACAGAAACTTATATGTGCATATATGTATGACTTCCAGCAAATTCCTACATTTATTTTTCTGTTGAGTGGCAATAGAGTGGAAAAGCCTTCACAGCTTTAGCAAAGCTTTCAGTTAAGCTGATAATAAACCAAAAATTGGTATTTAATGACTGCTTGAGTAGGAAAAATGCATCAGAAATTTCTTTCTAGCCTCATCTGTTCCATGCTTATTGGTTACTAATCTCAAAAGAGATGGCAGAACTAAATTATTTACTTGATTCTCCAACTGAGAATATAAATGCATGGCAAGAGCAGTGTAGAACATCTCACATTTCCTCTGCTTTGCTGTGGATATAAAAGATCTTCTGGTGTGTCAGAAGCTATAAAATTATGTTTTTTATTCTGCAGAACCTTGCTTGTGCAGGGCACAAGGAGCAGACCAAGTGTTAAGAGCTTATGTGTACTGCAGAGCTTAGCCTCCACATAAGATCTGAAAGCACTGCAAACAGCCTAGAGACATGGAAACAAGTGAAACAAAACCTGGTGAAATGCTTCTCTCCCTCCTGATGCTTTTCTAGCTCACCTGCAACACCAGGTCCAAAAGCTGAAGGTTAGAAATGCCAAGTATAAATATTGTATCACTTTTTCTCATTATACAGCTGATCTGTTTTCTATCTGAAAAGGGGTTTTCTTTCCCTCAATACCTTTGCTTAAAGGAAAGTAAAAATGCCAATGTACAAACATGCTATTTCCTTTCCACAAAAGCAGTGAGGAGTATTATAATGATCCAAAAGAAAAAGGTTTTCAATACAGATGCTGAAGGACTAGAAATCCAAACTGTGACCAGCTCTGGTAGCAAACTTTGGCTGGCATTCCATTGTATTGGAATAGTGTGTACTGGGTGCAGATGAGGCAGAAAGGTTCCGAAAACCTAATGTAGATCTGAATTTCTGCATCTATCACAGACTGAACCAAAAGTATCAGTATTTTTACTGTAACTAGAGGTTTAAATTTTTGCTGGTTTGGTCCATCTCTTCTTCAGGGTTTGATAAATTAAAACCTGATTTTTTTAGGCTGACGGTTTTAACTTTACACTATATCATAAACACCTGAAAAGAGGGAGCTGGAAATTTATGAGAAGCCCTAAGAGCCCCTTACCTACAGTGACAAAATTGCCACCACCATAATTTCTATTAAGTGCTACAAAATTACAGTGTAACAGCTCTGAAATTACATGTGACATCTGCATGAATACCAAATCACTTCATTGCATTCAGCCATATTACAAAAAGCACTTACTGAATTTGTACTGATTACAACTCTTACAAATTAACTTACCCAAGCAAACGTACTTCCCAGTGTACATATATTATTTAAAGATCTCAGTTTAATCAAAGGAAGGCAACAGAACAAATAATGCTACCACTTAACATGGAGTATCATATTTGAAAGTACCCCGATATTTTAAAATTCTTTTAAAGTGCTTGATTTTTAGAAAAGATTCTTTTTTCCTCTTTCTTTTTTTAATTTTTGATTAAGCATGCCATGTCATTCTTTCATCCAGTCTCTCTTAAAAAAAAGCCTGAAAAGGGAAAGAGTAAGAAAGAATATGATAAATGTTCATTACACAGAATTTTCTTTTTTGAAATTACATTCCCTGTAGTGCAAGCCAGATTTTATAGAGGTATAAGTCACAAAGAAATAAGAAGCTGGTAATGAGATAGAAGAATATTTGAAATATGGATGCAAATCCCTACTACCTGCTGAGCAAAAATAGTCTGCAGAGACTGTCCTGAAAACTGAACTGCCATTAACATCTTGTGAGCACTAAATTTGCAGCAGAAGAATATTGGAATTATATGTCTGTGAAATGCCAAAGGCCTCTGATTTATCTTTAAGCAGAATGTTTCAACTACATCTACATAAATATTTTAACAGGGATTTAATTTCAGTTTCAGTCACACAATAAATCTCTTTATTGTACACATCTTTTTGTCCTAAATAAGTTACCTATTGTGTTATGAGCATGAAGATGGTTGTCATCATTCATCTTTCTGGCTTGATGAATGGTCTGAACACACAATGCATTGATGCACCTATTTACACAAAAATATTGCCACAGGCTGTTTAATTTTGTCTAGAGCATGTGTTAATTTAGATATAACTTATCCAATGACCATCATGACTTGTATTTGACTCCAACTCTGAACCTCTCAAGGATGCCCCAAAACAGAACTACAGTAAAAAACAAAAAAAGGAATTTTAGGATAGGTATATTGGTAGCTGTGTATTCACCAGCAGAGGAAAAATATCAGACCTTTACTGTCATTACAATACAGCTGGAAACCAAGAAAGCAGCTTTGCTCTCAAGCTGCTCAAGGACAAAAACTCAAAACACAGATTGCACACCTGCTGGAGTATGTGATGCTGCTCAGGGAGTGTGTTTCTGAAGGGGTGCTGCTCCTCTGCCCAATGAACATTCTCTAATTTGTTTTGTATGATGGATACTATTTAAACCCATGATTTCCTTGGATAAATGCTCTTTCTTGCTCCTGTAAGAAAGCTGCCATGTTACTGTCCCCATCACGGCCTGGGACCATGTACAGTAACACTTTACTGCCTATTTTCAGTGCATTGTATAAAGAGCAGTGGGAACTCGGGCAGCTACTGTCTGACTGACTCTTACTCGCTGTGCATTTCAGATACCATTGCTGCTGCAGTTTGATTGTGTAGTGTTAGATACGGTGAAAGTGTTCAGCTGGTAATTTATAATGTCTTCAGAGGATGCTAAACTGGGCATGGATTACTTTTTCTTCTTGGTAGAATGCTGGAAATAAGCTCCTAAGAGTAGAAAGCTTTTTGTGAGCTGGCAATGTGGTACAGAGTTGCCTGCCCTTCCCTGTTTGGCACAGGTTACAAAACCAGGAATGCTGGTAGTGCCAGTGAACAGCCACATCTGCACACAGCCTTTTTGCCATTCTCTTTGCAAGCTCTTTTCAAGCTCTTTACTTGTTTTCTTGATGAAAGAAAACTGTGATGGAAAGACTGTAAATCTCCCTTCAGACATGTGAATTCAGTCTGCACAAATCATACTGCCCTGCCTGAAAACTGATTATCACTTCTGATTAATTCAATCTCAGCATAGAACTTTTGCTCTAGCACTCAGAGGGGAACAGGCACAAGTGTAAATAACAACTGGCAGTTGGAATTAAGCTCTTAAGGAAGAGATTTTTCAAAGGCTTAAACAGAAGCTAATATCAAGCAGCTCTAATCAAGTCTTTCACTACAAGCTGGGTACATATCACTCATTTTGACTTCTGAAGATCTTGTAAAACTGTCCTGTTCAGTAAATTATTTTAATTGGAGACAAGCGTAAGTATAGGTGCTTACAAACTGTTGGCTTAATTTTGAAAATCTGACTCTGAATTGTTAGCTAAGGAAGTTTTAGGCTGCAAGCCAAATTGGCATAAATAAGTAGAGACATTATTATATCCTCCCTCAAGGCAGTTCTCTGCTCGACAGAGAATTAAGATAACAGTGGACATTAAGGTTGTCTAATTGGTACCATTTAGCAGACCTAAGCTGATTATAAAAGTTTTAGAAAAGAGTAGCTGGACATTATGCAAAAACATTTGGACATCTTTAAGCCTGGATGACTGTACCAGTCAGAGCATACAAATGTATGGTACATAAACAGAGAGGTGAAAATGGAAAAGGAGGTGAAAAGATGGCCTGTTGAAGGATAGGCTCCAATATAATACAGGGCACTGCAATGCAATCCTCTTTTCTGCTTTGAAAGCTAATTTGTAGTTGTCTTGGTGATTACTCAGTCACTGACTTCTCTATTATGCCTGTTAAGCCTGGGATTTCTTCTGTCTAAACTGGTTAATAAGTCTTCCTCTTGTGTCTTCTATTTTTCCCATTGTCAAATAAGGTGACCAGAAAAGACTTTAAAGGGAGTTAGAAACAGCAGTGTCCTACTTGGGCAGGTTTTAAAGGTTATGCAAAATCTAGGATTGTGTTTTTCCTTGAAGCTCCTGTGAGTGCCACATTATTTTCATTCTAAAGTTCACAATGGAGAAAGGCAGCAAATGCACTGCTGTACTTCACACAGCTTAGCAATAAGTTAATAGATGTACTTAGGAACAAAGACATGCTCAACCAGTCTTTGTGCTTAATTAATAGAATCATTGAATATCTGATTGAACGAGATCCTTGGAGGTCATCTGGTCCAATCTCCAGGTGGAAAGAGGACTATTAACCAAGACCAAATCAGAAGAACCCTGGATTTCACTGATTCCATCTCCTGTCTGCTACAGTGCTACAGGGTTATGATGTATGAAAGTCATCTGTCTTCCCCAAAGTCTCTTGGCACTACTCATTTTTACACACGGGACACCAGACAGGCAATACTTAGCATTTTTTTAACCCAGTTTCCTTTATTTTCCCTGAATTTATGGCCCAGCCTGTAAGCCATAGAGCCCTCTCACCATTGAGTCAACAATTCCCATTCTGAGGGACTGTGCAAATTCCATATATTTCTAGAATTGTGGCCCATTGGGAAAGTTTAGAGCTCAACTGTCCTTATGCTCACTGTTCATCTTTTATGGTATAGGGAATTACAGTAGATTATATCATAAAGCCTATGGGAGTACTGGCTGATTCCAGGCCAAGCAAGGGACTTGTTGTCTCTGTTCCACTTCAGTCACTTGTTTGTGACTGCTCATTTTTGCTCTTTGAAATCCTCTCCCAGTCACCTAACTTGTAATGACTCTTTTGCTTTACTCAGGTACAACAAAAAATTATGAGCAGATTAATCTAAAGTTGTAATTAAATGGCAGCAGATTGCCAATAGTCAAGAGTTAGGTAGTTGAAGCTCCCACAAGGAAGTGCAATACCACCCAGAGAGTGATGTAGTATTTATGTTATGTGAAATTTCTTTTGTCCTGAAATACTACCATTTTGATCAGCAGGTGATTTGAGGGATCTACTTGAAATAAATGACACAGTTAAGTCACAGGTCAGCTGGCTTTGATCAGAAGGTCACAATTGGACTCTTTTCTTTACAGAAGAAGTTCTCCACATATCATCTTCTTGCAAAGATCGAATAGTGACAAAATTTGCTTATCTTCAGAAATTAAGAATTTCCAAAATCAGAAACCCTACTCAAAAGCAGATTATGAATGGCCTATGGTAGATTTAGTGAGATTAGTGCTCTGCCTACAACACCTTAGACCTACAGAAAGTTAATTCCTTTGAATCAGCACAGTTCAAATAAAACAATACATTTTTCTCTCCTTTTCTGTCTTTCATTTGAGTATAACATTCTGAATTTGAATATCTCCTGGAAGGAGCTGCAACATCAAATTATTATGTTCTCCTAAAATATTTTTCAAAATTCTGGAATCCTTTCTGGGACAGATGGGGGTCACATGACAGTTGTGTCGTGCTGTACAAATATACAGCATGAAAATGGGAAGACAGCCTGTTGTGCCCTAGACAGCAGAAATGTCACAGCAACACCAGCAGCTTCACAGGGAAGACAGACCAACTGAAAATGATGCATTGTCCTATCAATAGAAAGGGCAGCACAAATAGTGGATCTGTTTAAAGGACCAGCAAAACTGATAGACTTCAGATGTACTAGGAGAGATTTAAAAAGATGAGATATTCTGTGACACAAAGAAACTCTTGGGTAGTACCTGTTTTTTTCAGTCCCCAGACACAGCAATATGAAAATCTATTTGCCTAAGAATTGTGATGGAGTTATCGGGGTAGAGTGCCAAGTTCTCCTTGGTAAAATGACTGAGTGCCTTCCTTAACCTGCTGTAAATTATTCTAGTTGTCATTCTAGATTCCAGTTTTGGAAAGAGAAGGGTAGAATTCTAATATTCCAGTTGCAAATGTCAAGCCTGGCATCCTGTCTAGAGATCTCTGTGCAATGCAATTCCCCCAAGATGGCTGGGAGATCCCTGGAATAACTAAAGTGCCAAAGTATGTTGTTTATTTCTAGGGCTAAATAATGAGGTTTATAGATTTCTTGTGCACTTATCCAACAGAAACAAGCTAATAGTGGGCAAAGCCGAAGGGACAGGGAAAGAATTCCCTGGAATATATTTCATATGCTGAAGCTATTATTGAAATACAGGTGCTCATCCAGCTCAGAATCTCTGCTGAACAGAACAATTGTACAAATTGCCTCTGACTAATGACGGTAAAAGGCCTGAATCTCTGTATTCCCTGGAAAATTTGAAGTCTGAATTTAATATAGTGCAGCCTCATTTCTGAACTAATGCAGTTGTATAAAATACATTTTGTTTAAAAGAACACTTTGCTGGAGAGAGAGAGATAGAAAAGATGTGTCTGAGAATGCTACCGACCACAGAGGTTCTTAAAAGAAAAGTAAGGTAGGGAAGAATATTGAAATCTGCCTACTTATCACAGCAGCAATAACCATAATTGATTTTTATTGTTATCCATTTTGGCCGCGTAGTCTGATACGAAATCTTGTTGTGCAGCTCCTCAGGAACAATGAGGTGGTTTAGGCTTAGTCTTCTAGCATTTAGAAAAATATACACATAAAGCAAAATAATCTTGAGTAGCTCACATTAATTCAAATAGCCCCCCCATTTATTATTGAGGTGGTTTCTGTGTCAAGAAATCTTTGGCTCTCTCATGGCCACATTGACACCTTTTAAAACCTGTAATTCACATTGACTCTTTAACCCTTCAAGTACAAATCTGGCAGTGTATAGGAGTTACCTTTGATAAGTAAAGATTTGGGCAATAACCACCTCACTTCTGCCTATATTTTCTACTCAAAAGAATGAGTGTGCTTCTTCTGCAGATTCCACAATGGAATGGGGTCTGCTGCTGGCTTCAGAACCCACAACAACCTAGCAGGCAATAGCACCGCTGAAGGATATATTATACCACTCTGAGCTGGAGCCCAGATGCCCTGATCAGGATTTGTACTGCAGATATGTAAAAGAAGATCTCGCATCTACCTCAGAAATTTTTGAGTCTGAGATTGCAAGGGATTTATAAAAGAAAGGAGAAAATCAAAATAGAACTCCTCTACATGTACAAATATATTCATGTAAATGCCTACTCCTTAGAAACTTCCTTCATTGGTTGAATTCATGTAAACATCACAGAAAAAGTAACTTGAGAGTTCAAACTACTGATCTGGTAAAGGTGAATTTCAAAATATTCAATGTTCACTGTGATTTAGAAAATCTCTAAAGAAATATAGAAATTCTATAAAGGCTACTGCAAAGGTCTCAAGTGACTTCTGCTGTTGGTGTGAGCTTAATACCTGCTGAAGACAACCTGCAGTACAGAAAATACCATCCTTCCATAAAGCAAAGCACAAAAAAAACCCATGGGTCTGTAACATATTTTCTTTTCACTGGGATACACATGATATAACTACAAGTATTTTGCAATGGAAATGCATTAGTTATCGTAAACCCCTTTGAAGTAGTTCACAGAAACCACCCAAATCCTCAATTAATTCACAATTAAATTTGTACTTCACAGTCTGTAAGATGATGCTATTTCCCATATCCTCTGCTCCATTACAATTCTTCACAGAACCTGCTTTAAAAGCATTGTCAAAGTGTCCAAATATATTTTAAGCAGGGTAAAACTGTTTATATCCTTCAAATATATCATACTTTTCCTTCTGAAGTCAGTCTTTAAAAGCCACAGGATTTTGCATCAGCAAAGAAGTCTCAGCAGCCATGCAATCCTGTGGATTATATTAAACTGGACCATCTAAAAGACTGACCAAAGGCCTGTACAACTGATGGATGTTGCTGAACTTTGGCACTCCCATAAGAGAAATGTGCAGTGAAGAAATTTCACAATTACAATTTCTATCCTGTGTACTGCCATTCATTCCACAACTTCCCTGAGTAACGTTCTCTCAGCAGTCATGCAGCAAACTGTCCCCAAAGGTCACTTGTAAAGCCATTACATAGAATCTGATTCTGGGCATTGTTTCTGGGCTCTAATTGGAAGCTACATCATTTTGACTTGCCACAGTTCAGCTGTGTTTGTGTCTGTTGGTGGCACCATTCATATCTATAAAACCTCTTGTGATCTTAAGGGCCTTGCAATGCCAAAGGAACTTGCTGAGTCAGGATCTCTGACATTACATGGTCATTCACTCTTTGTTGACTGATGAGGGAAGAATCCCACCAATAAATCCCATGGAGGAGAACTTATTCTACCATTTGTTCAGCAGTGCCTAAGCTCTTTAGAAACTAGCTGTAATTGCTGTCCTATGGTGAAGACAAGGATAATCATCCTCGTTTTAAAAAGTGAAAAAAAAAGGATCAAAGGTCTCTGCCAATGTCATATAGAATCCATGAGAGGAGTTTCCAGGAGCACACTGTTCACTAAGGCTATAAACACTGCTAGACTTTGGCAGAATGCAGCAGTAGTCCCATCTGAGAGGGTTTGCTCAAAACTTCTGCTTCAGGACCTCAGCAAAGGATAACCTTCTACCCAATGAAAAAGTATTTGACAAAACTTTTTGCAGAGCGCTAAGAGGCAGATCTCCCTGGACAATAGACTTGAGTATCACATTATCCAGCTGTCTCACTAATACAGGGTCCAGGGTCCTTCTGTGGATGAGAAACTGCAATGCATAATGCTGCTGGGCACTGGCACCTAATTTTCTGCCTCTCTCTTCTGTGGTATTTCCCTTTGGCCTCTGGGAACTCAATAAATTTCTTTTTAAAATCTGATAGGCAATTTTAAAAAAAATATTTGATCCCCAAGGTACTTGCATACGATTTTTTTTTTTTTTTTGCTTGGGTGGTTGGTTGATTTGTTGTTTTGTTTTGGGGTTTTTGTTTTGGGGGGAGGGGAGGTTTTAGTGTGTGCACCAACCAAGGAAGTTATTTTTGAAAAAATTGATGAGAAAGTCACTCCTTCTAAAACTTTTAGAACCACTCTGAAAGTCTAAATTAATGAAAGTAATCTGGTGTCTTCTTTTAGTAAAGCAGAATGAGGAAAAAAGAATAAAAGGAAAAAAATTGGCTGACAGCAATACGGCGAACTCAGGGCATGCATCAGAGAGACGTGCATGCAGATGGTCCATGAGTGATTTGAAAAAGGTTTCAAATGCTTGTACCTCAGGATATGTCATTATCTGCTAGCTATCACACGAAACTGAAGTTTGTATTAAATCACCCAGCTTCATGCCTAGCAGATAGTAAATCTTTATATAACATTCAGTGGAGCCATTATATCACAGTTTCACAGCCTTCCTCCTAGCTGTTAAGCATTCTTTTTCTCTGTGTCAGATTTTTAGCAGCAGTTTTCTCCCTATTTCATCAGAGGAAGGTGTTTAGCCCTTTTTGTGGTGGAGTACTTTTAAAAAATCTATTAATTTCTCAGCATGATGCACCAGACTGTTCTCATATGCCAAACTCCCCCCTTCCCATCATGATCTGGCTACCCACTCACTCAAACAAGATTTAATTTCTTCCAGTGGATATTAACTCTAAATCCCAAGTGCATGCTTATCCACCCTGCCTGTTATTTCAGGACAGCTCCTTGCTTGTGCTATGGCTCTAATTAGTCAGCTGGCCTGCAAACCTCTGGTTCTGAGAGAAAATGCCAGCACAGTGCACTAAGCCCCTGATGCAGCACTAAGCCCTGCTTCAAATGGCAGCGTCTCCAAAGTGAAGGCTTGGGTGCTGGAGAAGAGCAGCGTGCCTTAGCCTGACTTTTCCTCGCACTTGATTTAGTTTGTCTGAGTTTTTGTTTACTGGGAATCTTTCACGGGCTCTGCTGTAGATGAGGCAAGAATTGTTTTCTGCTTAAAATGCAAGGGGTGGGTGGAGGAGGCAGGCGCAGAGGCAAAGCAGCTCAGGATGCGGCGGGAGCCGGGAGTTGCCAGGCAACTGCATCCCGCACGGCACCGCATCTTGCGGGGCACCGCATCCTGCACATCACTGCATCCTGCACATCACCGCATCCCGCACGGACCGCATCCTACGGGACACAACATCCTGCCGGCCGGGCTCGGGACACCGAGCCCTTCCCCTCCCCTGGCAGCTTTATCCTCCTTTTCCTGCCTGGGAGATGGTCAGGGATGCACTCGTGTTGTACAGCAAGGGTGTTCCTACAGCTAACGATTTAGCTCTGCTTTTGTGCCTAGGGAACACTCCTGATGATGCTTTCTTCAGAAAAGTGATTGCTAAAGAGCATTTATAGGTAAAGTCATGTACATTCCCAGGCATCATGAGTTTTTCAGTTAGACTTCCCCTCTTGTGCCTGATATTGACCTAAACAGGAAAAATTATTTCAGTATTTCCTTGAAAAAAGATATAAGATCTGTTTTTGTCAGCAGAGCTGTGTGTTTGTGTATCAGCATATTTTCAATGCAGGAGTCTACCTTAGGTAAAATTGTGTTCCAGTGGTCTCTGGAATCTCCTTCACACACTCAGACTCCTGAATGTGGTCCAAGTCCAGTTCCCCAACTGCTCATCTTCTGTGTTCTCACTTTTCTGCAGTGGAAGGGTAGAGATGGTAAGGAAAGAGCAGATGGAAACCTCCAAATAAGAATGAGATTTCAGGAAGATTTTTTTATTTCAGCGTGTTTGTTTGGAAAACCTTGAGTAGACAGCACCTGGAAACACTAGTGGCAGACTACTAATTTTGATGATAGACTCATCAAGTAGACTGAGACAAAACTTCTGAAGATATTTTTTTGCCAAGAGACAAGACTGAGATTCAGGGACACTTACCACAACTCTCCCATACCGGTGCTGAATTCCTCAATTGCTTGAGGACAATATTTGCGATGGGCTTTCACTTTTCCCCCTGCATTGTGTCTGTTCTGCTTTGCACAATTTGCAGACTGGAAACTCAGACAAGAGGGAACAAGGCTGCCCTGTGTTATATCTGAGCACCCGGGCTAAAGCTCCAGTACTGGGTCAGTGTCTCAGGCTGCACTTCCAGCAGCTGAGCAGGATGGTGTCTCCCACATCCCTTTGGCAGCAGTGGGAGAGAGGGGCACATCCCTACAGCAAATGCCCAGGGCTGGTACATGTGTGCAGAGACTTGTGCAGAGGGATAAAGCTTCCTCTCCTTGAGTGAGGGGTTCTGTTGCTAGGAAAGACATTTTTGTTCACCTGCAGCTCTGCATAAAGCTCCCTTTCACTCATCAATCTGAATTAATAACACCACTTAAATATGAAAAGGTTTACCAATTACCTCCGCAGTTTTCAGCATTCATTCTGGTGCTAACATTTACCAAAGAAAATAAATTGCAATTAAAGAACTGTATATTTAAAATCTCATTTGTCATGTCTTTTGTCTCTCTCGGATCATTGTTCACTAAGTTCCTTATAGATTTAGACCACTGGGTATGCTTTGTTCTGCTGTACAATTTATATCATGTAGAGACAGGGCTTTCCTTCAGGTATTCAACAAAGCAATTACCAACCCTCTGAGTACAAACAACAGTCTTATGTGATGGATGGTCACATGTGTATCTCCTCTAATTCTCATGCCATTCTGAATTAATTTTAATTTACACTTTCCTGGAAGGGAGTAGTTTTGTACCCCTGACTTCCATGCACAGAGCTCTGTACTATCATCACTACCAGGAAGCAGAGCATCAGGGAGGCCTAAGGAAATAAGAAGCTGCCCTGAACACAATCATTCTCTTTCAGGTCCCCGAAGACATCCTCTGTTATTGTATAGTGCTTCCTCCCCTGCACAGCAACCCTTTCATGGAAACTCAGGGACTAGAAGTAGATGCTACAGGACAATAAATACAGTGTGGCTTCTGTGGGAAAAAAGGGTCCAAAATCTCACTTCAGTGAAAGAAAAGGCAATTTTCTACTCCTCCACGCAGTCATCTGGGACCTGGCAAAGCCCATAGGATGAATTATTTGTCCCCTACATCTTGAGGACAGAGAGGTCTGTAGAGAACATCAAGTCTGAGAAATAAGTTTCACTTATCAATCTTCTCATCTGTCAGAGAACAAATCAGTTACCAAATAGGTGGAAATCTGTGGGTTTTGTGGAAACCATTAGACTGTCAGACATTGCCCCTTTTAGATGCCAATGCTTTTCTCACTCTGCTTCTAGTCAATCTTAGAGCATTTTTTGAAAGAAAAAGAATAATTTTCTTGTCAGATGATAATTGTATATTTGCAGTGCAGGATTCCATGATGCAGGCTGGTAGGTGAAGAATCCTCCTCTCACAGGGAAGGATGCTAGTTTTGTGTGTGTACACATAAATTTTCAGGTTATGTTCATCATTTTCCAGATCAATTAAAAATCCAAGGCAGGGGAAAAATTGAATACAATTTAAAAAGCTTTGCAGCTATAAAATCTTTGTTTAAAAAGTGGTTAAGGAATTAGGATAAGATCTTTCTGTGAGTGGTTTTTTTCTGTTTGGTCAAAATGTAGTTTTTTACTCAAAAGGTACTCATTCACAGTTTTCTGAAGACTATTTTGTTCTTACCTGTTTTCCTATTCAAAGTACTCTAAGATGACACTGACATGGTTTCTTGGTGGACTTTGCTGTTCTGGGTTTATGGTTGGACTCAATCTTAAAGATCTTTTCCCACCTAAATCATTCTATGATTCTATGATTAGAGAAGCTTCAAAGCAGCACAAAGGAGTTGAAATCTCTCTCTTTCCCTCTCCTTTGAAATATCACAGCCTGTGACATTGAATGAAAAGGTTTTCTGTGGTGTGGCTGACCTGGGGCCATGCCAGCTGGCTGAGTTCTGAAACAATAACAAGAAAATAGGTCACTTCTACATAGTGTTTCTTTCACTTCTTAACCCTCTAGCTCAGTGGTTTGTACTAATGCAAACCCCACAGTCCTAATCTTGATAATGGATGCAAACCTCTCAAAGGTGAAGGGACAAATAAGCAGTGAGCAATTCTGACCAGTTTTGAGAATAAAAAAAAAAAAAAAAAAAAAAAAAGAAAAAAAAAAGAAAAAAGAAAATCTGTCAGGAAAAGCCCATTTCCATGAGACTTTTCTAAACTAATCCTTTGACTGTCTAAAACTCTCCCTTCTCCCACAGCACATATTCCACCCCAGCTTTATCATGGTAAGTAAAACAAAAGGTAGAAGAGGTTAGATTTCAGACTGGCTGTTTTGCCTATCAATATTTCTTTACAACTGTCCAGAGCACAGAGCAAATCCTCTATGCACCATCTATACTTTCTTTACTATATAGCCTCCAGGAACGTATTTAATACATTATTCACTATTCACCTGCAGACCATTTCACTCCAGTTTGTTTCCTTACATACACATTTCAAGGATGCACCAACACACTGCAAGATTTTTGTGCAATGGGCACCTTCACCCCTGTGTTGGAACAGGATTTTTGAAAAGCAGGAGAAATTAGATAGAGTTTCAATCCAGAGAAAGGTCAATGTTCTGCTTTCTTCTTCTTAATGGTCTCTAGTTGGATGGAGCAGTTCTCAGGCTTGACCACAGGTCTGTGTCCCCTAAAAGGAATTTGATCTGAACTAGTGACTCCTAAAGAGTGTTATAAAACTTGTACCAGCCCCCATTGGCTGTGATAACCAGTGCACTGTGTGCAGCTGCTTTGAAAAAAAACAAAACAACCCTTCTTCCTATGTGCTAGAATAAAGAATGTGAAATACCTGCTTCTCCCAAGCTCTCCAGCACTGCTAATTATTTTACTATAATTTAGGCTTAAAAACCAGCAGAGCTTTACTGACATTTTCAACTAGCTACGTGAGACTGCATTCTTACTGCCCTTAGAATTATTAATGGCAGAATCTTGTGGCTACCTGCATACTCTGAAAATAATATTAATTTGCTTCATTTTCAATGCATGTCTGCAAATGGATTCTAAAGTCCTGAAAAAGGTATTACTCTTTTGTTATATGGAACTAATATAGTCTCTTTTTATTATGCAATTATGGAAAAAAAGTTTAAATCACCACTACCTGTAATAAAAACGAAAGCTTTGGGCTTTGTGGTTTTTAAAAATTTATTTTCTGCTTTGATTTTTTTCCTGTATGAAAAGAGCAATAGAAGATCAAACGTGAATCCGATTTACTTAACATATTCTCTATGACCTCTGAAGGTCAGGGAACCAATTCAAATAACTAAATCACTAATGGTTGCCATTGAAGAATGTGCACAGAAGCACCCTGTTTTATGAACCATAAACAGGACTTTACCTCTTAGAGGAGCTGCAGAATGCAGCGACAGCTTCTGTCAGACGGGGAACTGCAGAGTGCTGGAGGGTGAAGGCTGAGATTAGAGTATTTCAGAGAGAGCACCAGGACTGCGCTTCATTTCATCAGCCCAGCACCGACATGACAGGGCTCAGGACAGCTGCTCAATGAGTTCATTGATGCTGGAACATACGGAAGACTCTGTCTGTCACAGTCTTATTAGTGCAAGGATTTTGCTGTCCTTTGGACAGCTTTGGGTGGACTTTAGGCAGCAAAGAGGATACAGCTGTTAAGCCTCACCTTTCGCCTTGGCTGGAAGTTTCTGAGAGCGCAGATGGTGCTCGGTTTCAAGCCATGAATCACTGTCACAAAGTGTGTGTCACGTAAGGCTGGGTGGTGGTTGATCCTGGCTGAGCGCCAGGTGCCCACCAGGCTGCTCCATCCCTCTCCTTCCTCAGCAGGACAAGAGGGAGGAAACAAGGCAGAAAAAAACACTTGTGTGTCAAGATAAAGGCAGTTTAATGAAGTAAAAGGAAAGGCCCCTCAAAGGAATCAAGGGAAAACAGAATATTTATTCTCTATTTCAGGTATGTCCAGCCACCCCCTGAGAAGTAGGGAGTGGCATCTCTGAAAAACAAACGATGCAATAAGAAGTGCCATAAATTTCCCCTTTCCCTCAGGTTTAAATACCCCAGACAGTACTGGGCATCACTGTCACTATCCCATATGTCTCTGTCTTAGATTACATCCCTGGGACTTCATGTAATCACTGTTTTGCCCCTATATTTTCAGTTAGTGCAAGTCCTCGAGGCCATAGAAAAGCCAAAAAAGGTTTTCCAGAAAAGGCTGATCTCTTTCCAGGTCCCAGGGGGCAAGTGCTGGGAAGCTCCCTTTCCCTTATGGGCTTCTCTGAAGAAGTGAGGAGGAAAAGCTGGCCTGGTTTAAGGAACAACATAACTTAAGGATGAAGTAAAATAATCTTCAAGCTGTTGAAAGATATGTAGAGTTAAACTTGCATTTCACTAAAGAAGCATAATCTGCAAAGGTGTTGAGAAGAGCTGAACTGTATAGCGGTAACCAAAGCAGAAAACATGAATAAAAGCCACTCAGAATTTCTGAGTAGTGCTCAGGCTGTGTTTCCAGTGAGGTTTGCTA
Source organism: Turdus rufiventris (assembly GCA_013186435.1). NCBI lineage: Eukaryota > Metazoa > Chordata > Aves > Passeriformes > Turdidae > Turdus > Turdus rufiventris. The sequence continues at coordinate 2,657,567 of PYHW01010715.1, forward strand.
ATGCAGCCCTGGAGCAGCATCCTTGTATGGCAGGTGCTGTTTGGTATGGGTGCAGCAGAAGGAAGTTGCAGCTGAAGCAAGTGTGGAGGAACAGGCTAAAACCAAATCCTCTGTCATTACAGCTACTGCAGAATAAGATGTGTGGACTAAATTGTGGCTGTTTATGTGGAGAAAATTAAGCAACTAATGGAAAAATGAACTCCTTGATATGGTGAAAAATGCAATATTACACATACATTATGCTTTCCCTTGTTGACAAAAACGCATGTGTCAAATTGTGCAGTGCACTGAAATGTGTTCGATTAATTTAGATGCACCCAAAGGGTTAGGAACCAGATACATTATTTTGGTCTGGGCTCTCAAAATAAAATTATGAAATAAATTTACTCCTAGTACATTACCACTATACATGGAAAAGGTTTTTCTCTTCCAATTATCTTCCAATAATAGTTAAGTCAACCATCTTTTCATTGCAGATAGATCTTTTTATGAATCACTGCCATTTCAAAGTAATGAACCACCTTTCATAGTTAAAACACAGAATAAATTGAGATTCTGAATTTCTTGATGATGTGGTGATGTTAATTTTTTCTGAAAAACTTGATTTACTTCTATTAGGTGTCTTTCCTTTTCAGCCTATACACGTAATAATGGCAGTTTTTATAATGTTCATATATGTAATGTGCACACAGAGGCTTTTGTTTTGAAAGTTTTCCCTGAAACTACAAAAATCCTTGTCCTTGCAGCACATCTGAAACTGTATTACAAAGGCATGAAACAAAATGCAGGAAATCAAAGAGCTGGGTTTTCAAAGCTCCTTTTGATAATCTAAGTGGAGACAATTCACCTAATTAGTTTTCTCTAGGTTTTAAATTCTATTAATTGTTTTCCACCACATCTTCTCTCTAGTGTGACATAGATTTATCTTAACAGGAAGTAGTAGCAGAAGATGAAAGAAAGAAAAAACCCAAATGAACATGCTATGATCTTTACAAGTAGCTACATTGAAAGCAAAACCACAGTGTATGAAGTCACATGGCCAGAAGATTTCTTTTGTACTCTCTGTTTCCAGATGTATAATACACATTTAATGTCTTAAATTAACAGTGTGCAGAGGGCCAGCACTTGACCAATGTTCCACTTAGATGTCACTTAAGCTCTGGCCACCTCTGTCCTTTCCTACAGCCTTTTGTGCAAGAGTTAATCTAGCTCAAGTGGGAATAGCTAACCTCATTACTAGGAGGAAGAGAAAGGACAAAGTAAGATTTTGAATAAGAATGGACCAAAATCTGACTAAGTAGCTTCAAAGTGATCTTAATAGCTTTTGTGCAGGAAAAGAAATCTTTAATTTGCCATGGGAGTGAGTTTTTTCTGCTTTTATAATGGAAAAAAATAATGAGAAGTACTATTTTCCCAAGCAATGACCCAAGATTTTAATATGGCTGTGACATTGTATCAATAGAGAAATGAAAACAGGGTAGGGATGGATAAGGGCATGCAATGGTCCCTTTAAATATTTTTGACATGTTTTCATGTTTTTTTCCTTGGTGATAATTCAAGAGATCTATCAGATAATTACGTAAATATATGAGATGTGCTACCCGTCCAAGGAAAAGGTTAGTGCCATCATAGGCCATGTAAATCTTCTTTTATGAAAAGGAACACAAATGAAATTATCACCTAAGTCAAGGTTTTATAAAATATTGACTGGGATTATGCTTGCTGTGGGAGTAATTTTATTTTAATCCCTCATTTGAGATTCTATGCCTATGCATATGAGATGATCAATCAAGAGATGTCATTGAGCAGCAGGTGGGAATAAGGTCAAAACTGCAATATGCTTACTTAAAAATTATTGAATATTTGTTTTATAGGCTTGCAAATAATGGCATTGATCCTTATGTTCTGCTGGTGTTCCTCATAGCTCCAGCTGTGTGGGAAATGGAGAATATGCTGTTTCCAGGGAATGACAAAATTGATTCCAGACAGTACTTGTGGCTAGTATGTGATATAAATACTACTATTTAATTTCTTTTGAAATAAATCAGAATTTTAATTTCTTAAAAGGCATTTTTTTAAGACATCACAACACTTTTTATATATTGAAAATCCAGGACTTGCTCTAATTTTTTAATAAGGGAGGTGACTCCTTCCCACTTAGGGCCCAAATCTGCACATAGAGTTGACTTTCGCTGCTGTTGCATGTCTGTACATTGCTGAATCCAACATTTGCTGGTAAGTGTAAATAAATATGTAAATAAAACATAAACCTCTCACTGTTCTGGAATTGTGCAATTTATTGTGAAATGAAAACATTCATCTTTAACCTTTTCTGTCTGTTTTAGAGAGAAGAAGCGTTCCTAGAAAGCCAAAAGAAAATAAAAATCAGTGCAAGATAGGAAAGGGGAGGTAAGGGATGAGTCCAAACAAAACCAACTTAATCAGCAGTTTCTGATATATGAGGTTGCTGTAATCCTGGTGGTTTCACAATTCCTGGGAAGGCTGGTCCCTTTATCAGGGTACTGCAAACACACAGTATTTAATGTGTTGGCAGCTCAATTAATGTTTTGAGTTGCAGAGCATTTTACCTGGGTGTAGCTCTAAATGCAGGTTCAGCACACGGAGTGAGAGGGAAATTTTGGCTTTCACTGGAATTCAGTCTTTACCAATAAGATGCAAATTGCATGTCTTCTTTCATGTAGACTAGTTTGACATTTGGATGAAGAAATTTTAAACCCTGAAAATTATTTTATTTCTCACAGAACGTCCCACAGCAAATTTCCAAGTGAGACTTCTAAGAAAATGCAAATCTCTGCACAAAAGTTTTTGGAAGTGTAACAAACCAGGAAGCCTAAACAAGGCCCAATAGACAGCCAGCAGTTGGAGAGTTTTACTACTTAGCTGACAATAAACTTTGGATGCGTGACTTCTGTGTGTTGTATCTCATCTTATTTTCAAAAAGAAGAGAAAATGTAACTAGTAATACTTAAAAGGCTGTTTTGAAAATTAATTGAAGTATGTATAGCAGGACTAAAACACCTTATCATCACATGGCACTGCCAAGTGCTATTGTTATTATTGTGGGATGAACAATAGCAGCAGTCAGAGACTGGACCAATCCAGGACTAAAAATATCCAGGGATAAAGACTTCCAGAAGCTTCAAAAGGAGCAGCCACCACAGCTCGTGGTAGTACACCAGGAGAACTTCCCTGTGCCTTTCTCAGTTAATGGCTTCACGTAGGTTACTCATTAGGCTTTCATTTGAACAAAACCAGAAAGAGGAGTTTTTTGTGAAAATTTCTTTACAAAAATAAGGTTCACAGATTTTCTTCACAAAAGCATACAAAAGAGTTCTCCTTAAATCTACCCACACTTTATTTTCACCTGTAATCATTCTGGGAATTTTCCTCACCCTGCTATCTGACAGGGGTTTGTAATTATTGTCTGTCATATAGTAATTTGTACTCAAAGTTTCCCTGTGCTCGAAATTGCTGGATAAAAGTTTTTGTGATTAACCTAAGTTTGACACAGCCATGAAGGTGCATTATAATCAATAAATTTCAGAATTACAGGAGAATGTATTTTTCTCACTATAACAACAATGAAGAGGCAAATCATTAGTGTTCATAGAAAGTGAGTAGTTTAGAGAAATTGTGCTGGTAACTACACCATGGAAAAAACACTTCACAGACATTCCAGAGCAGCCCTGAAAGCTGTACCTGTGCCACACTTCAAGTGAAGTTAATACTTGCCTCAATAACTCACAGACACACCGATATTTGTCTTCTGAAATTAATGCTCTTCTTTATGCCATACTAAAAGACAGATAAGGTATTTTCTTCCCCTTCATGTGACTGAAATTTGACTACCTTCAGTATTGCAAGAGATTTAATTTTGGTTTTTGCATATCTGCATTTGACAAGGAGACAAGGAGAAATTTGAAATTATCTAGATTGGGTCTGCAGAGATTTTAGTACAGTGGAGACTTGGTCAAGGGTGGGCTGCACACTGGAGTGGATGTTTTAGTGTACTTTGTGCACATACAAAGGCACACACATACAGGCTATCAGTTTGCAAATTGTGTTTCTTGGACTTTTGGCTGCAGTTCTGAGGGCACTTGGAACTGTAGGTACCTTCCAAAGTCACATTTGACACTTCATATGACTTTTTACTTTTGTCATGTTTTTAGGTGACAATGTATAGGGGCATCACTTAATGAATAAAAGGCTTGAACTCACAGTGTTAGAGCACAACTTCTGCAAAAAAACACATTTTAATGGATGATGGAAAATTGTGGAAATCCATTAATGTATTTTCATCAAAAGGTAGCAACGACTAGGTTTTGGAAGGCTAGAGGAACCGTCAGTGGTGTATCTGTTCAACCCTTCTGAGCAGTTCCTTTTTCCCCAAAATAAATTATGCAATCTATACCACACCTTCACCATGATTTCACATTGTCCAACACAATTGAGCAATAATTCACAAGAGGCATTCCTAATGTAAAGGAAATGATGAACAATTAATTGTGACATGACTTATAGATTATTTTGAATAGCAAAAAAGAAAGATATGCCCATTTTTTTTTTTTTAATATAAAGAAAAGCTCAAGCTCTTAGAAAAATCTTTCTCATATCTCCTGAACAACCTTGAGGGATTTTTCTGTCCCCTTCTTTGAAAGCACTCCTAAAAAAGATATGTAAATCCTCAAAACTAGTTAAAGATTTAATTCTGTGTACTATACGTTGCAATAATCCAATTTTTCTGTATCTAATTAATTACTTAGATGGTGGAAAAAGGAACTTGATACTTTTTACTATTTAGATACATGCAGGAAAACCCCATCCTTGGTTGTTTTAAATATCGATCTTTTAATCTTTTGTGAGGATTCAACTGCTTTGGAGACTGTGAGCTCCTGTTACCAAGGAGGTTTAACTACCAGTTAACAGGGAAATAGCATTTCCCCAATATTTACAGTAATAATAATGATTTTTTTTCCCTCGGAACTACTGTGTAAAACTCAAAGCTAAAAAAAATAGGAAATATGAAAAAACATCCCAGAGAAAATTTGATTTGGTTTTATGGAAGTGAAACTAAATTATTTTCCTGACATGTTCTCCTGGAATGCACAGATAAATTCAGAGCAATGGAATCATTGCTTTGTATTATGTTGTCCCTCCAGGTTTTTGTTGTCAGCAACAGAGTTTTATATAAATTTCAATCAATGAGTCAAATTCTATGTTCTGTACTCACTCTTTTTCTGAGACCTTAATTGAAAATATCCTATTAAATAAAGTGTCTGAATGCTTATGCTATGACATTGAGGTAACAAAATGTTCTAAAATATACATTTAGCATGCATTATGTCACATTGGAGCCCCTTTCTGATTCCTTTGGTTAACAAGTACAAAACATCTGCCTTAGCATAAATCCTTATTTTGAGTGAAGTCTTAAGACCCTTGTGAATAATCTGGCTCAGCAGATCTGCATGGACTACTATTCCTTTAGGGCCACACTGTTTGGCTGTCTGGTACATTTGCAATGATTGAGTGATTATTTGTGTTGGAAGGGGGATCCAGGGAAGCACAGATCTGTCAGCCTGGCCTCAGTGCCAGGATCAGATTGTCCTGTGTGTGATCACACAGCACGTGCAGGGCAACCAGGGCATCAGGGGCTCGGGAAAGGGAGGTCCTACTTGGCCAACCTGAATTTCTATTACAAGTTGACCTGTTTAGCTGGGAGAAGGAAAGTCTGTGAATGTCATCTGTGTGTGCTTTAGTAAAGCCTTTGACAGTGTCTCCCACAGCATCCTTTTGGAGAAGCTGGCTGGGACAGGTGAGCTGTTCCCTGGGTTAAAAACTGGCGGGATGCTGGCCCAGAGATGGTGGTGACTGGAGTTCAATCCAGCCAGACTGGTGGCCGGTCACAGGTGGTGTTCTCCAGGGCTCCTTTGGTTCAGCCTGAAAGGAGGTTGTAATGAGGACAGGACTGTTCCCTTCTCCCAGGTAACAAGTGATAGAAGAGGAAATGGCCCCAAGTTGCACTGTGAGAGGTTTAGATTGGATATTGGAAAATATTTCTTCACTGAAAGGGTATTCAGACCTTGGACCAGGCAAGTGGAAAGTGGTGGAATTGCCATCCCAGGTGTTGAACACCTGGACAAAGCCCTTGGGAATACTGTTTAGTGATGAGCATGATGGTGCTGGGTTAATGGCTGCACTTGATGATCACAGAGGTATTTTCCAACCTAAACTATTCTATGATTCTCTGACTAAGTCAGAGATGCAGAGCTAAGGATGGGAAGGAAAAAAGTGGCATCCACTGAAAACACATTAGGAGGAAGGAATCTGTATGCGTGGCTGAAGACGCCTCTAGATCACCAAGAGGAATCGTGACATGGTGAGCAATTAAAAAAGTGAGTGAAGTATCTCAGCAGCCAGTGAAAAAATTTCTTTCAGTCCCTGTTGTAGAAGCCATTGGGGAAATTCTTATTCCAAGGACACTTTTTAAATGGAAATAACAGCATGGTCTTGACAGAGATTGAAGTCTCAGAGGAGGAAGTTATGGAGCAACTCAGCAACTAGGACAGCAGAATATTCATTTGAGAGGCCTGAAGTAAGTGTGAAGTAGCAGAGTTAATGAAAAGAAATTTATCCTTAAAATGGTATCTGTGCTTGAAATAGGAAAGTCACTTCCTCTGATTGAAACAGGACCCAGGAAAAATCCTGCAAATTACACCTTGCAAATTGTAATTTTGCTCAGGGGAATGCCCAGAAAAGCCTAATTAAAGAGTAAGGTAAGTAAGTGTAACCTGATATAATCATGCCAATCCTGCTCCTCTAAGGAAAAGTGTGACTCAGTTATCATGCAGTGTTGTTTGAAACAGTTAACAAATTGGAGAGGTAGAGGTGAATTAATAGATCACTGGGCTGCTGGCAAAAATAAACTCTCAAAACAGGCACAAACATTTTTTTAAAATGTCCACAAGGACAATTATGATAACAAACAACCACAATAACATACAGAATATAATGTGGAGCTTCCTGCAATGTCCAAGATTTTCCTCATATTTTTTTGTTTGCCTGTTCCCAATTGCATGCAAGCACACAGACCAGTGAGTGTATGGCATACACATATATTTGCATATATGGCTTATCAACAACATCTGCATGACATACACAGTTACATAACTATGCCATACAAACAATGAATATGTACCTTGTGTGTATGGCAGGGTGAAAGGGAAGGTGCGCTGGGAATACATCAGATTTTCCTAAACATGACAAGGAATTTTCTTGGAGTATAAGATTGCAGGACATTCTTTTTGTAAGTAGACAACCCATTGATATCGCAGTGTTGGTGTGAAAAATATACATCAGAAATCATCCTTAGGCGCTTATATTTTGGACATGAACAATTGCTTAGCCAGTGCTCAAGAGTGATCTGACAAAGCTTAGAAAATATGGCTAAATATTTGTCCCTCACAGTGAAAAATGAGATTTTTAAAAATCATGCACAACTGCATGCTTTTAGAAGCAGAACTTCTGACCCTCATTTTCACAGAGCAGACTTTGCATCTTTTAATATTTACCAAGATATTTTATGAACAGTGAAAGGTCTAAAACATAAAACCAAACCAACCAACCGAGCAAGCAAAAAACCCCCAAACCCTCCCTGGAAAAAAAAAAAAAAAAAAAAAAAATTGCTGTCCTTTAGTTGTAAGGAATTAGACACTCAGTCCTTGGCAGGCCTTTGTATTCCTCAAAACCACACTTCTAGATGGCTTAATCCAGAAGCTTCTCTTTACATTAACATATCCTTCCAGTCCCAGGAAGAAATATTGCTCTGTCTTTATAAACCCAGTTATTGAGTTTGTGATTGATGGAAGTTAAAGTGAAGGAAATTACTCTATATTCAGGTCCATGTAGTCAAATATAATGGGATTTTCTTGCCCTCAGTCCTCCCTCTCATTTCTCTGTACAACCAAAGAGGACAGAGTACTGTTTTTCCTGAAAGAAACATGGGGATTTTGCTGGAGCTGATAAACCTCACTCAGTGCTTGCTGTGAATGTCAAGGACTATAGAGCAAGGTCCTTAGGCCAGCTCTTCCCAGCAGCAACCAAGGGTTAGGTGCAGCAGGCCATTGGGCATAGCCTTGAAGGATCTCAGCAGCACAGGACTGGTAGGAGCTTCACAGGGATGAAAGAAAGAAAGAAAGAAAGTGGAACGATCCTCCTTGTATTGCTCCTTGTCCCCTCTCCTTTTCTTGCCTGTCACAAAGGAGTTGTCTTTGAGAAGAGAAATCTACTGCCAAATACAAGGACAGTGTTTCAGGGAGGATGAAGATGACCTGATGGTAAAATGTGAGATGAAAATGAAGAAAGAACAGCATGACCTTAAGAAGTGCAGTAGTGCAAATGGAATCAAGTATAATAGTATGAAAGTGGAAGACCATGTACTGAGGAGGAAAGGAATTTCTGCTATAACCTGGGAGCTGATCAGCCAAAAGTGACAGAGTGGAAGAAAGATATGGGTACATGAATCAGTCACAGAATGTCCCTGAGCAACCAGCATGATCCGGCTGTAGGAAAAGATTAATTTTGTACTTGGGAATATCAGAAATGATGTGTCTGGCACAGAACAGTGTATGGAGTATTTTGTACAAAACTCTGGTAAGGCTTTGTGTATATGATTGTAGCTACCTTTATTCAGGAAAAATGAGGGTGGAAGAAGGAATTTGAACTAAAGGATGGTGGCAGTATTGCAAAAACAGTCCAGCTTTGGTCTCTTCCAATCTATGTTTCTGAATGAAGGGGACAAAATCACTTTGCTCTAGTAGTATATACTGTTTTTTTTCTGAATCTGTGTATAAAGCATGGAATTTAAGGCAGTATTTTCATTAGATTGATTTTATATATCTCAGCAAAACCTTATAATGCACAAATGTTGCAGTTGGATTTTAAGCAACACAGAGAAGACTAAACTCCAGATGATCTAACTTTCTCATCAGGTGCTGGTACTGTTCAGTGTCTCATTTCCTTGGGATGAAAACAGATGCAGTTATTAAATACCCTCTGGTTTAAGGGTGTGTGTTCTTCCTGGGGCAACTTCTACTTGGAATAAATACCATTTAATCAGCTACCACCTTTCTCTTCCCATTGTGGTCCATTTTTCAACGATGACAATTCAAAGAAATCTAGACAAGAGCTAATCTCAAAATATGTACCCATAAAGAAAAATCAATATTATCACTCTTTTCAAGCTATTTAAACAAATGCCTGTCCTTAACATGATTTCAACAAATCCTGAGAATAAGGTGGTTTCACCTGTCTGACATTTAACAATCCTTTTTTTTTCTGCTGATGTGTCAGTCCATGACCTTGAAATCATTATTACCAAGACTCTAATAAACTCTAAGTCATTATGCTTTCTTTTCTCTACAGGCAACAGATAGCTGGGGTTTTTTTTAAATTTTCAGTGATGAAGTTTGCAATTAATGTAATTTAAATTATAAGGTATGTAATTTTAGTAAAGCAGTAGAAGAAAATTTTTGATATTTTTTGTGGCCTGGAGCTCAGGGGTCTAGGTTCTGGAAAAGACTTGGTTTTATAATCTGACTCTGGTCAGAAAAATTTAACTTGTATTGACACACAGTCATAATTGAAAGGTGGATTGTTAATGAAATGATATGGTAAAAAAGAAACTTAGAGCTCTCTACTGCTTAAGATGGAAATCCAAACTTATGGTTTAGAAAAAAAAAGTCACAATTACATGATCTGAAAAAAAGGATTGCAGTCATAGTCTTCAGCATGGCCACAGCCAAGGTCAGAATCAATTCCCTGGCTGGTACTTTAACCCATGTTATACTTGCCATTAGGCAAGTTGTTGTAGTGCTGTCACCCGTGACTTGCAATCTTTGTGACTGATAGGGTCAAGTGTGGTCTTGGAATGGTGGGATGGTGAACCAAATTATTTTGCCTTTTTTGGTATTGGCATAAGTTTGTAGAGATAAAGTAAACAGCAAGAATATGACTGCAGAGAAAAGAAAATTATTTCTGCACCAGTACAGAGCAATAAAATCCCATTTGATAGTGAAACTCACCCTGCAGAGCTCTAACATCCATTGGCAATTGCATGCAATACAACCCTGATAGAAAATTGTGTTATTCACTCAGTGCAGACGGTACCCTAGCAGGCAGAATCAAAATCAAAGAGAACTTACCTTACCTGAGAACTTCCATTATTTTTGACAATTCAGAAGATGAAAACTTGAAGATTTCTCTATGATGCTTCTTGTGGACAAGGGATAGTGTTCAGAGAAATTGACAACATGGAAGATAATTCAATGGGAATTTTTATTTCCACAGTGAATCAATGAACTTTTTATTGCTGTATTCTTCCCAGAAAAAATACTGCTTGTTTTGTTTTTCTTTTTAACAGAGGGATTTCAGTAAAAAAAAAAAAGTGAAATGCATTCTGGAATTTGTGTTTAGAAAAGCCTTTGGACAGTAATATGCTTACTCTGCTTTCACCTCTGTGTTCTAACATCCAGATGGTAAGGGTGATGGCTTTGAAATAGTTGCTGAATAATGCATTTGTCCAATAATATTCAGTTCAGTGTTTGCACTGCCTATTCTCAAGTTGTTGTGTTGCTCTTATACATAACCATCCATTTCACTTCTTAGCCACGTCTGCCATATTGCCCAACATGGGTCTGCTTTCTCAAAGTTTTTAATTTTAATGTATAAAATGTTTATGAATTTGGATGCTAAAAATGTTTATGAGTAATTTACCATGCACACTGGACTATTTAAAATGGCTTATTGTGTCTGTCTGCACCATCTGCAGAGTAAGTCACTAGACTTTTCAATTTTCCTCAAGGGAAAGGAGGTTTTTAAGCCTTTAGTTTGTTGTAATCAATGCATTTGCCAATGCCACATAAACTGCATATTGAAAGTAAAAAACCCCCAGCTTTGTAAATATATTAGCTTTTAACTACAGTTAGAAGTTAAACATTTGGATCAATGGCACACTAATTAATGCTGAAATTCTGTGCCCTTCTTTAGGAAGTACAATGTTAATGACATCAGCTCTGGCCCAAAGGGAATCTTCCAACCCAGTCAGAATAAGCACAAAAAACTGCTGGCAGCCCTTCCCATAAACTTCAGTTGTGTGAAAGTCTCTCGTTAGCATCTTTGATTCTAAGAAAAGTGACTATGCAAAATAGCATTATGTGGCTCTTCATATTTGCCATTGTTCTCCCTCTCAGATCAGTTTACACTTCAAAATCTGATTTCCCCCTCCATGTCCTCAGAGTACAGGACCTTGAGATTCCAGCTGCAAAAATGGAGGTGTAATGAGATGTAATGAGACTTACTAGATCCTGCAGAAAACCAATATGGAAAGCATTATTTTTCCTTAACCATCAATGCGATATACAATATTTTGAAAACATTAATATTTTCACAGAGTGATTGAAATTATGATAATTTTAATAACCAAGAGATATGAGTTCTGTCTTTTTTTCCTATTTCCAAAATAAAAGTATTCATGGTACTTTAGCAGGACTTCTATTAGAAGATGAAAGTAAGAGTTGTAATTAAAAGAAAAATTCTCTAGCACAACTGCAATATGTGCAGTAAGAATAATAAAAAATGGCAGAGAATTTTATTTATTAGAGGATATATTTGTAAATACTGAAGTGGTTATTTTACTGCTATCTCTGTTAGATAGAGATCCCCTCTGCACACAGTAGCATCACCTACAGTGATTGCTCCCAGTTCTACTAAAGAAAAAAGAAACAAAATGAGTGTTTCAGGCAGTCAGACAGGTTAGGATAAACACCACATGAAAGTGCTCTGGGCTAACATGTGTGTGTGTGCCTGAAGGACAGAGCCCATTTATAGAGAGTGATGAATGACTTGGGGCAGAGGAAAGTGTATAGTGTCTCCAGCTGGCACAGCAAGAATCAGAAAAGAAAGTATGCCTGCAGCCTAAGTCACAGAAATGTGGGAAGAGGACGCTGGGACAGATTGTTTCTCACTTTCACCATTGTGTACATTACATCAGTGCAAGGGAGTACTAAAATAGGAGCAAACTTCCATACTCATGCCAATAATGCCTGAAGTTATGCATTGAAAGTTCTCCCAAATAAGAGAGAATTAGGTTCACCTTCCCACTCTTCTAACGTAACAGGAGGGTTAATTTGGAGATCATAGTGAATGCTTACAATCTCAGCTAAACTGTTTAACGTGCTGAATGATAGGAAATGCATTGCCTTATTTGCAAAGCATATTTAGGTCACGGTCTGCATTGGGACTAATCTCATAGAACAGCTAATGTATGATGTGCTTCTCTTCTTTCCATCCAATGATACTAGAAACAAAACAAAGAAACCCTGATAAATACAGAAAAAAGAATGAGGGATGAAAATGCATCCAAACAATGAAGTGCAGTAGTACTGAAGTCACACTAAGTTGGAAGAAAATAAAGATGTTTTTCATGTTCCTTGCAGAGTGGGCATATACAGAGTATGCTTTATAAACTAGTTCATACAGACAGTGCATAAGCATGTTAGACTTAAAGAATTGACATGCATATAATGCCATTGTGACTTTCAATTCTGACCATATCATTTCTATACATGCATTTTTTTTTTATCTGTAACAAGGAAAAATAAAATTTCTTTTGCACAGCTGAACATCTGCTGCAGGGTAAAAATTTTGACATATTGACAGATTTTAGTCTGTAATATTCTATGGAGAATAAAAAATAATCTTCCTGGGTATTAACTATTTCAAGAAGTAGCTTAAATATGCTGGAAGTATGTTGTACTTATTATCAACTCAGAGCTACCATCCAAGGCATTTATATATTTCTGAAAAGGATCAGCAGAGTTGATTCTTATTTTTAAAGTTTACTTTAAGGATGCAAACAACTGTTTTGTTTAAGAAGATTATATGTAAGCAGCAGCAGCAGCATAACTTTAAATGGGATATGTCAAAGCTGGCAAACACAGCACTGAGAACAATTGTGCACGGAACTGGGGTTCCTTGAACCTCTTCAGGGGTACTGATTGCATTCCTAGCTCCTGGGCAGAATAGTTTCCTTTTGCCTGACAGCTTTCCAGTAGGTCAAATGGATTTAATAACAAGGGATTCTAAAAGTCTGTAATATAAATGCAGCAGGGATATTTAAATTACATAAGGTATTCAAGGCCTTTTCAAAGCTTGGAACATCTTAAGCCTATCCTAGTCCATCTTTCCTGCTGAGATACCATTTCAGATAATTGGATCTCCTGCTATGTGCAGAAGTCAGGGGCAGCTTCATGTACCTAGAAGTAAGAAGAAATTTTCTGTCACGCAGATGTCAAATTGGTTAAAAAAAAAAAAGAAAAGAGAAATACATAAAATGAAAAGACCATCTGACTTGATCTTTTCACGCACAAGAAATCTGAAATACATTTTATTAAATGAAAAAAAACATTTAAAGAATATTATGTGAAGATTCAGGCGCCAGGTTGTAATCACAAGGCCATATTAGTTTCATCAGTGTACCAAGACACATAAAAATAGTAGGAAGAAATGTTTTCTGTCATCACTGGCTTGCTGGGACACATTGCCTTTTCCAACTGGACCAAGCCTCAGTAATTCATGTGATCTTAAGGTTACTCAGCACCAATATCATGCTGAAAATGATGGCAGAAAAGGCAATGATCCCTCTGCATTAACATATGTATCCTTTAAAAAGTGAAAACAAAATATGTGTGAGTGGGTTGTATAGACAAGGATCATCTAAACAGGGTAATGGCAAGGAATTATCACTCATTTTGGACACTGGAGGCTGTTGACCTACAAAAGCCATATATAAGGAAAAGGACCTTTACTCCTCACATCCTTCACACCTGGACTAAACTCTTCCCTAAGTAAGGGCAGTTTATCACTGAGGCTATAGAGCCTGCTGGATTATGAAGTACCAAATGTTCTTGAGGTCTGTGCAAACTTGGGACTTAAAATGAAAATGGCACCAGTCCTGCTCTTGCTGTATTAAGTGCAGTGAGCCCCTGAAGGCACTAATTAGCCAAATGTCACAATAAGCAGTTTTATATTTTTTCTTAAACTTGACAATTGCTTAAGCTAAGGTCTAAAAAATGGTGAAACAATCACAGGAACTTTATTACAGAAAAATGATGTGCTGGTTTGGGCTGGGGCAGAGTTAATTTTCCTCACAGTGATTGGTATGGGACTGTGTTACGGATTTTTATTCACCGCAGGGTTGATGGTTTTACCTTTTGTAATATTGTTTTCTTATTTCAAACATGCATTCCAACTATTGAGGCCTGAATTTCTCCCCACATCATGTATGCATGTGAATATCACTCAGTTTGTGTGTAAGTAATTCAATAAATGTATATTTGATGGGGGAAAAAAAGCGAGGAGCACCACAGTGAACAAAATATATTAGATTAAGAAATGAAGCTGTGCAGCAGACATTCATATTAATGCTGCAAAATGTATTGTATGTATACATGTTTAGATATGGAAAATATCCTGAAGCCAGTCTTGGTTTTCTTTGTCTGTTTTTCATATAATCTTAGTAATGCATTAGAAATATATTCCATCCTCCTTTGTTGGGTTTGTTGGTTTGAATCTTCAAAAGAGCTGAGTAGTTGTTAGTTGCTGTAAAGTTGTTAGCTGTGCTTCCAAGAATGCCTTTACTTTGGTCTAAGGTATTTGCTACCAGTAGCAGTACAAATAGTACCTGACCATAACTCAATAGCTGAAGTCTTCATGGGACTTGTAAAGTTCCACAAAGTTTGAGTAGCTCTTATTCCTAACCCACTTGATATTCCTTTTCCACTGAAATATAATGATTTCAAGATCTGGCTAAATTAATGAAAAAAAAATACAGAAACATCTATTAAACAAACAAACAAACAAAAAACAAAAGCAACAAAAAAACCCTCTGGTTTGGGCAGTCTTTGAGTCTAGCTCTAGACTGCCATTCTAAGTGATAACATTTCATACTGATTGGGCTGATAATACATGGGTGATGCAAAATGCTCTCCAGAGATATCGAATTCTTTCTAATTCAAGATCTTAAACTTAAGGAGCTTGAAAATTCCCGTGTGCCTTGAACAACCTTTAGGTGTCTTTCAGCTTTTGATGAGAAAATGTTGTCTCAATGATAAAAGAAGAACTTGAAATACATTAATTTTCTGTTAGAGTCATGGATCTAATAGATCACATAATAGTTATTTGTCCATATGACACTTGCCATTTTATCTAGCTTCATTAATAACATGCAAATATTTATAAATTAGTAAGTAAAAAAAGGCTACCACAGCAAAATAAAGCAACATTATTATTGTTGTTGTTATATTTTTGTGTACTTTTTAGCATAAATATATCCTCTTCTGTGCAGAGGCATAGCTTTATTCCTGCTGCTCTTCATTGCTTGATCTTAAAACCTCTTTGTGAGACAACAAAGATTTAGGAGTACAGTTTGTATGAGCAGAATTTCAGAATCAGGGATCTTTTTTGAGTTCATTTCTTTCTTACTGATTCACATGAATGGACAATCAATCAAATTTGAGTCTAGTTCTGAAATTTGAAAACAAAATAGTTACTCGCTCTGTAGTTGCCTTTTATTTTAAAAGACTCCAGCACAACAGAGAGCATTTTTCACTGTTAGTGCTTAGTCCTGTGATAATTTGTTTTCTCTTTAATAAAAGAATGAGTGGCAGCTGAGGTTTCCTTTTCACCTGCAATGGAACCCAATCAGAACATTACAAGTAACATTAACAGGGTATAATAATTTCTCATCTATTGATGACCTTTAAAGAGAATTGTAGTTATTACCTTAGAAAATTCTCTCATTTATTACCTGTCTCTTCATTGAATTTCAATGCCTTTACCTAGGAGAAATATAGATGCTTGGCTTCAAAACAGAGAAATAGGATTTTATTATTATAATGGCTGCAGGCAGTGAATCTAATTCAAAATTTTTCACATTATATGGGATTTTTGAAGATGATGATGGTTACTAGACCAGGCAGTTCACTGCAGAGAATAGAATGAGCTTATATCTAAGGGCTAAATTATTTATAAAGGGTATTTTCTCAGATCTACAGAAGTTCATTAAACTGATTAGGTGTGTTTGCTGGATAGCAATAGAAGCTTTTCTTGGGGTGAAGTCCTTTTCACTGTAAGCAAAAGGATGGATATTGAGATGTGAAAAATGTTTTGAACATTACTTCACAGAATAAGAGTCAAACAAGTCCATCTTTGGTGCTGCAAAACTCAGTGGCAGAATTAGTTTTGTAATTATCTGATCCCAGGCCCTTCCAAATGTCTTTTATATCACCTTTTTGATCCCAATGTTCTGGCTATAGGCACAGAAGTTCAGAATTCTTTCTGATAGGAGAAGGGGAAGTTTTTCATTATAGTTAACTCCTTTTCGTCATTCTGGTGCTACAGCCTTTTCTATGGCTGAATATTTTTTTGAGTTGACAAACAAATATTGACCTACCTGTTCTTCAGCTCAACTCTCACATAATGGCAGGCATTGCTCTTCCTAAATGCATGCAACTAGGAACACTTAGCCATAATTAAAAAGGAAAGATGCAATCCTTCCATCAGGAAGGAAAACTTCCTGAAGGATACTTAGATTATCTTGTTCATCATACAAACTATATACTTGTATCATAATTATAAATTGGTTTAGTGAATCTTATGAAAAGTGACATAGATACAGAATCCAACAAATATTTATACCACTGATAAATGAAACTCCCTGGTGCTAGTCTTCAAATTGAGAGCTACACGTTAGAAGATTTTTTTAACTGTCTCTGACATGTTATAAAAAACTATTGGCTCAGTGGGCGGTAGTGGTTAAAAAATAGTGTATATGATCAGATATCAGGGAGAAGGTGGAAAACATAATTTTAGCTCCATATAAATTCTTAACATGGCTAGACTATTAGTGCTGTATTCAATTCTAATGGGATCAGAGACTATAGATAAGGGAAATTAAAATAGCCAAGAGAATGAAGCAGCTGCCTTACAAAGAGAGCCTAACAATCCTCGGATCCTTCAAAAGTCTGGACACCAGAAGGGCAAGGAAGGATAGGACTGAGTACAGTCATGAATGGTTGCTGTGTTGAATGCAGAGTGCGTAGACTAAGTGGCACCATACTATCATTAAAAGACACCTGATGAAGGTTTATTTCAAACAGATAAAATGTAGTTACAGGCAGAAAGTGTATTTCTATCTTTTGTCTTCAATCCATCCATCCATCCATCCATCCATCCATCCATCCATCCATCAATCCATCCATCCATTTCTAATTATTGTCTTTTTTTCATGGTGGGTAATGGGCTGATGGAATTTTCCTGCACAGAAGCTTATGGAAGCAGAGAATATTGTCAGGTTCAGAAAATAATCAGACCAAATAGTGCAATGACTGAATAACAGGGAATAGGAAAGACTTATCTTACAGGTTTGTGTTCTCAGTCTCAAGGGCTCTGGTGGCTTTAGTCAGAGCAGGATAATTGGCCAGATTGAGCTGACCCATTTCTAAAACTCTTAAAATAATTATTATGCTGAAGTTCCTCATTAGTATGTTTGTTAAAGAGCTTCCTCTTCTAATTCTCAATTACTCATAGAATTTACCTAGGCTATATCTTCCTGTATTTTCACCCTTGTTCTTAAGGGAATGGGACTTCAGTTACACTGAAAACTCCAGACTAAATTGTAATATTCCTGCAAATGCTTAGATTCATAAAAATTATTATTAAAATAATATAATTCTGAGTATTCAAACATTCACCCTTTGGATTACTCACAGAAGTGGTATGATCAGTTTGATGCTATACAAAAAAAAAAAATTCAACTCGTGCTTCTCTGAGATAAAGCATAGCTACATTGGTGTTTCCATGGTGTTTTCTGGAATAAATGATGAGGGCAAAATGCACTAATTTGATGCAAAGTCATTTCACAAGGTTATCACGGATTTTCATAGGTACCTCTTCTATGCAAACCTGCTTTCTCAAATATAGAGTAGCGTGTTCATTGATAATGACTTTCCAGAGGTTGAACTAAGAGATTTAAATTGCAGGTTCCCAGTTAATCTTGATCAGCACTATTTAAAACAACCCAAAAGCTAATCTGCTCCAGACGTTATAACCTCATGGTTAATGAGGCTTGTTTTGAATCTGATTAGAATTTTCTTTTCAGGGCTGGCCTAAGTTCAACAAATCATGGTAAAAAACTATGTGAAACAGCACACTTAGGGACCTTTGCCCTGTCTCCTTTAATCAAGCTTTGCAGACTGAAGCACTTTCAACATTGTCCAGTATTGTTTTTGGGTTATTGCTTTGGCAGTAGTCCATATTTCTTTTGCAATTTGGAACACAATATAACAATCTCACACCCAGGATAGTCTTTAAGGTTTTGTACATACAAACCACAGAAAAAAGTCAAAGCATGTGGAAGAAAAGAGGACTGAGGTGTTATCGTCAAAGTAAGGTTGTTGCAGAAAAAAAGAGATAATTTTCACTTCAAATCTTGTGTGTTAAAACAGAGAGAGGTTAAGTTATGGGAGGCTCCATCCTGAAATTCCACGTATCATTTCTGTCAGCAGAGCACAGTAATGGGAACTGTCACATCCAGTTCTCCAGGTCACAAAGCAGGGAATGTTCTTTATTTTTTTCTTGTGATGTAAATTATCCACACTGGTGTTTGCATGACTCACAGGAAACCACATGGAAATGTGCTGACCACCTTGCCTCTTGGCATCTAAGATTTCCTTTGGATATGTTCACAACATCTCAGCATAATTTACTCCTTCAGCTCTCAACTGGTTTCCTAAACTGCTGTATATATCTTTTATTATTCATATGCCAGAGAAAGAAGATACTATTTAGATACAGCACATAAATTTGTTGGATTCCTCTAGATTGCAAAGAGACTATTTTCTACCCTGCAAATATTGGTGTGATAGGTGGGCTGGCAGTTTAGATGTTTCACATTATAAATCATTACCTTCAAAGTCACTGGGCAACTCAAAATTTAATAACTTGATCAGGTTTAGAAAGAATCTTGGCTGAAATTCTCCATGCAACATGTTGAGAATGTTTCAGCAGTGCAGAAATGGAGTAGCATTTTCTAACAGTTTAGGGACTGTTTATTAATACTCAAAGCTGTTTCTTTAAGAAGCTATGTAATCTCCTGAACACGCAGCATGCGAAAAAATCATGCCTTCTGCAAGAGAAGAGTCAGGTGTGTTCTTTCAAAAATAACTGGTTTTCACAATGGAGAAGTGTGAGTAATTTTGTAGCTTGATTCTCCACGGCTTCTTTCTTGTTTGAAAACCCATTTTTTCTTAGAGCTTCTCTGTGTCACAAAATTGGGAGACTTAATGGAGAAATTATACTTCCCATTTAACAGTCAGTCATTGACAGAAGAGTAATCCATCCATCTGGAAATATTTTTGCACTTGCTGCACTTGCACAGGGAAATGCACACAGACACACGTGGTAGATGCCATAAAGGAGAATCTGGTTTGGAAGAAACCTTTACAACCATCCAGTTCCAACCAGCTCTGCCATGGGCAGGGACACCTCCCACTGGACCAGGTTGTTCAGAGCTCTGTCCAACCTGGCCTTGAACACTGATAGGGATGGGGGAATCGACAACTTTGGCCAGAAAATGTGTGCGATTAATTAAAAAACCACCTAGTTAAACTCCAAAAACTCCACCCATGTCCCTGTCTAAAAATGAAATGTGAAGTGTGAAAATTACTCAACAGCATGTATTAGGTTTCAGGGTAGTACTTGAAGAGTTGCCTTCTTGCAGCTTTTTCTGCATGGGATGAAGTACAGTAGAATTACCACTAGGGCTATCGTGACTTTTTAACAATATCTGACAAATCCACGTAAACTTAATGCAGTGTTCTAAGAACCTAATTATCCTTTTCTTCTCTCTGCTTTATAACTTCCTGGTACTGACAAAATGGGACTGTTGCTTTGGAGACTTCCCTTCATCAAGCACAGATAGAATTTCTTTTGCATGTACCAAAGCAGCTGCCCTATGGTGCCTCTTATGATCTTGTTGAATGGAGTGATACACCAATTATACAAGAGAAGACAAATATGCCTTATTCATATCCTAAGTGATTTAACATGATTTGTCAGCAAATATTTAAAGGCAAGGTACACTTGAGTATTTACTGCATAGAGGGCAAAGACAGACACAACTGTCAGGAAGCCTCTGCCACTGAACCACAAGGTTCAGAGAGTTTTCCCCCTGCTCTCTGAACTTCTCAGGCAGGAGTCTGGGTTCAGCTGGATCCAGTCTGGTCCCAAACTTGGTCAACAGTTTATCTATCAGATTATATATGTGTACAGAAAATCCTTTATATCACCTAGGTATGATTTCAAAGTTCAGCATGCTGTCAGTCTGCGGATTTGTTGTGGCAAGGAATCTCTGAGCCCCAAGGAATGAGGTGTCCCTACTCAGGGGAGATCCTGTGCAGCCTGCTGGTGTGCAGGAGAGCTCAAAGGGCCCTGGGCTGTCTCCTACTTATAAAGTAAGATCGTACTCACATTTGCATGTCATCAGGCATTCCAGTCAGCATTCCAGACAGCCCTTGGCTAGCACGGGTTGCCATCCATCCCCCAAAATCCAGAGTAAGATGGAAGCAACAATCACAGCCCCAGCTGGTGGTTATGGAGGGTGGGATGGTGAGAGGAAGCACATCATGGGAATGCCTAGAGATATATTTACCTGACTGAGTCTGATTCCATTTATAGCCTTGCAGGAAAATAACTTTCCTTTTCTTCTCTGACAGCAGCTGTATGTGTCTGAAAGTCATGAATTATTGACATGGGCTGCTTTGTTATGGCAGCAACTTAAAAGCATACATTTGGTTTATCAAAAAAAACCACTTATCTGTCTTAAAAAAAAAAAAGTTTTGCTATTCACAAGGACCGTTTGAGAAAGTTATTCCACAGTTGAGAAAGGTATACATATGACATAGATGCATGTGTCATAATATATCTTATGTGCTCATCATGTCTACTATCAAACCATGCTGTTAGCATGCCTTTGCATATTTAAACACCAGCATCACAAAGAGTTGAAAATGTTGTAGACGGCAGTTATATTAATGTATAACCTGCACATTAATTATTCAATATTTATATGGGAAAAATCTATTCACTATTATCACTTTTATACCACTCTAATACTTGATTATATTCTCAGAAAAAAGACTGAAAATTTGGAATGAGACACCGGACTCACAACCTTCCATATCAGTGAACCTTTTAGCCCCCAAACTCCTCAAAGGAAAAAACATTAAATAGTTTCTTCAGTTATGGCATCTAAGCTAAATAAGAATTAATTTTATAAAACAGTTCTATTGTTATTTATCAGGCACATAATTAATAAATATTTTTACACTGGTGTAATTCAGAAAGCACTTAATTGTGTTTCACACAACATCTACCATCTATTACATCTACCTTGAATCTTTTTGTGGTGCAATTAATTTAAAACATCACTGCATTTATTCTCTCTACAGAAACTGAATTTATACATTCTATTTAGAAGAATCTAAATATAAGGCCCTGTATGTACAGCTCACAGAAGAAATATCCTGAGGGAAATATATTGCATAGCTGGTCTCCCACTAGATGCTACTTTAGTGTTGTAAAATATTTATGATGACATGTCTTCATTTTTAATTTTCTTATAACTGGAATCTAAAGCCTTATCTTGGATGTGCATGCAGCATGTTAAAAAGTGTGCATTGGGGGTTGTGTATGTGTGGGTGTCTGTCCAAACCCAAGATTTACTGTGGTACAGAAGTGGTAAGCCAGGCAAATTGTGCTTATGGTGTCCTTTGAAAGAAGGGAAGGAAGAACATAAGACCCTTGTGGTCTGAGCAGATTACTCATTAAACTTGACAGAAGCAAAGAGGTCAGGTCATCCAAGAATTACTTTGCTACAAGGAACTTAACATTTTACAGAACCAATTTCTCATTCCTGTCCCAGATGATCCACTGCAGGTTTTGCTGCCTCAGTAGAGTTTCAGGTGACTCTGCTTTCTGTCCTGCCATGAATGGCACTGAGTGTTGCACGTCAGCTCTCCTGTTCCAGTCCTTCACCTTTTAATGTGTTTATTGAATTATTTTCACAAATGGTTTCAAAAATCAGTAACCTTGCATATTCCACTGGTTTCCTTACATCTTTGGTACTGAGATCTCACAGGTCAGAGGAAATCATGATGTCTAAATGGAGAACAACTGAAAAAAAGAGTTAGTGGTCCTCAAAATCTCTTTATAATGTGCTTAGGCTAAAGTGTTCCTCAGCCAAGATGGATACAATTTGTGATATTCTAAAGATGGAAGATCCAGGAGTAATAGGAATTATTACATATGACATAAAGGCAGAGGGAAGAGAATAAAAGCAAGCTGCTTGAATAGACCAGGGAAAAATTCTCATGATTTTGAAATGAACACTTGATATTATGCCTACCCAAAACTTGCTGCAGAATTATAGCAACTGAGACATGGATCATTTGGATGGTGTCAGAAACATCTGTTTGGAGGTTTTTGTAGTCCAAAGAGTCCCTTCCCATGAAATAAGTAGAATATCATCATCACAAGCAGTCTGGGCAATGATTCTACATCCCCACTACATCTTAAAATCATTCAATATTTACTAGGTTAAAGAAGATATATTTTTAGTTAGAATTATGACTGCATATTTTGATTCTTAGATGTCTTGGGCATTATAAAAACAAAATACACTTATTACTAACAGTAAAAGCAATCTAAGAGTACTGTGGCTGACAAAACAATAAAAGCCAGCAATACTGCACATTTCTCTAGTGACTTTCAGTACAGGATTCCAAGGTACTTTGTTGCATAAACATACTACTGAGAAAGCACAGAAGATGTGCTGGGCCAGCAACACTGCTAACATTTTTCAGGATAGGAAGTAATTAATAACTTCTTTAATTGAAACCACAGAAAACATTTGGGAGAGAGAATATAATTAGCTAGCTTGGAATTTAGCCACCAAGCTAGCGTTGGTACACCCTTGCTGTTATGAAAAGTGCCATGGGATTGTCTATAACCTCACTCCAGTTTTACTTCTTTGGGAAAGACAAAATTCAGTGTCCTCTTCTGACTTCTAGGAAAATGCTGGGATTTAAAATTCAGGTCAGGTCAGAAAAACAGTTTCTGTGGTAGTAAGACAGTTCCTCAGACATGCTTAATAATGTCTAAAAGACAAAAAGCATCGGATCAAGTAGATAAAAACTTGCCAGATGCATTCATTCTTTTTGTCTGTATTTCAGTTTAGTATCTGTCAACACCAGTAATTGTCTCTTTGGAAACCCACTCAAATCAGAAAGATTTCATTTTACTTTTCTGCAGGTCTTAATGCACACCAAGACATTAAATAAAAATAACGACTGTAATAAATTCTTTCTTGTCTTTCTGTGTGTAGTTTAGAGCCTTCTGTCACTGTCTTGATGAACATTTTTGATACTGTAATTGTCTCAGAAATACTGTGTTGCATGTCATCTTCTGGCATTGGACCCCACATTGTTTGCCTGAGAGTTGACTTTTTAATTTAACAATTTGAATATGAATGCTTCTGCTTTTCAGAAGACCAGAATGTGAAGTGTTTGGCTGGCTGTGAAAGGCACATCTTTTCCCAAACTGGTGAGACAGATGTTTTTACAGGTTGTCATATTTTGCATTTTTTGCTGCTCTGTCACTAATGCTGTGATCTCTGATCCCATCCATATGGATGGTGGAGAAGCCTGCTCCCAATGCCTGTGGCAAACTGCATGTATGCCATCAAAATGTGTATAAAAACAAGAACTCCAGATTCTCACACCAAATTTTAAATTAAGAAATCAGGCAAAAAACTGTTTATGAATAAGTCTTCACTTCTTGTGAAGGAGAAAGAAATACTACAAAAGTGCTGAGGAGTTCTCCATGTCAGTGCATGTTCTTAGTGAAAAGGAGTGTAAAAATCAGGAGCTGAAATCTTGTACAGATGCCTGGCACACACTTTCCTCTTGCTTATTGGAGGTGGACATGGGAAAGGGTCATACTGCATCTCAGTAAACAGACCCTCTGGCTTTGAAGTCCTGGATGGTAATCCAGAAAAAAACGCAGTTAGAGCTCTTCTCAGCTTTTTGGCTGAAAAATATAAACAAGATTTGAATGTGGTCAAGTCCTCTGCTTGGCCTGCAGCCAAACCTCCCAACCTGATCCAAAAGTGGCGTGGAGCTGCACTGAGGTGTCACAGCTGGGAGCCAGAGGCAGAAGGTGGCAGCTCACAGGAGCTCCTTGCTCATTACTCTGCATCCCACAGAGATGCAGAATAGAAATATAAATAAAGATTTAAAAAACAGATATTTTCTCTTGTTTGATGAAGTAGAGCAGAATGAAGCACTTCTCCCAGAACATGTTTAGGTGTCAGCTGGCACTACCCTTGCTAGTACCTCAGTCTATCAGGGCACAAGGTAAAACCCCTTCACCTTCCTGATTCCTGAAAAGAAGCAGATGAGCTACCATCTCCCAGATAGTAGAGAAAAATGAAAATAGGAATACTCATACCATGGTAAAATGATGCTTCTTTAGTCTTGGCAGAAAAGTTTTTGACTGAGGTTAATTCCCATTATCTTCTGAGAATGCGAAATGATAAAAATGCATGAATTTTTGCATTTCAGTCCCTTTCTCATTTGTTGCTAGCCACATTCTTGCTGAGATAGGAGACAACTTTTTTTTCCAGTATTGCTTCCATCCTTGCTGAAGGTAACAGAGTGGATTCATGGAAACAGCATACTGAACAAGGTCATTTATTACTTGCTATTCCATTCTCACTTCCCACTAAATGTACTGGATGGCCACAGCAGGAAGGGAGGGAGAGAAGGAACGGGAAGAGCAGTGCCCTGGATCTTCAAGACCAGGACAGCAGGCTGGGAACAGCATGAGCACTCCATTGTGGTAGGTATTGATGGATATTTGCATAGAGGGATATTTACATAGATAGGCACGTGCAGGAGGACAGTCCTTTAGTCACCTTGCTAGATGGATAAATGTAGGTATGTATGGATGGATATATACTATGCATTTTCTAGTAATGATTCATGCCAAACATATCTTTTTTACTGTGTTTCTCTTGGATTTTTTAGTTATTTTTTGTTTGTTTTTATTGGTACAGAATTCTGGCTATGGGAATAAAATTATTAATATTTCTGGTATTGAAAGGACTTGACAGAGTATTTGATGCAACAGAGAGGTCTAGAGGAATCTGTAGCACTCATCTGTACTTTTGCAGTAACACTCCTCTAAGACAATGAAGAGCACCATTTCTTTATTAGTCTCTCTTTTACTGTATCTGTCTCACCACAGTGGACAGCAATTCCATTTTCAGTTCTGTGTAATAATAGTGGTGCCTGAAGCACATTTCAGTGGATGAATTCTTGTATGTGGATGGATTCTTGTTCATAAGAAAGTCAGAACTCCTATCAATTTCCATAAATCAGTTTTGTTACTCAGAGAGGTACAAGTAAATTTGTAAGCTCAAAATGTGTCCACGTCTCAGCTTCTTTTCCTAGACTCCTCAATTTCATGTGCTTTTTTTCTGAGGTAGCATAAGACAGACTTACAACACAATCTATGCAGGAATGGTTGGACCAGAGGTATGATTCTCAGCTAGCACAGATAGAGTAGTAGACAATATCTTTATCAGTTTTGCTAATAGAATTATTTTCTTTTTTGCTCTGGTTGAGAGTTGCTTAATGGTTTTGTTATAAAGATTATGCTTATATTCTCTTTGAGTGATAAAGGAGCTGGATATGAGTGCAAACAAGAATTCAATGCTGCTGAACATCACAAAAAATTGTGTATGTAAAGGCTAAAGGTTTGCAATCATAGCATAATTTTCAAGGAGTAAATAAAATATTTGTGTGAATCAGTGTAGTTTGTGTAAATTCAAACCATGGATATAAATGGGCTAAGATGGAGCAGACTGCTGAAGAGTAAAAGTTCTTTCAATGATCCCTGAAGGTAGGATATGTATGTTTTTATCAGTTCTGACTCTAGAACATCTAAGCACCAATTTCAGACAGTGAAGTATGCAGCATGTTCCTAGAAAGATCACTCCTTTGCTTGTACAGTGTACTTCAAATTATCTGATGAAAGCCTTCACTTCTATTCTGCTGGTTGTCTTTCTATGGAAAAATTTGTCTTAAAGAGGTCTTCAAGGTCCAAAGTGAATGAAACTTCTACTTATGGTGTGCATAGTGAAATTCTAAACAAATCAAACCCCAAGAAAATTTCCTAGTCTACATTTGCACTTTTACAGGATTGCCCTGATCAGAAGCTAGCTCCACCTGTTCATCAGCACAATCTCTGCTGACCATCCTACCTTCCTATATTATATTATAAAATAATATAAAAAGAGGGGCAATTCTTCACACCAGGATGTCAATGGATTTCCATTACAGTAGTAATACTTTGGATTAGAATTAAAAGTTTTTATCTATCTAAAGAAGATATTTTGCAATAAAATGTCTTGTAAATATTGATCCAAAACCATCAGCAGGATAGCTCTGCTGAAGTCAGTGGAGTTATATCCTGTATGAATTTGACTTAAGTGCTTGGAAAAATCTTTAATTTACTGCTAAAACAGATTTATCTAAGAACTACATTTTGCATCACAAGTAATTTTTCCAAGAGATTGTAAAAGCTATTCATTTTCAGCCCTTAAGGGGGTCTTCAACCTATTAGCATAGTTTTCAGCACATATATACACTGACAGTATATGCTCAGTTAATTTAATTCACATTGGAGTACATTATTGTTTCTTCAGGACTCTCTGATTATGTCACAAGGTTTCAAACTGCAACACTGCCCATACCAGTAGCTCTTTCTGATGAATGTCTGGGCATGTGCACTGTTTTGAACATGAAATCAGCCTCCAGTCTCATCTAACAGCAAATTATATTACTGCTTCTTATAATTTCACTTGAATCCGCCAAAAAGAACCTAAAATTTTTGGAAGTTAGCTTGTAGGCTAATCCGAATATATTTCAAATATTTATATCAAAGAAAGAAACTGTGGCTATTGCCAGTAATTTTACAAAACACACTATGTAGAGGCAAAATAATACTTGCATAGAGGCAAAATAATACTTGCATATAATTCTCAGGTACAATATTAAGAAGGAGAAATAAACCATCCATTAAATGTTTCAAGCTTCAAGAAAGTATGTACAGGAGTCCCCAAATTTGCTGCCAGTCAAATCTAAAAAATAACAGATTTTTGATCACCCGCTGTGTGTATACAGACAGACACAGAGACACAGACACACATACAGACAAAGTGTTGTTCCCTCCCAACAGGAGATGTCTGGTCCTTTCTTTGTGGATGCAATAATGACTCTGTGAAATTGTGTAAGTCTGCGGAACATTAACAATTTGTGCCAGTATGAAAAGCTTAGCATGCATCACTGGAGCTCCTACTAGCTATGACTCTGTTGCCAGACACAAGCACAGGACAGCCGTCTGTCTCCTGCTGTTTCTCTCCTGCAGGAATATTTGTTACAGGAGGAGAGGTTGTGGTCACAGGGCCTGCCCAGCCTGGCTGGCACAGATGGGGGGCAGCTCCAGGGCATCCTCCAAGTGCAGCAATGACCAATGCAGGACAGTGCTCCAGGACCTCAAACACCAGATTTATTTGCAAATAAAAACGAAAAAGAAACCCTAGTGTTTTAGATTGCCTCTGAGGACACGTCCTGCAGCTGAAACTTATGCCTGAAGTTTCTTTGTGGATCAATTCTTGTCCACATTTTACTGACCATATTTTACTAGTCACAGTGTCTTTGTGGGTCAATTTGGGTTCACATTTTCCTCTCTACAACTTGGCAAAAAGTACTTTTTCATTTTCCATCCTCATTGTTGGGACTTCTCATCTGTATCAGAGGGATGAAATAGTAAAAATGAATTAATGCTTACAATTTTTAAAACATTAAATGAACAATGTTGGAATTAGAAACTAATGTGAAGAGCAAAAGAGTCAATTGTGAATTACAGTGTAGCAAAGCGGGATTTAGGAATCCTGCCGACTGTGCCAATTTGTTCAAATGGATGATTCAAACTGCTTAAAGAACCACTGTCAAAGCTATCATCAGAAGAGGTTCCATTGAAATATGATGCTGTAAAAGTGTGGCTTAACAAAGTTCAGTATCAAGGTTCACTCTTTACTGTACTGCTCAAAGGATGTAACAACGATTCGAAAGCACCAAGACAAAATCAGTGATACCAAGACAAAATCTTAGAGCTCTACATTATGAGCTTATGTGAAATATCAGCCACTTACAAAAATCTATAATTGCTAAGAATTCTCTCAGCCTTGAGGAGCAACTTTGAGAAGAATCCCAGCTCAGTGGAGTCCCCACCATGCTGCCAGTTGCAGTAGGGAGAGCTCGAAGAAGGCTCCCTTTGTCTGTCATATTTATGGAATAAAGGGCTTGGCATGAAGTCAAATTACATGTGATGGATAAAGTGTGCATGAGAATCCTTGTACCCACAATTTTCTTTGTTCCCTCATGAATGAGAATTGAAAATGGTGTGTGCTGTTCATGGGTTAGTTGTGTGATCAGTGCTGCATGCTTATTTGCACTGGTGCTCGTTTTGTTGCTCAGTTTCTCTGTGGAATTCACAGAGCAGGTTAGAATTAGAGAAGTCCTTGGCTCACAGATCTCTGGCCTTTACCTCATTTGGAGCCTGTACCAAAATACCCCTAGTTTGATTATGGAGCAAAATACATTCATCATGCCATTAGATACGCTGATCTGCAGAGGATCCTCTTAAAATGCAGAAACACCCAATCCAGCGCAAAACACTTGTAAATAAATTTTGCTGCAAAGGAATTACCAGTTTATTTACAAATATTTTTATAACCCCTTGTGACTTTGATCAAAGATGAGCTCTCTAGTTCCTTAAAACTACTTCAAAAACTTTATCTTGAAGAAATCTTATTTTGCAGTATAACCTGTCAGAAGGAAACTTTGTTCCTTTTTATTCTTGTTCTCTTTAAATCTTTTGGGACTCATCACCTCTGTCCTTTCAAAAAAATGCCTCTCTAGAAAGTAATTTTTGTTTTTAAATATGCAGCCCATAGCTTGGATATAGTGAATTGTAGAAAAGCTCAGTTTTGACTAGGCCTGTCTGTTTAGCCACACTCAACCGCTAAACTAACCACCTCAAGAAGAAAATTCTAAGAACTTCCCCAGGAAACATGCAAGACATAAGCCAAAGGGCTTCAATTTTTCTCAGTACACTGGCATTTGAAACTGAATTTAAGCAGAAGTGTTCATGGGACTCTGGTCCTATACCTTCTAATCCTGTCATAACAGAGAGAATTTCCTGCCTGAGTCACTTGTTATCATTACTGTTGTTGCCTTTGCTGTGTATTTTGAAAGACAATGTTCACTTGTCAGTAATTACAAACACTGAACCTACAAAAGTGCTGCAGTGGTTGTATTGTATACACTTGTTTTTCATTCTGTTATATGTACAGTGTCTTACTATTTCAAAAAAGATAAAAAGAGATCAAATAGATATTTCCTCTAACCTATCCCTTATCCCTGAGGCACCTGAAGAGCTATTGGATTGTGTGGAACACGATCATCAGCCTTTATATCATCTTTTGACAACATACTGAGAAAGAAAAACCTTTTCATCATTTGTGTGTGGTCCTGAGGAGAGTGCTAAATGGGTTGTCATCGAAGGTGTTTGAAATTCCACACACAACATTTTCTCTGTGCTTTTTAAAGTTGTAATATTTTAGCAACTAAGTGGCTCACATAGCATGTTTTACAAGGAATGATGACCTAAACATAGAATCATAGAAAGATTCGAGTTAAGAATAGACCTTAAATACCATCTAGTTACTATCCCCCTGCTGTGGGCAGGGATGTCTTCCACTAGACCAGGTTGCTCAGAGCCACATTCAACATTGGCTTGAACACTGCCAGGGATGGGGCATCCACAGCTTCTCTGGGCAATCTGTTCCTGTGCCTCCCCACTCTCACAGGAGGGGATTTCTTTCTAATTACCAATCTAAACCTGCCTTCTTTCTGTTTGAAGGCATTCCTCCTCATCCTGTCACTGCATGCTCCTGTCAATTGTGTCCAGCTTTCTTGTAGGCTCCCCTCAGGTACTGGAAGATGGTGGTTAAGTCACCCCAAAACCTTCTCTTCCCTAGGATGAACAACCCCAATTCTCTTAGCCTTTTTTTGTAGGGGATGTGATCCACTCATCTAACCATCTAATTCTCTGGAGTTTGTAGGCAAATATTTTTGCCTTTCAAATCTTTAAATGCCAGTCTAGATAGTTGCTTTTCACAAGATAGAAGGTGTTATCATTTTCCTTATTCCCATTTTAAATTTCCTCTGAAATGTACTGCGAACAACAGTAAGAAAGGAGCTGACCTTTGTATCAATGTTATTGGATGTTAGGCTCCCCACTGCATTCTGATGTACAATACAGACTTTGCAAATAAATTTTACTAACTTATTACAAGTTCCTGAATGAGTTTTCAGGAGCTAATGTTCTCATCCTATTCTTGATTCTATATGGGGTATCATTATGCACAGTGTTCCAGGGGAAAAAAATGTGAACAGTGGCATAGGCAATAAAGCAGAGTAGAAAGTCAAAACAGAACCACTAAAAATTAGTCCTCCTATGAAATAATGCTTTCCAGATAAGTGAAATGAACAAATGACCCTCCACCCAAAAAAAAAGATTCCTGAAAAATGGGTCAAAAAATGAAATGCAACAATGAAGTAAATTTTCCTGCAGGACTTCTGGTTAACATTTCTCAGATGAAATGATCAGATATAGTATAGAATGATTGAAAATTAATTATGCAGACTTAAAAATGCTGAACATCTGTGTAGATCCATGTTTTGGAATGTTATGAGTGGACATTGTAGCAAATGAATGCTTGAAGATGCAAATATATTCAAACCTAACACAGTTAGGCACTTACTCTTTGTCTAGTTAATTGAAAGAGGCATGGTTTTATTTTTTGAATCAATGCTGTCCTAATCCTAAGGAAAATCTGTGATTAAGAGATGAAGCTGGCACAAGCATGAGTTTGGAATTTAGAAAAATCAGTGTGAGTCCAGACTGAGGTATACCAGCAGAAATGGATGGGAACCTGAAAGATCAGAAAAAAAAAAAAAAAAATTTATTTGCATGTCTGTTTTTAAATATTATATTTTCATCTGTAGTACATTTACAAACTGATTTTATATATACATACATTCATACATACATATATTCGATATAGACACATCTTAAAAATCCATACATTTTCTTTTTTCCTTCTCACTCAAACCAGAAATTGCCAAAGAAGGCTTGTCTGAGACACAAACTAAGTGTTGTTTATTACAAAAAGATAAACATGTTATTACAACTTATAGGAAGTTTTAACTCAGGCAGCCATGCAGGGTGGCAGAATTGCAAGATGGGGATTTTATACTTTGCTACTGGGTAAGGCTGGGTATCGATTCCCTCCATCTATTCCTAATAAAACATGCCTCTACTCTTCACATGCTGGAGTAAATTAAACTGCACCATTTGGCTCTCCCCTGAGATGAAGGCTCAATAGGTACTGCTGCAGGTATTTCATTCTGAAGGAATTGAGAAAAGCCTGAACAAGCCTGACTTTTTCGAGACGTGATTCTTACTGCTTATTGCACAGATGTGGCTTACCTTTTACTAGCAAAATAAGTAACTAAAGCCACACAGTTATAGCAAACACTCCCTGAAGGGGAGAGCTGTGTATGCAAGGCAGTTGCGTGGATGAGGATCGCAAATTGCCTCTGTTGGAATGGGAGCTGCCTCTGTGTCAGCTTCAGAAGCCAATATAGAAATAACACTTGGTGTTTGTGAAAAGGAGTACCTTTCCTCACACAGTTCTCAGAGCTTGAGAAGCCACGTTTAACAAAATCTCCCATCTACCTCGTGAGGCAATAAATAGCAATATTAAATGCATTTTCAGTAGTAATTGGAACTCTGTGGTTTTGTTCCTAAAAGTTGTGATTATTCTCTTCATCTCACACTGGAAAAATAAATCAACATATTAAAATTTTCTGGAAGAAAGGTTACAAGAAAAACTTATTCTGGAAATGTTGAGGAGACCTTCCTGATACATTTAATTGCCTGTTTTTTTGGTTTTTTTTGTTTTTTTTTTTAATCTGACTTTACACAATACAATTAAATGAAGCACATGCATTCAGAGTGACTGAATTAAAATACTTTTTTTAAAAGAAATACTGTTCTTATGAGGTTGAAACCAAATTTATTGCCATTTAAAAAAAATATTTCCTTCTTCCAAATCTAGAGATGCAAAAAGTTCGGATGAAACATTTTGATTTCAAATTGCCATGTATACATATATAATCCATATCTGTACTTATACCTACAGCTATACTTTAACTATGTGGCCTCTATCTATTTGGCATACATATATTTGACATGCACTTGAATTTAGGTGATGTCATTTTTGGGGAAAACAGGCTCAGCAGTTACACCTTTACCAAATGCATTTATCACACCCTCCTCTCACCCCTCTTCAGCTGAACTTCTGAGCCGTACTGGGCACTGGAAAAAGCAGGGCCTAAAGGACAAAACACTGCGTGCACTTCAACCCAGCAACATTTTACCTTGCTCTGTGATTTTTTACCACAGGCTAAAACCTGAAGGCTGATTAAAGTAATTTGTATTTATCAGATATCCTTCCCGGCAAAAAGCTTCCTTTGAAGGCTCTTTCCATTGTCTACTGATCTAATCTAGTTTAGCTGTTTTGTGTAGTTCTTTTTTGTGAATTGTATGTCCTAGTTTTTCATCATTATTTAACAACCAGCCAGTTCCATGCCATTAAAGCTGCCTTTATTTGTTTGTGTGGCAAGTGTGCTGCATAGACATTTAAGAGTACAGTATGGGAAACAAGAACAGTTGCCGCATGTTCCCTGGGAAATGTTAGATTGTTCTCTTTAAGCCAGCACTTACAAAACAGTGCTTGCTAGGCAACTGTAGAAAGGTAATCAAACTTTTCAGTGTTTTGTGCTTTTTAGAACCATTTTGTGTATCAACTGTTTTTTTTATTGCTGGAGATCTGATTTTTTTCCAGCTGTCATTCATCTAATTCACAGCAGTGGCCACCCAAATTGCTGTAGTCAATATGAGAGCCAAATTACTTTACCTGTCGACATTCTGCTTTTGTCTTCGTCATAAATATCATTCAGTCCTAAGAATATTGTCTCTGCAGGTGCAGAAGTGAGTAGCAATGCCAACAGAAATTAAATGACATTTTATCACTTTTGATATAGCATATGATTTAAGAGATGATTGCATTTTTTACACGTATTTCATCAACTGGAATCTCTATTGCTTCCTGATCCAGCTTCCCCTGAAGTCAATGGTAATTTTTCAGAGACTTCACACAGAGCTGGATTAGTCTCAATATGATTGATAGGAAGATACTAATGAAACACAATAAATTTAACAATTAGGTTGGCAGGCTTATTGCCTCAGTAGATCTTGGATGCTTAAGGAGATAATAAGTACCTGATAGACGACAGTATTGATCTCCTATTCTAGAACCCTGTTCCTGGCAATGTGCATTTGATCCAGAAGGTGCCATATTCAGCACTCTGCCTGTTGGGTAGGAGCAGGACTGTTTACTTCCAGACTCTTAGAAGTCTTTGCATATGCAACCCATGGAGAAAAGAGTTTGGATGTTTCCTTCTTACTATAATTCTCACAGTCACCATTTTTTTAAAGATCAAGAAATAGCCAGAGAAATCAAGTGAGGTGAGATGCACAAACTGAACAGATTGCATACATAGGGACTGACTTCCAGTCACTTGTAAATTCTGTGTGTTCTGGATATGCCACTCATCAGCCCTTGCCCTCTTCCATATGGAATAATTTACTCTCACTTTATTTATGACAATGACAAGAGAGTTACCAGGTAATGGATCACCCAACTTTTGTTTCAGTCGTAAAAAGAATTTTAAATGCTTATTTTATCTCTTAGATAGCCGAAGGACTAAGCCAATGTGGTCACAGCTTCTTAAAATCACATTGTAAAAAAAAAATCCTCAATGCATTTTTATTGATGTTAGTTTAAAAATAACTTGAGAGCAGGTGTTCATAAAACCTGGTGCATGAATGCTTGCAAAAAGTAATCATCCAAAACATTCAGAGTATTTCATGAATTCATGTAACTGTTGAAACAAATATTCACTGAAAAAAATATTTCTGGTATTAGCTCAGCTCTTGCCAAATCTTCAGAAATGGCTTGTGAAGAAAAATGTTAAAAGAAATAATCTAAAAAGAAAATGTCCTTTTAATAGACACAATTTTGAAAGGCTAGTTTTGAGTGAAGTAAAAATACAGTTCTGATAGTGTTGTGTTTTTAATGGTTTCTCATAAAAGTGTGACAGTGCTGGTGAAATGTGCTGCATTACTTTTCTGCTATTTTTTCAAAGTGGAAGTGGATCCTTCCAACATTCTTTCAACAGCAATAGGAAGTTGCCTGATATTCTGCATGAATAAAAATGATGGGCTTCATTTTCTTTCAGGGTGAAGAAGACTATATGTCAGGAAATGGGAACCCTTCAATCCAGAATATTGTTTGCTTCAACTCTTGCACAACTGAATACCTTTAAAACTTAAATGCTTTACCACACAGGATACAAACCCATGGCCAAAACTCACAGCCAGACAAGAGAGTAGAGAAATTCCTGCTGAAATAACTCCAAAATGTCAAAATACTTATTTTGAAATTAGGTTATCTGCTTCTAGAAAATAGTTGGCCGTATGAAATCAAATTTATGGAAAAGCAGTTAGAGAACTCACTGATGGTCATTGGTAAGAAAAAAGATAGTAGTTGCACATATTAGTTTTAAAAATTTCTATGAAATTTCCAATCACCTACTGGTACCTTAATACACTACAAATATTTACTTATTGTCCAAAGAATTCAAGTAATCAATAATTTATATGAAAATCTTGTTTGATGAAGCTAGAGTTTTAGCAAGAGCTGTTTTTAAGACTATCCTTACTATAGAGCTCTGATAAGTATTTATCTTGCCTGGTGAGAGTGTCTGATGTCATAAAGCTACCTTTATGACAAAAAGAGCAAAATTCTTTGATTTGGGAGATTTCATGCTTGGGTGGTTTTTCAGTTTTGGTATTGTTTGGGGGGTTTGTGTTTTGTTTCTTTGGTTTTTGTTTTGTTTTGCTTTTTTATCTGAACATGGGCAGCTCAAAAATCTTTAAACTTTCAATGTCTAAAAATACATCTTTTTGAAAAAGCAAGGCATTCACTTCAACAGAATTTATTTATTAGTGAGTTCCCAGTTACATAAAGCTGTCTCAAAATTATGCAAAACCAAATAGCTCTATTTCAAAAAGGTAGTATTTGAGACATTCCTTTTACATAAAAATTTATTTCCAAAACTTTTAGAGAGGTTATTCCTGGAGAATAGCAGTCCGCTGATTTTCTTTTTAAACCAGCTGCCCACTTCAGCTTTATTCTTGGCTTATTAACTCATAAAAAATACACCATGGTGGTAAAATAAGTCATATGTCATCCCTAGAGAAAAAGAACCAGGAGGAATAAGGACACACAGAGTAATAAATCCCATTATTTTGCCTTACAGAGCAAAGAAGAGGGCACAATTCCCAGTAGATGTTAAAATCAGTGTGGCTAACCTCAGTCCAATTATTCCATGCTGATTTACACCAGCTGAGGTTCAGGAGGTGAATGCCTAAGGTGCAGATGTGAACTACATAAACTACTCTGACCTTTGAGGATGCTTCTCTCTTCAAGTCAATCAAGTGTTTCTGAGGCACCTTGATTATATTCGTATTTATCTCTTGCCGTTTACATGAATTGGGTTGTCATGACAGCTGTTCTTCACTTACCTAGCTAATAATAATACTTTCTGGAGCTTTTTGCAGTAGTCTTGTTCTCTCAATGTGTGCATATCTATTGTGACTTTTCAGTGCTTTTCAGATTTAACCTCAGCCTCAGAAACGTGTCTTCAAATCTGTGCTGCATATTCCAAAGGTCATAGCTAAGCTGACGAGTACAGATTTATGCATTATAATTCTTCTGCTTTTGCACTTACTGCACAGAATACTTGTGAAATCTTGTATTGATTTTTATAATTTTAATGTGGTTATCTTCAGAATTTTTCTAGTCCCTCTTACCTCAGCTGACCAGTTAAGTGGCCAAATTAGAGACAGCTTTCTCTTACTTTAGCCAATCAAAATATGGTTCTCCATTTAGCATATTTTAGAATTTCTTTCTGTGCTTTGATTTCTAACCTACAAAATATCATCTCAAGGGCAAGTGAACCTTAAAACCTCATTGTTACTTGCACATTTCAAGGCCTATCCCTTAGCATGGTTATTCAAGTTTTGCCATTGGCTTAGCCATGTTTGTAAGTTGAAATTTATTTTGTGTACTTTATTGCCTATAGACTTAGCTGTATTAAAATTGAAATATTCACTATTATTGTATGAGTAGCTATTACAGTATAAGCCTGTCTGAAAATCACAGCAAAACCTTTTGAATCTTTCCTGAAGAAAAGGTACTGTATCAAATATAAACAGCTGCAATTACATAAGGTAGAATTCAGTCTGCAAAAGCTGTTGAGCTTTGGAGCACAAGCCAGTTACCAGCAGGAGTCGGGAATTGTTCCACAAGGAACAATTATCTGAACTATATGGGAGGTATCAGGGATTTTCATCCTGGCAGCTTTTAAATTCTTTTGGTTTTGAGGGAAACAATTTCTTACCTAGAAATTGCAATCACTCGAAGGCACTTATCTATCCAGAGCTACCCAGCTATGGACTGTGTCGCACAGTCATTTAAAAAATAATAAACCAGTGGTGCTGTTACAAATACTACAAAAACTTGGAATAAACTCAGTATGTGAAAAGACCTCAGGGACTATCTCACTGGCTCTCTGGTTTCCAAATATGCCACTTCTTTTTGCATTTTGTAGGGTACTGACCACCTAGAACCAAGCTGTGGTGTTCTTGTGGTGTGGTTTGTACACTGTTTTTCCCCCACACTGAAAGACACCAAACAGGGACACACAGTTTGAACCAGAGTTTAGGTATGTGCAGAGATCTGGGACCCCTTTTCTAGCTCCTGTCCTCTGTGATACTGGGAGCAATGTGCTGCTCTTTTTTCCTTTAAGATGGAGATTTGTTGTGCATTAGTACTGAGTGGGGGCAACCTGTCTGGGAGGAAAAGGGGAAGGGGTCTGTTTGCATCACAGGTCCCATGTTAGTGTAAACTCATTTTCTGGTTGGTGATGAGGAGTACACCTATCCCTTGCATTTTCTGTGGTAAGGTTTTTGCCATGACCCCTCTGCTTCCTTGGGGCTTTTCAGTGCACTTGTTCCAGCCCAGCACAGGCTTTACCTCCCACACAACAGCTGCAGAGTCCCCCTGGTTTTGCTGTTGCAGCCTAACCCGCACAGCTAATTTGACAATCCTGTGGCATGGCTTCTCTGTAATTGCCTTATGGAGCCTTTTAACAATGGTAGTAATCCATTTCTTGCTGTTTGAAAAATGGAAGTGGTGGCAGCTACCACAGGTGAGCACAACAAATACTGGCAGAGTTAAAAAGAATCAGTTTAGAGAGGGCTGTGGAGCTGTGTGCCAGGGCTGCACAATTTGACACTTTGCCTATAGAGATCTGTTTCAGGGATTTTCAATTATTTTCTTAGTGAATTTATGACTTTTGAAAGGCTTCATGCTGATGACCACAGAGACGGAAATCCTTTATTCATAAGACAAATAGTGGCAGTACCAGCTTTCGAACACTAATATGCCTCAAGTGCAACTCTGTCCTAAAGAAATGATTGCAGCCTTTACATTCTTTCATGACTTTGCTAGGAGATTAGTGGGCATGCTGATAAGAGCCAGATGAGGGTTTTAATTAGGTGAATACATATTCAGTGTGGGTAAGATTTAGATAATTTTAGCTGCATTCATACAGTAGGCTACAGCCATCATATGATAGAAATTTCTAGCCAATATGGACTTGAATAAAAAGTTAAGCAGTAACTTACACCTGAAACTGCTACTCCTTGTGTTTTGAAAAATCCCCAATGAGTGTCCCAAGATGTGATGCTTGTGACTTCAAGAAAGAGTTGAGTCCTGTACTAAAGGGCTAGACATAAAATCAGGAAGGGGTGAACAAAGGGGAAATGTGACGTATCAAATATTTATTACTTCTGTTTTATCATTTCCAGTAACAAAATTTCTGGGGTGAAAACACACATGTTTGCGATAGGAAATGTGTAAAGAACTTGAAGTTCACACTTCATCTGATCTTTACCTGGGTGTTATGACAAGTTCAATAATACATGGTATGTGGTTCATTCTGTGGAGAAAAGAGTTCAAATGTACATGGAGCAATAAGCAGATTTTAGATAGTGTCTGTACCGCTACATATATATATGGATATACTTTGCTTAGTTCCAAGAAGTTCCTATTCAAAAGCTCCTTAGAGAAATTTGTTACTCTTCACTGCGGATGCAGGGAGGTGCTTCCAGTTCTCGTAGCACTAACAGCAGTATTTCCTTTGTATCTTTTTCTCTGAACTTTCTGCCCACTTAAATACCCACAGCATAGCTGAACACCTAGGTCACCTTTAAATCTTTCAATAATGAGACTGCAGAAACAGTTACCAAACTTTGAAAGCAAAAATCTTTCTGTTCAGTCTTGTCAAAGGAAGTGCCTGAAATTTTTAGCAGCAGACACTCCCTACCTTGCACTGTCTTCCAGGCAGATTCTAGACAGATTGATGCCATTATTATGGTGGCTCAGAGGTCCTCAACTCACAACCTCTAGGTTACATGTATTTTTTTAAAGATGTTCCCTGAAACCTTCATTTTTATAACTGGAGATTACAGCCTAATTATTTTTATTCCTCCATATGGATCCTGCAGGGTGACTTTTAAAGATTTATGAAAATGAAATTAAATGAAATTAAATTAAATGAGAGTTAGTCTCTTTTGAAGCTTTGTGAATATTTTTCTGTTGTGTGGTATAATATCATAAAAAAATCCCAACAATAAAAAAAGCCCTGTATGTATTCAGTTTTCCACTGTAAAAATCCAAACAACAACAACAAAAACCTATGTGAAAACTTAATGAAATGAAAATAGGAAATCTGAACCCAGTGTACACAATCAAAATCAGCTACAGTCAACAGGGGCACTGCTGACCTTGATCCAGAGAACTGGCTATATTTAAATAGCAATCTTTCAGATTATATCTCCATATACATGGATTTCAGTTGTCCTCTGACTGCATCCCTACCTGACATTTATGGTGTGCTGATTCCATCCCTCCTTATCCTCTGGATTGGATGAAAAACATGTAATTGGAAAATACTGTCAGCAATTCTCTGAATAACCCCAATAGGAGCTGGGTGAGATGTAGCTGATTGCTTAAAGAAGTCGCTACTGCATGCTATGAACATTCACAGACACACACATAATGAAACAATCCCCTCTTAAACCTCTTTCCCCAAGGTGAGGCATCAAGGTGCTAAGAGTCTTGCCTTCTCCTAGTCTGGTCCTAAAGGAGAAGACGTGACAATTTTTTCTCCCATGGCACTTTTCAGATGCAGGACTTAGCACCTATGGCTGTAGACAGCTGAGCATCATTTAGGGAGCCACGGATTATTCTAAATTGCACTGAAGACTGAAGAAAAACAAATATGATTTATAGCCACATTCATTATTTTCCTTCTTTCCTCAGCCATGCTAAGATTATACTGGCTTCAGTTTAAGCATGTAAATTAGTTCTTATCCTTTATTCATGATAAGCGTAAAAGGTGATGCCTTCATGAAGTCCTTTTGTCCTTATAAATCTCCACAAGAAAGATAACTGTGTTGTTCAAGTTTTATGATATTACCAACTCATTTCTCAAAAATGCAGCTGATTGTAACTGCATTCTTTGTAATGGATCTGTAGCAATGACAACCATATGCTCTCTGTTTTGTATAACCAGGTTTTTAGATCATTAAAATCATTAAGGATTCTTGGAGGCTTTGTAAAGAAAAATAATTGCAGTTATAAGGATATGTCTAAAGACCTTTTCATTGGTGAAGGCTGAGCTTGGCAGACTCTTTGGTTTATTTTCTTTCTAAATTCCTTCTTAGTTTAAAACTTTGTGTAGTGATCATTTAAGAGATCATCTCAGTTGTGCCCTCACACATTAAAATAACATTATGTAAAAAACTGTGGCAACAAGAAATGTTAAATCCTTTACAACTCTTGGCATTATGAAGAAAAAAAAAGAAAGGAATAAATATGCAAGACTCTTACTAAGAAATACAATGGCTCTGTAGACTTCCAGGAGAAAGAAATCCATCATGCACAATAAGAAATCAGAGTGTTACTCTCCTACTCGCTTTGGCAGAGTGTGAGTTATGCAATTTCCCAAATGCTACAGATTATTTTCCTATTAATTCCTTAATGATGGAGGATGTAGCTCATTTGATGATGTACTTTTCAAGCACAAGACAAATATCACAGAGAAATCAGTTTGAGTGGATCAGAGTATTTCTGCCAAACTTGAGGAGTATCATTTGGGATAACTGCAGTGCCAGAATTACCAGCAGAGTCCTGGAGGACATCTCTATGACAGGGGCAATTAATATACAAGATAATTGTTGGCCTTTTACAATGAATGCTTCTCAGAAAACTATAAAATACATTCTACTTAAAATTATATAAATCCATCCAAATAATTACTATTTCTGCCAGCAACCTTTTTCTTGAAATTTATCTGAATGATCTCCAAATGTGGTCATTACCTCATTCATTTCAAGGACATTTGGCCTTGTGGAATAATATCATGTCACTTTTAAGTACAGAATATCCTGTGAAAACCATTTAGTCTATTCACTCAGCTCTGAATTCACATTACTATATATTATTCACGTGTTTTCAATGTACTGAGGGCACTTCTTGGCAAAGACAGTTTTGTCAGCTCACACCATTTAAAATAAAGTCTAAATGTATTGACTTACAAGCTTTGCTTCTGGTTTCTGCAGTGTCTTAGGCTCATAATCTACTCTCTGCTGTAGTTCCTAGTTAGAGACTAGGACAGCAAATAAAAGGAAAGAAGCATGTCTTGATATTGTTGTAATCAATTGAATTCATTGATCTCTGTCTAAGGACAGACCTTAATTCTTAAAACT
The DNA here is from genome assembly GCA_013186435.1 of Turdus rufiventris. NCBI lineage: Eukaryota > Metazoa > Chordata > Aves > Passeriformes > Turdidae > Turdus > Turdus rufiventris. Next base: position 2,698,919 of record PYHW01010715.1, read on the forward strand.
GTGGACATCTTTATTTTTTGTAGTGTCTTCACTACAAAAAATAAAGTTTTATGATTCAATGAATTAAATTAAATTAAGGCTTAAATATGTAAGGCTTAAACATGTACTTTCTTCATTTGTATGAAGAAAGTATGGGAAAATGTGGTAGGAAAAGAAGTGTGAAGAATGTGCTCCAAAGAAGTGCCAAAAAGGAGCTCAGAAAAACATGCAAGAGCAGTAGCATTGTTTGTGCTGAATAGTGGCAGCAGGACTTCATATGCCTTGTATTTTGGGATTCTGGATAGACAGAAGTCTGTGACCCCAGTAGACATGCTGGGCTTTTTTCTTTGCCTTTGTTGCAGATTTACCTTTTTCTTGAGAGACTATTTATGGAGAGGGTGTGCTGCAGAGCTGTGCTCTCATGCAAGAAGGTGCTATGATTTGCTCTGGGTTCTTTTTGGTTCAACACCTTCCCTAGCTGGAGGAACGTTGATAGTTCTTGATTGTCACAGACGCCAAGGAAAAGAACTGAGTATTGCTCACTCTCTCAATGGAATCCTTTATTTCATATATTTTGAAGAAATTACTCATTGGGGCCCAGGAGATAACTACCCCTGGACTTATTTCTCCCTTACTTTAAATAGACAAAGAAACTACACAAAATTCTTTCCAGTTATGTCTTCCTAGGCACACCTTACAAATTGGTTGGTGTTTGCTGAGGACTGAGATAACACATGAAGCATTCAAAAGAGCCTCTAAAGAAGAAGTAATAGAAAAGAAAGAAATTTAAAACATCTGCCATTCCCTGTAACTGGTATTATTTCATCAATCCCAAACTAGGATGCACTGGCTTGGGGAAGTGGCTGCACTCTGTAAACAGATCTGCCCTTGGGCTGCAAGTCTGTGAAACTATTTGAAATCAGTGCATCTGCATGAATTTTATGATTGAAAATTAGTGTGTAATAATAGGGATACTCTTAATTGAAAGCACGGAATGAAAGTTAAAAAGCAAATGAACTAAAACTGACAAAAGAAATAGAAGATTAAAGATTATTCTTGTTTCTCAGTCATACAAGAAAATAAATTTTAAAGAAAGCCTTTTGCTTTCTTTCTCAGGACACAAAAACCTTATAGCCAAAATATTGCATCTAATCCTAGTTTCTCTTTTGTGTGTTTCACTAACCTATTGCATTACTGATTAGTAATTAGTAAGCCTAGTCTAGAGGCTGTTTCAGGTTAATTACTTTTTAAAAAATAATGACAAAATTTAATATATTTGAAAGACAATAATTATTTTTGCTATTTAAAAAATGCAGAGCACAAGTAAGTGTGCTGGAAAAAAGACTATCTTCATCATAGTTTAATTAGGCTGCTGCAAAGTATCTGCTTGCTATAATACCTGATTTTTATCTCTTTTAAAGAAATACTTTATTTATTAAATTAACTGAATTTACTGTTACTAACATGAAAAATCTTTTCATTCCCTTATTGAGATTTTTTACTGAGACATTAATGTCTTAAAACATCCTTGTGTAACTTTTATTCTTCAATCTGAAATCACAGCTGTGTGCAAGATAACAAAAAGGTCTCATCTATTTTAGTAGGAACGAGATTTCATTCTAGCATAGCAAATAATAGCATAGCTGAATGCATGAGGAAAGTACTCATATTTGTGACAAACTGTCTGTCTAACCTTTTTAAGTGCAACCCTGTCTGAATGCACAGCATTGTTAATGGGAACTGGTGTTTTACTTTTATTTTTAGATTCAGTATTAGCACACAGCAGCAAGAATTCAAGTAAAGCCTCTTGCACCAGCAAACAAAGGAGTTATGATAGCCATAGCTGGGTTATTAATTGAAAGCTGATGTACTTTTATTCATTCCCAAAGAATAAGGCACGTGCCAAAGGAGGACTGTGGGCTCCCAGAGCCCAGACAAAGAGGAGACAATGCTGAAGAACTGTCAGGGATGTTTCAGACATAAAGTTGTACAGAAGCCAAGTTGCTTTCATTGTGGCAATGCAGAAGATAGCTCATCTGAGGGGGTTTACAAAGGTGTAAACAATACACCATGTAGGCCATTTACCATGTTTATGCATTACTCTGAATGTGTTGCACCTTTGATGAGTTGACAAACCACAGTAAGTTTTAAAGAAGGCAACATTTGAGTCAATTTCTGTCATGTGTCTCCAGTTCGAGATATTTTCAGGATCCAACCTGGCTGTATCTCCTGAAATAGTAGCATTTTGTACCCTTGTGACTGCAGCACCAGCTGTGATCTGAGAGAAGGCTAATGACAGATTTCTATTTTGGATGTTGGCTTGAGTCTGACAATGAGGAAGGGGAGATCTGCCTTGCACTGGCTTGAGATGAGATCTCAAGGGAGTCTCAACTGTGCAGGGAATTGAGACCTCTGCAGTGAGTTTCCTAAACAATGACCAAAAGCTTTCTAACAAACAAACGCACAAACAAAGAAAATATTCCAGTTTTAGTAGAAAATAAAGTAGCTTAACTAAATGTTTAATATAGAAACTAGGATGGAGAAGTAGTAAAAGAGATTGTCAGCCAACTTCCCTTAGTCCACTGTGTCCGCATAGGCAGACCATTGTCTCAGCTGTCTCAGTGGCTTTCTGGCATGCAGCAAAATGCACAACCCCTCTGGATACTTTTTGCAGTGCCTTGGGCCCAGCAATGCCTCCAGTTGCTGTTTCTCTGAGCATTATCTTTGATGCCTTTGGAGCTGCAGGCCATCTCCTTCTGTATGCTCTTCTGGAAGCCTTTGTTCCTCTAATTTCTTAGAAATTCCCTCTGTGCAATTCCTACAAAAAAGCCAAAAACATTTTCTCTCATCCTCTAGAGGGTTATATATGACCTCCAGCTCCCTTTTTAAGAAGTGTAGTGCCTACACTAAAAAAAAAAAAAACAACGAAAGGGTACAGTCTGTCATATGGCTGATCTTGCTAAAATCCTCAAAAAGGAAACTGGTCCTCCTACTTCTGTTGCCATGACAATGAACATTTTTGCAGAAAGTCACATTGTGGCTAAGAAATATATTGTATAGCAGTTCATACAAAGCAGTAGCATCATAGCAATTAGCTTACTGACTCTAACTAACTGGCTGCCAACCCCAATATCCCTTTCCTGACACTGACTAGTACCAGATGCTTCAGAGAAAGATGACAATAAATTAGTTTTAAACAATTATGCAACAAATTGTCCATAGAGAACTTTTCTAACTGCTTTTAGTTAGAGATTACTTCATTACATAAGTCAAAGGTTTGTGGTTTTTTTCCAATTTACATAGCTTTCCTCTGCAACATAAATGCACAGGTTCTCACTGAACATAAAAATGTTTAGTTGTCTTTAATTATCTTCTAAAATCTTATTTCCAAAATTGTCTGTGGTTATGAGTTAGAATCAAAAGTTTAACATGGTTTAATTTTCTCTTTTAAATCTGTTTGTCATAGATCAACTTCTCTTTTGATGAGAGCTCTGTGTTTGTTGTGTTATATATTGTAAGTTATGTGTCTACCGTATCTTACCTTGCTTTTCTCACAAAACCAAACGACCCGTACATGTTTAAGTTTGCCTTGTATATATGTTGGTCCCTGCCTGTATGAACTCTGACTGTCTCCTCTAAGTGGAACCATGTCTCTTAGGAATGAGATAAGATCACGATCTGGGCTGTACTGATTGTCCTGATAATGAAGTCAGAGCAGCCTCAGTATTTATTTCTAACTTAGTGTGTTGGTTTTGCATGGAAGTCATTTAAGAAGAGGGTACAGACACACACACACAGAGTAGTTTTTTTTTTTTACCTACATAAAACAAGACATGGGAGTTGAGTGTGTGAAAAGCATGAAAGGAATAAAGAGGTAAAAAGCCCAAATATGAAAAAGAAATAAAAATGCTGAGAATTGCACCAGAACTTTCTGTTTTAAAAATGGAGAAGAAAATCCCTTGTCTCAACACAGGAGAAAAGCACAAAACAAGTAAGAAAAAGCCACTGACTAAAAACACACTTGGAGAAGCTCTTGGCTCACAGACAGTGGTTGGAAACTGGTGCAGATCATCCAATAGACTTTGGCAGTCAACCTGAGGAGCATTTCGACACTTTGCATCTTTTTGGGTCCTAATAAAGCAATGGTGTCTTCTGCAAGCAGTTGACTTTCTTACTTAAAGGACTAAGTGTATTTCTTCCTTTTCTGAGTTAAAAACTAGATCATTAAGGCAGAAACAAGAACAGATCTGGGGACAATGGAGAAACAATAATGAAATTTTTCTTGCCAGGGAGTTATCCCAAATTTCAACTAAGATGAAATAATGGTTTCCCCCCTTCTAATAGAAATTGGTATCACAATATTAATCATCCTCTTGTACATGAAACGACAGTGCTTGAAATAAAAATAAAGGAAATAAAAAGTCTTCATATCAAGAATATTTCTAACAAGTCAGTTGTAATTCTGTTTTACACAAAGACTATTAAAATTTCAAGTAAAACCTGAATTCAAACTTGAGTGAATATAGGTTGATTTAAAAGAAACAAGTAAAAAGATACCTTGAGCATTATTTAGATCATGCCATACACAGAATTTTATGTGTTTACACAGCTGAGTTATGGAAAATTTACCCTATTCAGTACTACAAAGATGTACCTTCTTGGTAGATATGAGTACATCAAATTATAAATTCAATCAAATAAAGTACTTATGATTAAGTTAAATATACGAGCATGCAAGAAAACCACTAACCTTTTTTAGAGGATTTAATAAGTCCATCTTTATTTTGCACGTATTCATTTAAAACAAGTATTTTATGAGCAAATTCCTGGGCAGCAATGCATTCTGGTACAGACAGTTATAAAATAAATATGTCAGAAAATTTATTACAAGATGATTTACAGCTTGTGGTTGTGAGCATTTACCTTAGAAAACTAAGCTTGGATAGGTAAGATAAGAAACTGAGTGTGACTCATAAGGGCAAAAATATGATGACTTCTACATCCATTTGAAAGAGTACAAAAGTTTTTAAATAAGATATTAAACACTTGATGCAATCCCATAGTCATGCACAAAAATGCATCCAAAATATGTATTTGTACAGTCCTAATATGACATCTTAACTGGACAGAGTATGTCCTTCCCGAGTAGGGAAGGGACCTTGGGAAAAGAGGGGAAAAAAAGACATCTGAATGTCCTTCTCTGTTCATCATTGAGGATAATTACTAACTGGTCCAAATCAAACTTCATCTGAGTGCTGCTGTCAGTGCTATCCAAATTACAGCAGAGCAATTTTCAGAAAAATGGGCAGGGTCCTATTTTCACCAGAATAATATGCTACTAATATGTCTACCCAAAAGCCAAAATTATCTCCTTAGCTTGTTAAAGAACAATCTGCAGAAAATATCCAAGACACTCATGCATTTAAAAGGAAGTGGAGGGTGTGTGAAGCAGACAATTTTCACGAGAGCTAGTTTGAAGGGGAAAAACACACCCCTAAGTGATCTTACTGAAATCTGATTCATATTAGAGACCCAATCTCCAATTTCATTGCACAGGGCTTGTAGGGGGTGCTGTTAGCAGAGCCGTGGTGCAGTCTATATTTTAAATGCTCCATAATTGAGTCTTTATTCATTTCTTTGCATGATTACTTGTAATTGCAATGATGCCCTCGATTGTTTGGTGGTGGCCTGCACAGAGAGATCGAGTGTCCAACTGAATTAAAGCAAATGTGCTTCAGCAGGGAATTACACAGGAGAAATTGAACAGAAAAGAGATGGAATATTGTATTAATCGAGGCCATGACTTTTCAGTAGAGGTCACTGTACATAACTCAGATCTACTGGCTAACAGCATACAGACTGAAGTGAACACGATAAATTGATGTGGGTGGTGCAATAATTGCAGGCTCAGAACAGCATATACTGCCAGAGGGTCTTTGAAGGGCAGAGGATCACACAGAGGTGAAGTTTAGGATTTACAGGGGGTAGATGCCTGTGACATTGGTGGCAGCAAAAGCACAGCTGTGAACCTGAACAGATGGCTAAAGCAAAAGAGTTCCAGAATACAAATTGGTCTTGGAAACATAATTAGACCAACTTAAATTGTTTTGTTTCGGTTTTGATAAATATAATGAAGTTTCAAATTAAGAATCCTCCTTTTTTACTTAGCCTATTAGGACTAGGACCACTGCACTCTATAATGATGCACTCAATTTCATCAGTGAGCAGTAATTATTGCTCCTACTTGCATGGGAGACCTCTGAGACTACCCCAGGTCATTCTTGAGAAATGCTGTGGTCGATTGAGCACTGTAAGGGTCAGTCTTCCTTCAGAACAAGCACTGAATCAAAATCCTACCCTGCAACAGATTCTGATGCTCTTTTCAACTGAGACATAAAACCAAGATCCAAGAGATACAAACCCATTTTAATTAGAAATGAAAGTGTTACTTTGAGCATCTCAATTAAGTCTCCTTTGTTCACTAAATCTGGCCCAGATTCTGGCTGTTTAGTCATTATAGTGCTTGTCAGTATAGTTCTAGTGTGTGCTGCCATTGTACAGAGCCCTTTCTCCTTATAGAGGTAAACTAGACATCAGTAAAATTAAAGTTTTTTAAGCATTTGTTATTATTTCTTTACTAGTAAGAAGAAGCTTTGCCTATTTTGACTGACAAAGCTCTAATGGACTTAAAAAAAAGGACTTAAGTGGGTATCAAAATCAGTACCAACTAAAAATCACCCTCATACAGTGGTAGAAATACATACCATTGTAATTGTTTCTTTAAGATTTATTAATTTCGTTTTTTATTCATTCATTAATTTGATACCACTGAGAAAAATATGTCATAGATATTTTTGTTGAATATACTTAATGTATTCTCAGAAACAGAGCAGTCCAGCTGACCAATCTGGTTTATTTCTACTCCTTCCTATGTGAGATTCTAATTCTAAAACTAACAAGTTAGAATAAGAAAAACTTCTGTGCTGCTCTGCTGCATGAATCTCCTACTCAAAACAACAGGCAGCTTGCATAGATGCTAAAGGTGTTTCAGAAGTCATTAATTAACATTCCTAGCTGTAAATTTGAAAGACAATTTAAAACAGAGATGCATTGCAAAATAAATATATCCTCCTCTCTGTGATTTCCATTTTCTTTTGATCATAACTATCAGCTCACATTACTAACCTGAATCTTGTATCTTAGAGATGAAATTCACAAATTTCCCACAAGTATTTCGCAGCAAACAGAGCAATCAGTCCCTTAAGCCAAAATAAAGTCTCTCATGAAAGAAGAAATGAACTAGTCAATTAATGTGTGCTTATACGAGGATTATTTAGAATGGAAAATTATTATTGAAAAGCATTTTTGAAGTACAGCTCAAAAATTTATCAGTATTAAAACCTTTCTGTTAGTAAGGTGATCTCACTTGTGAGTGGGGAAATAATTTTAGAATGATCTGGTTTTTATAATATACATGTATCTCACAGTGGACTGTAAACATGACATGCATAATTAGAGGAAGAGAGGGAAACAAATTGACAGAGTAGTGAACCATGCCAGAGCTCAGCGTTAGAAGCTGTTCTCCGCAGTAAAATCTATTTACTGCAGCTCCAATGCTGTGCTCAGTTTCAGTACACTTTATGCTATAAAGGTAGGCAGACTAAGGAGCTAAGGAAGAGTTATAAGAGCCAACATGGTGCAGAAAGCAATGGTCTGTAACCAGACACAAAGAAAACACTGTGGGCGATGTTAAAAGCCAAGTTGTTACACAGAAGTGAAGCCATAATAAGCATAGTGAAAAGTAGAGATAATAGATTGAAATTAAGACAAAAAAATGTATTCTTGTTAAAAATATTCTTACTGGAGTTATATGAACATGCAGAATAATCTCCCATAAGAAATACTAGAAAACCCATAACTTGGACTGATTAAAAAACCAGGAAGAATGTGACAATAAATGGTTGTACAGGAAGACGAATTAGATGCCTGAATACCACCATAGTCCCTTTCCCTTCCAATTCCCATGAGTTGAAACCCATGCAGGTACCTTGCTAAAAACAGAAAAGGAAATTGAAGCTATTTGAGCCCAGATAATTTTTGTTTCCTGCTCATCTGTTTCTGTGCCTTGGAGTAAACATAGTGTAGGATATGTAAGTGGCAGAAAGCACAGTAATTACTAACACAATCAGACCGAATAGGTCTGACATAAAGTTATACTAGGCTAAGACAGTAGCAGGAGTTCTGAGTCTTTTTTTTTTATTATTATTATTTATTTTGGAGAGGGGGTGAGATTAGGGGAATTTAAAGGGCAGAAAATATTTGTTTGAAAATAACTCCACTCTGGTGCTTTGTCTTGATATATGCTCCAATAGTGCATGTATAACCTTTAAGCTCATTGAATTCATTAGCTTCTAGACTGGAGCTATTTGTAAGTGGACAATCACACTGACACAGCAAAATTAATCATTAAGGCTATTATAATAAAGTCGTGAAACCTTCAAAGATTCTTCCTCTACACTGCTGTGGCAATCATGAAAGTTATTGCTAAATGTGAATCAATGTGCCTACTAAACATGGGTTCACGTATTTAGTCTGCTGCTCAATCACAAGAACAATAACTGCAAGCAGAAAAGGATTTTATTTACCTATAGCATAAGGCCTAAGAACATTCACATGGGCAGTCAACACACAGGAAATACTGGATTCATAATAGTTCTTTTTTCCTCAAGAAAACAATAATTTTTAGTTCTAACCTGTTCAGTCTCAGGACAAAAGCCCTAGCAATGAGGGATAAAGGCTAATGTTGTGGGCATTGCTTCAAACTCTCTGCTGCTCTTGCTCATTTGCTTGGACAAAACCGAGTAAAACTCTTCAAGCAAGCACTCATTTCCTGCAAGACAGCTGTGGAGCCTGTATTGAGATAATTAATCACAAATGGAGGATTTTGTATAATTTCCTGGACTTCATTGCCTTAAATTTCCTCTAATTATTATTACATCCTCTGTGTTTCATGACTTCTTTGATGTCCTCATAAAATTGTTCTAATAGGAGTCTTCTCAGATGTCACCAAGAAATTCTTCTAACGGAAGTGTATTTAAAAAGTCAGGATAGCTGGACAGATGGACAGCTATTTGCCTGCATATCCCAAGAAGAAGAAAGTGTTTGGAAAGCCTTTTCCAAAGGTTGTGTTCACGTTCACTGTTACAGATCACTCCTTTGTACATCCCTCTGCATTTATGCCTTTGGTAGTTTTCTTTCTTCTTTTTCTTTCTTTTTTTTTTTGGCAATATGGTGAATCAATACCTCCTTTCTGTTATGTTTCACTTAATTATCAATTCCCTCAATATCTAGTCCCAGTTGCAGACTCTGAACTAGTTAGATTCCTCATATAAGGCTCTGTGTGATATGAATGCCAGGGCTGGTGACACTAATATGTCTGGTCAAGGAGAGCAGAAGCGCAGTGTATCCAGAAAAGCATTAAATGGAGAGAGGTAATAATCTGCTGTACTCATTCTTTCAGGAGAGTGACAATGTGGTTTGCCATTTTTCTTTTTTAGCCA
>PYHW01010717.1:0-33542 GCA_013186435.1 Turdus rufiventris
TTTTTTGTATATGCTTTCTGTGTCCTCTGGATGATACTAGTTGAGAAACTAGTAGAAATTTCATGGTCCTTGACAGGTAGGTTGTTCTACAGACACATACTCTTTTAACATCTCATAAATGCTCATGCTACTACTAAGACTATTGGTTAGTATGCTCCAAAAATATCTGTAGACTTTCTTTAACTTTGGTTTTCTGAGGAAATTAAACTTATACATTTGCACAGTTTATTCATCTGTCTATCTATCACCCTATCTCTGATACCTACTCTGTTTAATTTATTGATCAGAGTTCAACTGCACTTGGCAACTGGAAAAGCCATTTCAAATATAAATAGAATTCTGAGCCCATAAACATTAGTCAGAGAGTAGGGCTGCAGTTCTGCTTCTGCTAGAGAGAGAAAGGATTGCAATTTATGCACCCCCAATGTACATAACCTCACCTTCATTTTCTATGGGTCCAGCAGTGGGAAGGAAATTGGGTTCAACGGGTCCTACATTTCTTTCTACCTCTTGTCGGAGCAAGAGCATTCTGCTCTGCTGTGGCTCTGTGTGTATTTTGCTTACCATCTTCACTGTGGTTTTACTCCTAAACAGAACTGCCCTGTGCTAAATAATATCTGGGACCAGGGTGGTCTTTGGAAACTGGAAACAGGACAGGAAAACATATAGTAAGACTTTAATGCCCCGGAGAAGTTAGACCTCCAGGCAATACTAACAGGACAACCAATATTAACCAACCATGACTCCTCCTCTTACGTAAAGATGGAGAATTAATTTTTACATATCTCATTAACTGTGCCACTTAAGCAAGTATAGGATGTGAGAATTCTGAACAGCCAAAAGCAGGACCAGCATCTACAACTAGGATTCACAGTCACATTTCTCTTACTGGGGAAGCTCCTATGCCAATAGTGGTGTGTGTTCATTCATTTTTCATTGCAGGCTTAAACCCGTATTTAAATAACTAATGCTGACAATAAAGCACTTCAAATACAAAATTCAAAAGAAATTTAAAAAAACCCCAACAAATCTACCAGAGAAATTTACAAAGGTAATAATCATAAATTATTTGGCAGGCTCAGCTAAAACACTGTGGTGTACAGCCTGCATCTCCGAGCCATATGACTTATTTTTTATGTTTGGAAGAAAAGAGCAGTGTAGCCTTCAAACTGCAGAGCTTTTTTTACTAGGACTTTATCTCACCAAGTGGTCTCAGAATTTAGATTCCATCTTCTAAAACCTAAAGTGGAATTTGATCACATACCAAATTGATTTTAAAATCGCTTTTATGACTTTTGAAAGCATTGCTCAATTTGGTATCCTCTGTTTATATTTATCTTCATTTCCATTTCTGCACTCAAATTTGTGCTGCTGTTTGAGAATAGTTGGCCATTCTAAATAAAGGTGTACATATTGTATTTGCAGTGGATACTGACAAGAGGAGTGATTTCTGTCTTTGGGCTGAAATGCTCACTAAAACACAACCTAAATCTAATCCTATTTTACTGTGTTAGATATTTATCCTGTTTTACAATGTTGAAGGAAGGGAGGAAGGGAGGAAGGGAGGAAGGGAGGGAGGAAGGGAGGAAGGGAGGAAGGAAGGAAGGAAGGAAGGAAGGAAGGAAGGAAGATCCCTTTCCTTCTGCCCACCCCCCCTCCAACTCTTCTACTTACTCCAAGTTTAAGGTGAGTTTTTAAAAATAGGTTTAAAAATATTGTCAATATGATTTCTTTTCATGTATACTTCTCCATCAACACCTTTTCAAAGATACTCAGGTTTCAGAATGTGCTTTTTGTTTGTATTAGGAGAAAGTCTTGCTATGTGATTGCTTAAAGCAGATAGGATCAAGCAAACTGTGTGACTTTTGTTGAGCCTGCCTTTTAGAGCAAGTATCTTTGAGGCACAGCCTACTGAGAAGGGCAGCTTTTCACAAGGAACAGAAGAAACTACTGTGTGCTCGAGATAAATGGGATTTTCCTCAGACAAGAGAGATGTAATAAACATCTCAATACTAAATAAGTCAAGAAATATGAAAGTTTGTGGGTTGATCTTTGCTTGTACGAAGACAAAGGATAAAAACATCCATGGCAAAGGACCTACAAATTCCTCTAGAGCAGATTTCAGATATAAATTAAAAATTTAAATTAATTCTCTGATATATGCCTGCAAAGCAGCCAATATGACAAGAAAGTGTAAGGAACGGCAGAAATGTGGATCCCATTCATTCTCAGTCACACCACATGGACAAACTAAAGAAGCAGAACACCTGTAACACATCACATTCCCATTCCCCCATTTTTCTCATGCTCCTCATTTTCCACATGCACCTTATACCTGCTTTTCTCATTCTTCATCTTCAGTTAGTATTTTGTGTGATCCCATCCTTGTTCCCCCGTTCCTGATATGAGTGTCTTTGACTGCAGGGCCACGTTCACTGCCCCCATGTCCAAGTGTTCCAGCCCATTCCCTGCCAGTGGAGCTGCCTGCCCCTCATTCCTTCTTGTTGACAGTGCAGTGTCCACTGATAATTATTAGTAACAATATAAAGACAAAAACTCCAGAGACCAGTCCCATCCAAAGAGCAAGCACAGTTTTGAGTTGGTGTGTAGGAGAAAAAGGAACCCTGAAATACTGCATCAAAGTTGTATGCAAACCACTACCTCGGGCCAAGGTGAAGGTGCATGCCCAAAGTCTGAACTGGCTGCAAAGGTATGTTATTCTGAGTACTTTTTTTTTTAATATCTCTTTCTTAACTTAATGTCATGATAGACAGAACCACTCTCTGACAGATATTCTAAAGTCTAAATGTAGGACACTTAAAATGCTAATGCTCATACCACTAAAGGGGGTACTACTCATACTGCTAAAAAGAGGTCTAATTGTCTCTGCTTTTTATTTTTGTTCAACTAACACAATTTTAAAAGAACAAACTATCTAAGAAGTCTAATACTCCCAGATGTAAAATCTAGTTTTTCCCAAGTTTCTATTACAGACAGAAAGATCTTCATTGGTAAAGAAAATTCTACAGTCATCAGTGAAAGGGACAGGTTTCTTCCAGTCAACTGAGTATTGAAGTTGTCAGTCATTCAAGTCAGTTTATTCACTGAAAACAAGAACGCAGACTTACAAAAATATATTACTTGACTTTGCTCTTCCTAGTGGGCCACATAAAATTCTCTCTGTCCTTAATTATTTTGTCTGAATTTAGGAGAATGATCCTATATTTAGCTGTTAGTGTATAATCCTCATGAGTCTCAAGCTAAAATTGTTGGTTGATATTTGACCTGTCTTTCCCTATTAGTCATTGCTTCTAAAGACCATTGTATTTATGGCCCATCTCTTCTTGCTCTAATCTGAATGTCCACAGGAACAAAGCACTGGGTAAAGCAGTGAAGCTTACTCCACATTTTAAATAAGAGTTCCATATGCTTGACATTCAGTATTTTGTTGCTGTTTGACTTTATCTATTTTTCCCTTAGCGGGGGATTTTATTAGAAGTTAAGTGATTCATGAGAAAAAAAATCTACAGAAGACATGGAACATACCTCATGAAGCAAGAGAAGACCAACATCTAGGTCATGGAATTCAGCAAGTTCAGAACAATTCAGGCATGTGAGGAGCCAAAAATGCAGTTCATCTATCAGTTCCTTATGCAAGTGGGAAANAAAAAAAAAAAAAAAAAAAAAAAAAAAGGAAAAATTTGTAAGGAAAACTTCAATTTTAATTGGAAAAATTGTTTTAAGTGGCATAAAGCCACAGCATAAACTCAATGGGTAGATAAAGCAAACAAATATGTCCTTGCAGCTGAAAGTATGAAGTCTGTCTGCCCTTTTCTTCTTTTCCTCCTTCTCTCTTTCTGTGTCCCAGATCCTGTCTTTCTCCTCTCCTTCTGAAAGCCACCATAATCCACTGTTACATTTTACAGCTTAAATTTCAGAAGACTGCCCACAATATTGATGACACACATGGGTCTTCCATTTCAGTGAATTAAATAAGCTTCTGCAGAAATATAAGTGTCAGAGAAAGCACTAAGTATATGATGGAAAAATAAAGGGAGAGAAAGGTAGAGGATCTCATCTTTTTGGTAGCAGTGAGCTGATGTGCCTGCTCATTCTGTCTCATCCCCTAAAAAGATACTGCTTGAGCAGACGTACCTGTGTCTTTTTCCCATACATTCCATATCTGTTCAAGAATCACAATTTTTCTCAGTGATGCACTAGTTATCCTAGAATTCCATCAAAACTATCTAATTTACTCAGTAATCAGACTTTCTCCTACAGCTTCAGAGCACTCTATTTTGCTTTCCTAGGTGTTTTGGCCTTTACTCCATAATTCACTGGATCTGTTTTCAATAAGGATAGAAAACCTTCTGTCGAGGGTTCAGAAGCTCTTTTTCTGATTTTAGAGTAACAAGAACCATCTGCACTTAGACAGTCCCAAAACATCACCCTCTAAAGAAGCTTCTGTCCAATATTCATCCCGGCCTCATAGTTGAGCAGATGCACAAAATTCTTCAGCTACCTCTCAGATCAGAAAGGGTTCTACACTCAGCTTCATGTTTGCAAAAGAGATCTGGAAAAAATGTTCTTTGTCTCAAAGTTATTGTTCCTTGGGGGTGGTAGAGCATGCTCCTTCAACAAGACAGAATAGACTCCAAGGCCCCCCATGGCACACAGTAGCTTCCAGGGAATCTGTGATAGGCCAATACCCCCCATAAGCCTCTAAACCATCCACAGTCCCCGACAGCCACCATGTCAAATGACAATAGTACAGAATCCCCAAAAGAGTTTCAGTCTTCTGACAATGAATTAAGAACTTTATTACAATAAGTAGACTAGAATTCCCATTACGAAGGCATTCCCAAAGTATGGTGCAGCAGGCCAGGCTAAATGCTCTAAGGCTGGCGAGCAAAAGTCTATGAAAACACTGTTTTCAACAGTATCTCTTTTAAAGGTTTGATGAGGCAGCTCAGTAGTGGTACCAGAGAAAGAATGAGGCTAACAAGCATCCATCCATTAGAAACCTTGGCAACTACCAACCTAAACCACGTTTCCCCTGTCCTCCTACTCCTGGCAGTTTTTTTAGACACCCTCTGCCTGCTACACCTCTACAGATTTGAAGCTCCAGCATGTGAACACCCTTACCAGGATTTCTCTTCTCCATCAAGGCTCTGGCTCTTCTGAGGAGCAGAAGGTTCCAGAGCCACACGAATGCTCAGCTTAATGGCCACCCTGCTGTTGTGGGCATTCCTGCCTAGAGCAAAACTCTGCCTTTTTAAGCTCTTTTGAGTATCAGAAGTCACCAAAGTGGGCTTCCTTCAAGAGATCTTTCGCGAGGGCTCCAGTATGAGTAACCTTAACCTTGGCAGCACACCACAGCTCAGTGAAGTTTACATATTTCAGTTGAAGGCAGTCACATACAGGCTGCCTAGAGATAGTGATGTCAACAGGTATTGCCCAACATTTTCCCTACTTGGTTTTATTGCCACTAGATTGCCTGATTTCATCTTGCGTAAGATTTCTGTGGTTAAGAAAGAGAATGATGGATTTTTGACACCTACAAGTCTCCTGTCATTTACAAGAGGGCACTTGAAATTAAAGTGGTGGTGTTCCCTGCTGCTGACTATGCAGCATGCTGGACTATGACTGTCCCTTAACCAAGAGAAGCTCGCACTAAACAACGTTGCCACAGATGTCTGTCCTGCCCTCTCTTACCAGTCTGCTCCCTCATGGAAGGAATGACCAGGATGTTCTGTGCTTGAAACCACACTGTGGTTTCCGCAATGCCTAGATCATTACCTAAGAAACTGCTCTTAATCATGGCTATTCCTTCCAAGTACCAAAAGAGAAAACATGCCTTTCCAAGACACATTCATTGTGGTTTTAAGATAGAAGTGTTTCTACAAATTTGTTTCAGCCAGTAATTGTGATACAGGTAGGTCACAGAAATGCAGTGTCATTCAGCAGACAGTGCTCAGGCTTGAGGGTACATCTCACAGTTGGTGTTACTCTGACCTCTGCTCTCAACCTAGCCTTTGCTTATGGACAAGCCCAAAAACTACTCCCACAAAATTATTTTTCTTCCTATCACATGCTGCTGTATTTTCTACCCATTTCTGTACTGCAACCAATATGGGGAATCTTTACATAGTTGATTCAGTCATCAAAAGACAAAATGTGAATATGGAATTACAAACGCCATGTGAGTTGCATGACTGGATATATAGGATCTTTGATGTTCATTTTGGGTATTTTTTGAGATGAAGATACGATAGGCTATATTTTTCATGCAACCATCAAATTTAGATGTAAGTTTGATGCCTGTCCCATGGTTTTACAAATTCCATACCTGTCATTAACATCCCTAAAAGAACTAACTTTCTAACACTTCCTCCTGCATGTGCAGATTGAGAACATACCACCTTCTAATGTCTTCTTGGACAATACAACACTTAAATCTGACCTTGACCATATCTCCAAGCATATCCCATTTAGAAGTAGAACAAAGCAAAGCTGCTTCTCAAGTTAGTATTAGAACTTGTTTTGCTACTTTTCTGAGAATTGCCATCATAACCAAGATTAGACTTGCTGTCTACTACACATCCTCACTCATTAGAAATTTTGCCCTAGTACTCTTAAAATGTTATCAGGAACATTAGAAACTTAACAAACTAGGAGAACTAGGGACAGATCATGTATTTAGAAGAAAAATCATTGAATGGGGTTTGAAACATCAAAAAATTTTAGCTACTCTTAACGGTTAGAGTTTCCTATCCTTTTCCTGTGTTTGGCACTACTGCATTCACCTTTCTTTTTCTGTATTTGCCAGGACATTTCTTTGCAGACACATGCAGGAAAACTGTCATCAAGAAGTAAGAACAATGAGAAGTACTTGCCCTATATTCTGTGAATTGTCAATAATTTCAAAGAATGTCACTGTTGAAAACTACGCCATTGGAGGTCCTGAACACCCTTGAAACTGTTTCTTTCCCTAGCACAGCACAGGGAGTCCTATCACTACTCTTTTGGAGATATTAGTCACATTAGAAGTGTTTCATCAGTGTAGACAACAGTAGAAAGCAGAGAAGCAGAAGCAGTTGCATCTGTGTTGTAAAAGCTGGGGAGAAATGTGTACATATCTTTTTTTATCGGGATGACATGATAGTTGTAACATAAAGTGCAGGACAATCTCCAGCTGCAAACAAGTGGAGCATGGTCAATATCAGAGAAACTATGCCATGTGTGTATTTTTCTTCACTTACCAGACCCATCATCACAAATCAAAACTACACTTGCTGGTAGCTCCTCACTGCTTCAAAATCCACTTCAACATGCACAGCGAATGATACTATAAACCCTGTCCACATCAAACTATACTAATCTCATCATCATAGAACTTGTCCTTTTTCCTTACCTGATAAATATAAAACTACAGTTTTTTCTTTGTTCTGTTGTTTGCTACCTTAATAGCCTTTCATTTATGGCTTTGGAGTTAATTCAAATATGTGACAAAAAGACATCAAACCTTCTAGATGGGCCTGTAGTGGATAACACAAGCACACTTATTTGCATTACAAGATTTACCAGGGTGATACTCTTCAGCAGCAAGATGTACTATGAATGAAGAGATGGTATTTTAACATCCCCAGCCAGTCCAGCTATTCGTAAAGTCAGCAGCTGCCAACACTTTGCAAAGTGACTGTCAGTCAGAAGAAAACAATGCCTGGCAGGCTCCAGCATTTAGCCCTGTTCAGCCTTCAAGGCTCTCCCTCCATGGTGAACCTTTAAGGTCTGAAGACAGTGACTGATGATCTCATACCTACATACTTTCTCAAGGATAGGTAATATCCCCCGCCATAAATATACAGATACATATAAATCACTGTTTGTACCACTGATGGAAATCTGGCTTTTGACTCCAACAGTGGCTCCATCTTCATAGAAGGACTGAAACACACTCTCATGTCCTCAGATAATGGTCTGAAATACAAGAGGGTGACAGCAAAAGCTTGACTATTCCATTATTTTGCAACTTGATTATGGCAACCCAGAAGGAAAGTGATGTCATATGCCAACAGGTAAGAAATCATTCAGTTACATCAGCGATGCCTTTACTATTTTCAGAGTTTCCAAAAAATATTTAGTCAAACTTCTTCAGTCAAATGCACAGCCCTGTTGGTTGGTTTGAAATGTTAGGAGCTTGTATCATGTCATTTAAATTGTGTGCTGTGTGTCTAGAGAAATAGAAAATCATTAACACTGAAGTGTCAGCTCCAGAAGTGGAGAAGGTCATTAAATGAAACTTTTTTTTTTAAATAAGTTTCTCTAATACACTGATTTTATGTCTTTGCCATTGTGTTTTTAAACTAACAACTCTCCCTCTAGGCATGTAATATCATGGCACTCATTACTATTGATGGCAATCTTACCGAGAGCTTTCAGGCGTGTTTCAGAGGATAGTGAAACACTACACTGCAAGGCCTAATACTTTCAGTTACAAGAGATACTTTTTACCAAATCATGTAGTAACAAAGCATGTGATTGAAATGAGGTTAACTTCTACTGGCAGTAGGAAGAAGTATTTTGATGATGAGGATGGTGAGGCACTGGGACAGGTTGCCCAGGGAAGCTGTGGATGCCTCATCCCTGGAAGTGTTCAAAGCCAGGTGGGACAGAGCTTTAAGCAACCTGATCTAGTGAAGGACATACCTCCCCATAGGAGAGGGGGTTGGACTAGACGGTCTTAAAAAATCCCTGCCAACTCATATTCTTCTATAGTTCTGTGATTCCATGATTCCATGAAAAGTAGAACACTTGCACTGACATATTCTGGTGACTTTGTCCAGAGCATGAAGATCTTTTTGCACAGCTCTGCTTAAGGAGTCAATTTTTTTTATTTTAAGTAATAATCCTGATGTTGAATGAACTGTTCTAACCAAAACTTATGGTACTGACAAAAATCCTTAGTGACTGATGCAGATAATGCTTTGCATGTTTGCCTTGAATCAACAGTAAATGGTATTCAATGAACATCAGGTCACTCCTTAGCTCAAAATCATCAGATGAGACTGCGCTTAGGTTGCAGAGAAAATTGAATCTGCTCCCTGAAACCAAGGCCCCAAACCCTCATCTTCCTCCAAAATTTACACGTGCTCATAGAGAGAAGAAAAAGTCATCATTGTACAGCTTTGGTCTACATTGTGATGAGAAGGCACACAATGCATAATGCACAGAATACATTAGATCATTCTACACACTGTGTTAAAAAATCTTCAGTTAATAAGTAATTGCAATTGCAATTATAAATAAATATGCAGGCTGCTAAGTTTCAACCACTGCATATGCTTAGGATCAACAATTTTTCCAATTACATATATATATATATATATACATACATACATACATATACATGTAGGCTTTGGTTTCATGATACAACAATTCTGTATTTATAAAATTAAATTAGCATTGCATTGAAATATCCTTCTTTCCACAACTTCATAAATGTAGTTACCACTCCAAAACAGGCATGTGAAAACGACTTGCTGAAGTTTTCTCCAAAATTTCCGCCTTCTCCTTCTGGTGTTTCATCTTCCATGTTATACCCAAGTTGTGACAAAATGCGTTAATGTGCCACCATTATTGATTAAAACATGAGACACTGACTAATAGAAGGTTGCTGCTCCCCAGAGTGCTGTTTTTTGGAAATCACTCAGCAGGTATCTCAGAGACTGCCTTCATCTGAACTAAAAAGGATCCTTCAAACTATTTAAACTTTTCCCATACAATGCAGGTGGAATTAAAGTAATTTCAACATTACACTAATATATGCATATCCTCAGGAAAAAGAAAAAAGGACTCGCCAGTTTTAATGCTGCGACATGATACTGTTTTTCTCCTCTGAACTGGTTATTTGGTGGATTGAAACAATGACTGCTAGTGGTTCAATATATTTCATATGTATCACACACAAGCCTACAGTCTACTGTCATATTACAGTAGAAACATATATACACCAATTTCTGTTGGAGAAATTTAGTTTCAAACAAATGTCTTTAATTATTGGCTAGAGAGTTATTTGTTCACTATTTCATTTTTTTCCCCAAAAAGCTTCATTTAATTATACTTCAACACGGTTCTTAAAACTTCAAACATACTATGAAAAGTAGCTCTGTGGAAAAAGCAATTAGCTTCTTACTAGCTCTATTTTATTACATTTCAAATACAGAACCATAACTTTTTACTCCACCATATGGATATCACAGCAAACAACAAACATATTACTAGAATATAACAATTACTGCTCAGCAGCTGAGCAGCAGTAACTGACCCCATGCATGCTTTTAACAAAATCAGATCCATTATTTTGAATACTGGGGAGGATATACACTATGCTCTTCTCACAGCCCCAACAATGCAGTTATCTTTTTCCAAAATAAAAATTTGCTGTAAGACAGCAGTCTAGATACTGCATTTCTTCCTGAACTATCAGCAAAATCATGTTCTTAGCTTCACTTCATGTATTTACTGAAAATTACTGTAGACTAAGTGTCTTCAGCACCACTAAAGGCCTATAGAAAAATTATGTGGTTCAATGTAGATCAATGCCTAAAATGTTCTGCAGGTTTTTTTACTGTGGAGGTAGAATAGAAACACGTGGTGAATTTCATCTGATCCTCAGTTCTCAGGCTACATTAGGAAGTCTCATCCTCATCACACATAGACAAAAATCCCCTGATTTGATGCTCTCTGAAGACCCAGCAAGTATGGAAACAAAAGATGCCTAGCTTAGAGAATCCCTTTTTGATTGCAGGGAGAAAAGTAAGTTTTGCCATGAGCAGGTGTTTGTTACAGCTAAGTGGTAAGTTTATCTTACAGCAACCTACAGACTGTTTTAATAATGGAAAAGTAATTTTTAAATTCTATTATGCACAAAGAAAACTACTCAAAGTGTCACCAGCACTTCCAGAACTCCACTGAATGAAACCACCACAGATAGACAGAGGTTCAATAACAATGCAGATCCATATATCCCTGGATTACTGTGTGCTCACCTTCACCTGTGGCAAAGAGGAAAGAGCTTGTCTCACATTTTGATTTTAGTCAGTGTAAACTGGCCATCTTTTAAACGAACTCACAGATTCAGCAATAGTGATTAAGGTTGTACAAACCAAGACAGGAAGAAACTTAGTGGGGGAGCTCCACCTAGCTGGCAGAATTTCTCAATTTGGCCCAGTTTAGTTTCACACATGGTGAGCCTACCACACTGGGTAAGTTGTTACCACACTGTGCAGAAACCACAAAGCCAGATGGGTACCCTCCAAATGCAGTCAGAACATCACACTAATAATGTGTGAGAGTCCTGAAGCAGAAGGCCCCTTTTCCAGAGACCCTGTTTAGGAGAGTATCAGGGGAAAACAATTCTGCTAACATAATCTTCTCTACCTTCTTGTTCTCTTGGTTCCCACTCAGAATGGAAGGAAAAAGCAAAGGAGCAAGCAGACCAAAGAGAGAGAAAGTGTAAGAAACATGGATGTTAAGTGCCTACATCCAAGTGCACATCACAGCTTTGATCCTCTGCCCCTGTAGAAAGGCCTCAGCAATTTCACAGTCCTTTGTGATTCAGATTTAAAAAAAAAAAAATCAAAAAAAACACCAAAACAAACCCAAAACAAACAAAAATAAAACCAAAAACGAAACGGTGGAAGAGTTGAAGAGTTGCATATAATGGACAAGCAAAGAAAGCTTTTACTAAAAAAACATTTTAGGAAAGTTCAAAATGCTGTGAGGTTAGTAAGCATTCCCCTTCTTCAACAGGCTGACTACCAGAATGAACTCTGGAAAAAGGAATCTGGGTCTTTCCTCCTTACCTTTTGGATTTGTTGGTTGTTTGAAGCTGTGGGGGTTTTACACTATTTTAATTACAATGTAATGCAGTTACATTGTCAGAAATCACTGCTATCAGGGATAAATGAAGCTCTTTATAAGGCCAGTGGAGTTTGAACACTAGGCCAAAAACCTGGGGTCAGCTGAATCCTGTATTTTGACAGGTTAGGACAAAACGAAAGATGTAAAGGTACTTTTCCCCAAATCATAAACTATCATGTCTGTCACATAACTTTTTATTTCAGTCTGTTTCAGCCTCTGGAAAGGACAGACACTCAACATGAAAGATTTTTAATGACTTGTAGAAGAATCCTAGAAACCAAAGACCAATATGTCTGATCTACTGACCAAACCAGTAAAGGACTCTAGTAATGGACTAAATTCTGAAAATAAAGAAAGGGAAAGGGAAAAATAACATACAGGAATAGGTCATTTGTTTTAACAACAAAGCATCCATGGATTAATATTTAAACAGAACAGCAGATTTCTTACCAACTCATAACTTCCTTAGTATTGCAGAAAGGAAAACTTAGAGATTCTATTGCTCCAGAATAATTAAATTTGATTTAATATATATTGTAACAGAGTAGTAAAAGAGAACTATCTCAGGCAGGTATTAGAAATATGCCACTGATTTTGTGAATGATTGTGATTAGATTTATTGCTAATACAGTATAATGAAGTATAGAATATAAGCAGGTCTAAAAGGTTACAAGCAAGTTGAGCTAGAAATTCACAGGTTTCAGTCTCTGGCTTTGCAGAACACACAATCACAAAGCACCTAGGGAGCTACTTTATGATTTTATCTCCACATGTGACTGTATCTTAGCAGTTTTACTTACCCATCTATTCCTTATGAGAGCATCCAGACAGCTCCTCCTGGTATCTTGCCTTAGGACAAATCACATTGCCCACCAGAGACTATCACAAGAGAGAAGAGGTACGTCTGCGGGGTGAAGACTTGCACATGGCCATCTTTCATCACCAGTCATATATATGCCAGCAAGTTACTTGAAAGGAAATCTCTAGTTAATGCATGAATAAATATGCCAAGCAAGCTACTAGCAAAGTCAGCAATACACTTGGGATAAATTGTTAGTGTCTGTGCAGAGAAGGTGTTTGGAAGTTTCATTTATTTATTTTATAAGCATTAAGTATCTAAATAAGGTGTTTCAAATTCCAGAGACCCTCAAAGCATTGGTTGACTCAAGTACCACATAATCACCAAGAGAACTCTCACAGGTTTAAATTCGCTCTTCCTTCTACCACTGCACATTTTTCTGGGCCTTCCAACCGAAAAGCTGAAAATCAGTTGTCTGACAGAAATGGACATGAAAAGGCCTCAGCAAAGACCTAGCTATAGGAGATAAGTGTGACATTATGTTTCAAGAAAACATAAATGCAGTCCAGTAAGTTGAAGAATTATTCAAACCAGAATACACATACCAGATATTTTAAATTAGTATTTTAAGAGTGAAAAACCACTTAGCATTGTCTATTAATTGGAAAAAGTGGTATACTTGCATATGGAGCATCTTTGTTCCCTGTATATGCACTATTCTCATCGTTAATTATTGTGCTATTTTTGAAGATGGGAGTCGCAACAATTCTCAGAACTTGGTTGTGGGCAGAAGTTTTAAACACAGACTCTCTCTTTCTTATTGTCTTCAGTCTGATTCAGGAGACACTCCATGGGGACAATTTTCTAACAGGTGCTGAGCAGGTAGGTAGTAGAAAACATGTATTTCAGCATTATCTCACTTCATACACGATGTTCTTAAAAGAGGAAAAAGAACACAATGCTAAGAATAAAGTTACTTTCAATGTGAGCAGTTAAATCTTGCAGACAATAAACAATAACTTTATAAGTTTCATTTTCTCTTTTTATTATTAGCCTGTGGTCCAGCAAATGCATCTGACACACTGTACAGACATGTATTCACAAGACTCTCTTTGTTGCTAGGTTCTCCCCTGAGTCCATGAAGTTAATATACCCAGAATGTCAGTAAAAATAACATTTTCATTCCTATCTTACTTTTTAAAGGCTTAGGGATGAAAATGGGCACACTGACATTAAGATGCACCTATGATTATGTTGCTTTGGACCATCCCACCAATTATCTTCCACAGCCATCAGAAAGCTTATAATCACCCATCAAACCAAGGTGTGGCAGAATACAAACCAGGCCATGGTCTTCTGTATGATATTACATCAAATTTGATAAATTTGCATTTCTTTATATTCAAAAACAAAGCATTCCTTTTCTCAACTGTTACAGGCACACACCACATCCTGTGCACAAGATGCCTCCTCCACTCCAGGTCATGCTGGGGAGCATCACAGCAACTTCTGTTGTCAGGGCTGAGTTCCCCACAACAGGCTGCAATTTCACAAACTCTGCCACCCGTGACAGTGGCCAACACTGGTTACTTTGGGGAAAGCATAGCACCATTTCCCTTCAGCCAGAGCCAGTTTAAGGTCTTTCTGAACCAGAAGTAACATCACCGTCTTTGTTTGTGGGGCTATTTTTTTCCTTTAGAAGTACCATCTCTTGCTTGTCTTTAAGCTTTCGTCCTGGAGACTTAAATTTAATTTGTGGTTTATCACAGAGAAATATTTTATGTGTTCTCTGTCCACTACTCACCTCTCTCAGCTATCAACTCTTCTCCCCTCAAATCTATTATTTAAGGGGAAAAACTCTTCTGTCCTTATATAAAAACTATTCTAATTATTCTTGTTTCTTTGCTGAGGTTGGGATAGTTTGGTTTTTTTTAATTCTACTCTACCTTCCTTTTGATAAGGTGACTCAAAATGGATGCAGTGTTGAAGATCTCCATGGATTCATATACCAATTTGATGGAATTTTCTCCTTTTTTCCACTTATTTTTTTTACCTTTTTCTACCTCTTCCTAACATGGTTCTGCTTGCCTTTTTGACCCCACTGAGTATGGAACTAACATTTTAACATAACTGTTCATAGTGAGTCCAGAATAATTTCTGAGTGATAATAGGTAAAACAGAGCACATCACTGCATATAATTAGTGTACATTTTACATCTATCAGTTCTGAATTTCCTCTGCCATTCTCTCACTCAGTCATGCAAGAACTGCAAGATTTTTGCACTGCTTTACAGCCAGCTTTAGGTTTGATGTTTCTGTAAGCTTCATCATTCCCCTCACTCTCCTCTTAAAAGAAGTTTAAAAGACTTCTTTTAAACATTAAAATACAGATGAATGCATTGTGCCAGATCAGTGATCCCCCAAGCATTCTGTGCAATTTTGATTAAAACCAAAGAAACTTAGGCAATAGCACCAGAACACAACTCTGGAACACCTACCACTCTTGACTACTCCTGAGTTTGTATGCTGTGTTTATGGTTTTGGCTTGGTTTTCCACACTGCTGCCTCCTCGGACCCAGAGAAACTTCTAGTGTTTGTCATGTCAGCGGGTGTGGAATGTCAGAGCTTAGTGACACACTGTGCAAAGAACCACCTCCTCTTGTTCTGAACGTGACACCCACCAGCTTCCTTTGGCACCATAGACACTAGGGCTCTAGTCACCCTCTAATGACACCCATGATTTGGTGGACTTCTGTTTTTGAAGACTGAGCCATTTGTTAGCTATTTGTGAACTGATCCAGCGTTTCTTTAGGCTCAAAACTGAACCATCAAGCAAACGGATGACAACAGTCACATGGGCTATCAACATTGTCCATTGCTTTTCTGGAAAAAAATGTAAGAAGTATTTTCTCCTTGATATTTGATCTATAATTTAAATGCAAGCTGCAACACATCAGTGAGGTTCTTGTCCCAAGAGCAGTTGCAACACTCCTGCAAACAGTTAATAAATTAGACACTCACATTTCAACAATATATAACACATCTATAAATTTTAAGTATATTAAGAATAAATGTGCAGAGGGAAAAGGGAAGCATAAAAAAATAAGCTAAAATTTTTAGAAACATTCTTCTGAGTTGCCTTTCTGCTTGACTTTCTATTGTCTCCTCTTTGATTAGGATTTTTCCTCACCCAAAAAAAAAAAACCAAGCCTAAGTAATACTTTTACTGCTGGCCAGCAAAGTGAAAGTTGTGAGGGCAGGAGTTATGAGGTAGACTACTGAAAACTGCACAGGGGAGCGGAAAAAAATTTACCCTATACTTACCCTATACTTTCATATGCATTGTTTATAAATTGTTATCTGGGCTTTTTAAAAAGAAACGGAAATCATCCTTGGCTATGCCCTAGGGGTTTTTTTTCCCTGGTCATTGTGGAAAGTCGAGGTTGAAGCAAGTGAATTTTCGCTTAATTCCGAGGACAGGGAGGTTTATAGTTGCTCTGATGTGTTCCAGGAATCAATCCCTCAGTTGTGGGCTAGCTGCAGAAGCAGTTTGTCTCTCCCATTCATTCCCCATTTCACCAACAATGCCATTGTTCCAGAGGAATGCAGCTGTCTTGAGCAGCCGTGACTGTAGAAGGTGCTCCCTGAGGCAGCCTGGGCTGCTGCCATCAAGCATTGTAAAGTGCAAGACCAAAACCAAAACCTTGAACTTGCCTTGGTGCTCAGCAGGGTTACAGTGCAATGAGCAGAACTTCAGGGCAATATGCTTTCAGCAGCCTGTAATAGGGAGGAGATGAATGGCTCCATTTTGCGTCAGCTTTGCAAATCTATACCATATGACTGGTTACTAAAAGTCAGTGGCCAGCCCCAGCACAAGGATTTGTAGCTTCTAAAGTTGTATTGAAATCATGGGGGGAAGGAGTGGTTTAGTACTTATACAAGTGAGAAGCACAATCTGAATTCAGGAAACTGCTCAAATATAAATAAATCTGTACTGTGTGGAAAATCACGCTGCCAAAGGCCTGTGTCCATAAAGGAGACAGAGGAGCCCTGCAGAAACCAATTTTATCCAAATAATGGGAGAGTCCACTGGGTCATACCCCCGTGGGGTCTCTTGAGCTGTTGGAGGACACAACCTCCTTTTATCCTAAACTTCTGACCGCCTGTTGTCCTCCTCCTCTCCCCGTTGGCTGACGTACTAGGAAGGTGCAGCCTTCCCAACCTTATTACTACATATCTCCCCCACACCAGCTAGCCCCACACTCATTCTTTCAGATCCTTGTTCTCAAGTCATCTGTAAATGTATGCACCCATTCCTCCTATTAGTACAACCATGCATCCATGAATCTACTGAACCCCACACACTGTTCAGCCAAGAGCTTACTTTAGCTTAGCATTTAACTCCTTTCTTCAGTTTTAAAAAACAATTAGGAGAGTTTTCAAAAAGGGAACATTTACTGTTCATGTGAAAGTGTACATCAAAGCCCAAATCTATACAATTATTATACCAGGATGCACAAACTGATTTTATGAGGGCAATTCAAGCATCATGCCAAAGTAGTGGTTAATTATCAGGTTTTGTCTACATTATAAAATTTTGCAAAAAACAAGCACTAAATCAACCAAAATCTTTATTGGAGTTGTAGAACTTCAGCATGACATTTCCCATGTTTTTCTTCTGGTTCTCCCAATGCACTTTCTTCCATCCTTAAAACCTTTAAGAGATCTTGCCCAGTATTACTAAGATTTCTTTCCTTTTATTTTTCCTGTTTTATCACTCCTACTAAGTTCTATTAGCAACGATTTTTAAATAATTTCTCTTGTACATCCACCCTTCCCCTACCCAACCACGTCCACCAATAATCAGCCCAACATACAAATGATCACAGCCAAGAACAATCACTTTTATCCTCAATCACCCATTTTCTAGTTTTTCCCTCACCACTGACAGAGGTAATTCAAATGAAATTAGAACAACCTGCAGATGACTGCACTGGTTACTTCTACCTGCCACTATTTTTGTAGAACTTCTTCCACAACTAAATGCAAGCAGTTAAGAGCATCATGCACTTTTAAGTATCAAATTAATTCCAAGAGAGCAATAAACTTACCCACACATATTTCTGTAAATAAATTACTGAGAATGCATACAATATCAAATCACTTGGACACACAGAATTAGAAGGGCCACCACAATAGCAACCAGTGCCCTTCACACAAAGAAAGACCACACTGCCTCTTCTCACACAGAGGAGATTAGTCTCCTTCTCCAAATCAGCTTGGTGAAATGGGAAACGGAAAGTAGTCGTCAGTCTTCTGTGACTACTTGCTGCTCTTTGGCTCTAAAGGCCTTAAGAATATTACATCTAGGGCTTGAGTCTTCTTCCCAGTGCAAAAGTCTTGGCTTTGCCATGGAAGAGTAAACAAGTTGCAGACCAAATAAGTGGAGAAGATCTAGTCCCTAGGAGAAAAGGCCCTGATACATAAAGGCATGCGCAGATCTCATCATACATAAGTAGCTCTGTCCCCCTCACATGCCAGATCCCACAGCAGAACTCCTTGCTAGTTTCAATTCATGTCTGAAGTCAGTTCTCAACAACAAAGTCAGTAGAAGAGTGCATAATGAAAACCAAATGTCAAAAAATGTTTAGAAAAATGCTGAATGTAGAAAAGAAAAAGGCACACTTGCTTTAGACATTAGCAGGTTTATTAGCACTTCTCCCACAAGGAGACCAGCTTGGGGAAAAAAGGTAAATAAGAGTTATTAAAACCCTAGAAAGTTAACATGAAATCACTTTTTAATTTTACTACATAAATGAAAAAAAAAAAAACCAAAACCAGTCAATTAGGGATATGTGAAGCAGGAAAGTCCAGAACTGGCCTAGTATGGAAGCAAGGAGACCCAAAACAGAGACTGGAAACTCTAGAGGTACAAGGCAGAAGAGAGATTAGAGTGAAAAGAAGAACAGAAAGCATAGAAACCGAGAAGGGCATTTTAACATGTGACCACACACATAAGTTGAAGGCTGACATTAACATACCACATTATCTTGTGCTCGTCTGCTTACGACTTCCCACTCTATCCCATTTTTGCTTCTCATTAAATGCAAAACAAGGGAAGAAGGAAAACAATGCCACTTAAATCTTTTTTAGAACATGGAACCCTTGCATACATTATTGTTACAATCATATTCAAGAAACGTACCAAGCCACACTTGTTTGCAATTCAGATACCAAACTGGATTTTAATATGTACACTGTTATATTCCATCCAAACATGTTTTTCTAAATTAATTTTCTTCACTTCAACAAATGAAACATTTCTGGGAAAAAATCAACAGGAATTTGCTCAAAATAAGATTTGAAAATCTGCTCCTAGACATATATCACAGAAGGAATAGAATGTCTTTCTTTTTTGTATTTAGAAAATGGATTTGACACATTGAATTCTGTAAAACAGACTGGAGTGACTTCACTGACAAGTATCCCAGTCTACCTGAAGTTAGAGATCAAACCTAGAAAGAATAAATATTAAAACAACAAATAAACAAAAATCGAAAACAAAACAAGAAAATACACCGAGAATTTCATTTGAAGTACTCAAAGAATGTACAATCTTGTCACATTAATATCTGGTTTTCTTATGACCAATTGTTGCTGCAAATACATTTTTACTATTTACCATTTGCAATGACAGAAACACTTCTGATTAGCCTAATCACAGACAGCATCACCGTAGGGGATTGTTGACTCTCAACACTGAATTAAGAAGCATTAAGAAGCATCCAAGCCAGAGGAGACAGCTATAATGGAAACGAGCTTTTAGCTTTATTACTCTACAAAGGATCACTTAGTGTTATACTCATCTTTCTTTGCTTTTCCCTAAGTTCTGTCTTTGTTCTGGTTAAATTTCTCTTCTATTCAAATGAATCACTACACTGGTAGCATTCCTGCATATGAACTGAGGGAGTTGCTATTTTTTTGTTTTGAGCTGTGCCCCACCAAGATCACCTCTGCCTTCCCACTTTTTTCATCCTCCTTAATTCAAGGCCTTGGGACCCACCAACAAGAAATGACATGGTGTTAAAGTTAGCTTTCCTTGGCCTACTCTCAAGTGTCTCAACTCTAGACTTTCTGCAGGGAGTTTTCTGCATACCTAAATGCTTTTGCTATCAAAAACCCTTAAATCATCAATCAGTAAAACACCTGAACCTCAAACAAAAAGCTCAAGATTACTTTAATGGAAGCTTGCTAAGAATATTTTTGGTCAAATATATCTAAAGATTATATTTCACCCACCACTGGTACATGGTACACTCTACTCTTTGAAATTTCACAGGACATAGATCCTAAGTCAACATTTCTTGGAAAGACAGTGCTGTGACTCAACTCCACCGTTTTCAGAAAGATTGGTTGAGATCTTGTTCATAACTAGATCCTTTCATCTTTTTCTTTTGCCTCTAGACAGCTGCCAATTGGAATTCATAATTCGGGGATGACCAGGTAATGGCAATGATACCATCTATTCCACTGATGAGGTCACAGGTAATCTCTCCTATTGCAATAGTAGAATACGCCAAAAGAAATCTTCTCACAGATAACTGAGTTATTCCTAGTTTCAGCTCACCTGTGCAGCAATCTCAGTGTAGGAAAATCCTCCTCTTTACAGACAGAGTAACTGCGGAACCCCTGAGTTTTTCTCCATGAATGCAATTACTGAAGTAAACCATTTTGCTTGAGAACTGAAACTGATATTAGCATCAAAGATGATGGTAGAAGGTTGACATAGTCTCTATATGATGTTCCAACAGACCATGTACCTCAGAGGAGGGCATACATCCAAAACACTGTGAGATGTTAAAATGTTCACGCTTGTCCAAGAAATTATTATGTCAAATATGCCCTAGGAAGTTGACTAACAATTAGTAATTACAAGTATCACAATTCAACACAATACTAGTTGTAAAATTTTGACTTTATCTGCAGACAGAAATGAGATTGTTCTACGCTACCAGGGATAGAAAATACATACAAAACTCCCCAAATGCACAGAAATCGGTGGAAACCCCACAATCACCAAACTGGCTAATTCCCCAAGCAAGAGAAGTTGCTTTTCTGAACTCCACTGATATCAAAGC
Source organism: Turdus rufiventris (assembly GCA_013186435.1). Classification (NCBI taxonomy): domain Eukaryota; kingdom Metazoa; phylum Chordata; class Aves; order Passeriformes; family Turdidae; genus Turdus; species Turdus rufiventris. Next base: position 20,863 of record PYHW01010717.1, read on the forward strand.
ACAAGACAAGCAAAATGAAACATCAAGTACTTTGCAATTAAAGCAAACTAATCAAGTCTTACATGCTGACCTACAAAATGAAGCACAAAGAAAGCCAACAAACCACACACTAGAAAACCATTAAAATAGCTGGATTTCCTGAAACCCCAAGCACCAGAAGAGTTCTATTAAGTAAATCTGCTATTTACATTTTCTTTGTTATTGCTTTGCAAAGACTCTCTGGAAGAAACACACACCTTGGCGCTGACAATAAGGGGTATGAGAGACAACTCCTGAATGAGGTGTCATGCTCCTGTAGCCAGAAAGCTTACAATCAAAACTAGGTAATGGTTTAATTTTAACACTGTTTAGTAAGTGTAAGCATTAGAAATTAATTTCTTTTTACAGAATTGTTTTCCATTAGATTCTTCAGACAGGTATGTCTTTGAACGCAGCCCTACACACTTGGGATGCAAATGAGACGGCCAGACAGGAGAGCCAAACACACAGCCATGGCTACACTCTCACCCAAAGAGGTTACCTGGCATACAGCCCTGCTGTGAACAGACCCAGAAATGTTACCAACCAGGCTGACCTGAAGATTTGTGTACACAACCTGAACCCCAGGTACCCTACGTACTCACAGAAAAGTTGTCTCAATGCCTGAGACAAGGCAGGCATCTTCTTTTGAGTACCACTGCAACAGGTATTATTGCCATGAGTGCTGCCATCACAGACAGCCATAGACAACCAAGTCCAAACCTCTGTCAGCAAGAGAGATCGCAGGAATCCTCCTCAGAGTGCCTCAGGCAGTATTAGTACAGTTCATCCAGCTGCTCGCTTATCCAACATCAACTCAAGAGCTGTGGGGGCGGCAACTCTGGCAGAGGAAAGGCAGCAAATCGCTGGGGGAGAGTTGCATCTTCAGCCAGCACAGCTGCTTGCAAAATGAGTTATCTTGCTACACTCCTAGCCCCGAGGGGCCCAGTGCCTGCTGACACACAGAGACCAGCCATCACAGCCATTTCTACACAGCAGACCACCAGCTAAAGCACTTGCCTAGGCTGTGAGAACATTCACTTCTCTCCTGGACCTAAAGAGATTTTAAAAAAAAGCATTGCCTACCTCTTGGGAGATGGCTGCAGCTAAGCCTTATTAAGACACCCATTGTATAGCATAGCATTACTATAAATATAGGAATATATTGCCTATGTTTATAATAACCAGCTAAAATACACACAGATTCCCTGTAACCCTGCCTGGGATCTCAGACCAGAGAAAGAACAGCAGCACTGAAGTTACTGCTTCTGCTGGGTACTCCCATCTCGGCTGGACATGGACTCAGGCTGACTGCAGAGCAACTCCTGAATTACAAACTCACAGCCAACACTTGGGCACATAATGATTTGTGTGTCTATGAAGACATGCTAAGAATATTGCGGCTGCTCAGCCTGGAGGAGAGAAAGTTGTGTGGAGACCTCACTGCAACCTTCCAGGACCTGAAGTGGGCCTATATGGAAGCCAGAGGAGGAATTTGCATTACAAGGAGTAATGGCTTCAAACTGAAAAAAGGGGAATTTTGAGTTAGATATATGAAACAATTTCTTTACTATGAGGTTGTGAGAAACTGAAACAAGCTGCCCAGGGCAGATATGGATGCCCCATCCACAGCTGTACTCAAGGCCAGGTTGGATGTGGCATTGAGTGGCCTGGTCTGGGGGAGATGTGCTGCCCATGGCAAGGTGTGGTTGGCACTGGTTGATCTTTAAGGTCCCTTCCAACCCCTTCAACATTTTATGATGCTGAACTGTGACCAAGCTGTGAACTGCCACCGCTCAGGGCCCATTACGCCACGGAGCGAAAGGGGGAAGCAGAGACAGCAGCACCTGCTGCCCGAGGACAGTACGGCCCACACAGAAGAGGGATCTGCCTGCCGGGGGGGGAACTGTCCGCACGCAGCCCAGAGTCCCCCAAGGGAGCGAGGCCGCCGAGGCTGGTGGCTCCCGCGGGAAGGGGCACCGGGAGCAGCGGCAGCAGCGTGTCCGCCACTGGCAGCGGCCGCCGGAAGGTTATTTATAGCTTGGCCCGGATACGCGCTGACGTCACGGAGCGCACCGCCCCCGTGCGTCAGCGTAAGGCGCACGTAATGGGAACGTGACACACGCACGGCGCGCAGGAGCTATTTATAGTCGGGAGAAGGCGGAGAGGGGAAAGGGGAAAAAATTAAAAAAAAGGAAAGAAAGGAAAGGAAAGGAAAGGACCGTTTGTTCGCGGTCCGCAGGCGCTGGTGGGGGGAGGGCGTGGGCGCCGTCAGGTGACAGGGCCGGGAGCGGGGGGAACCGCGCGTGGCGGGGGCGGGGAGGCGGCGGGCTCGAGCTGGCGGCGCGCGCGGGGGGATTCCCCCTCCCCCCCGGGGAAACCCCCCCATGGAAAATAAAAAGTGTAAAAGTGGCGGTGCTCGGGTTTCCGGGAAGCGGAGCTGCGCCCGCCCGGGTCTGGCGGTGCCGCTCCTGCCGCCGCCTGCGTGGGACGAGCGGCCCCACGGCAGCTTCCAAACGCCTTCCTCCCACCGCCATGTCCCGGCGTGGCGGGAGCGGGGCTGCCCCGCGGGGCCAGCGAGCCCCCCGTGGGAAGGGACCCGAGCAGATCCCGCGCTGCGGATGCGCCCTGCCCCGGAGCCGTTCTTGGAGTTTTCCCCTGCTCCGAAAACAGACCCGAAAGGGATCTGGAGTTTCTGTCTTACGAGGAGAGCCTGCGGGAGCTGGACCTGTTTCAGCTTGGAGGAGAGAAGACTGAAGAGGGGCTCTCGTTAATGCCTGTAAATATCTCCAGGGCGGGTGCCAACAGCGTGGGGCCAGACTTTTTTCAGCGGTGCCCATCAACAGTTTATGAAGCGATGACCGTACACTAAACCACAAGAAGTTTCACTTCAACACGAGGAGGAGCTTCTTTACATTGAGGGTGGCAGAGCACTGGAACAAGCAGCCCGGGGAGCTCGTGGGGTCTCCTTTGGAGAAATTCCAAACACACCTGGACGCGTTCCAGCGTCACCTGCTCTAGGTGACCCTGCCTTGGCAGAGGGGTTGCACTCGATGATCTCCGGCGGTCCCTTCCAGCCCGGGGGTGTCCCGGGAAGCGGCGCGGGGACACCTGTTGGCGCCGCCGCCGCCGTCACGCGCCGCTCAGCCGGGCGCGCGCGTCACGGGACCGGGCGCGCGTGCCACCGCTGTCATCTGCCCACGCGCCCGCGGGGGAGAGGGCGGGCGGCAGGGAGAGCCCCGGGGAGATGGAAGGTGTCCCCCCCGCTCCGAGGCGGTGAACGAGGGGGGCAAGGGGTTAAAGCAAACAATTCCAGCTGGCGTCCTGCGGCCGCTTTGGGAACGAGCGCTTAACTTCATCCTGGCGGGGTTCCACCCGCGGCACCGCAAATGGCAGCAAACTCCTCGGGGCGCTGCGGAAGCCGCAGCGGGTACGCCGGTGAAGGTTTAGAAACGGACCCGAAAGCAGCGCGTGGGAGAAATGAGGGATTGAGGGAGTTCGGTGGAGTTGTGCTGGTGTGACACAAATCCTGCAGGCAACGTGGAAATGTTACCCCCAGAAATGTTTGTAGCACGGCAAAGCGATTAAAGAGGCAATTGGACAGCTAGAAAGAAAGGAATCGTGACATGGTATAATTTTCTATAAAAGCCTATTTATGAACCACAGTTATATCAAGATTGGAAACGACCTCTGGGATTCCACCGAGAAGGACGAACATCAGGAGATACATGCATATAGACAGAGGAAGATCCATTAATGCCTAGGTTGAAAAGTAGGAAATAGTCAAGGAATTTGTTGGTGAGACAGTGTGGTTACTAGGTTGATGATGCTATAGATGAAAAAGAGGAAATCCAAAGGCCTCCAGTGTCAGAAAGGACCCAACTGGGCTCTTCGGGTTCTTTTCATTATTTAAATGCTAGGAACAGGTATAATTAATGATAAAATTGTATCGCTCAGTGATGTTAACTGTTGAAAGCATGATACTATGGCTTAATATAAGAGCAGCAGCATGGAGAAAGAAGGGAATTGCCTAAACTCTTAAGGGCAGAAATACTGAAAATTTAACTTACTACTTCATCAGCAACAAAACAATAAAACAGGGAAATATAATAGGAAAAGCTATCTAATTTAGAACAGATGGCAGGAAGCTTTTTTTTCCCCTTGCATGGAACCACAACTGCACAGAATAATCAGTGGGAAATTTTGGTAGGGTGAAAACACCATGGTTGTTCTCACACTCAGCACATGAAAGCTTTGGTGAAGAGAAAATGGAAATGAAATTTGCTTTTTAAATTGCCCGGAACTTCTAATTAGTTTCTATTGCAAATTTTAACTGCAACATGACAAAGCTTTTGCCTCATCATCCACAACAAATTTCTTATGAAAATACAAAACATATCCGAGTAAAAAATAGGAGACTGTTCAAACATTAATTCTCTTGCTGTGCAACATTCTGCTCTCTTCCTGTAAGGCAGAGTATTGAGATTGGCCCAAATTATGCAGAACAAAGTCTTTGCAAAGACATTTGCTGGTCTTCTTGCTTTGGAAAATGCGAAGGTCCTTTTACTAGACAAACACACAGAATCATAGAACGGTTTGGGTTGAAAGGGACCTTAAACATCGTCTAGTTTCAACCCCCCTGCCATGATCACACCTTCCACTAGATCAGATTGATCAGGGCCCCATCCAACCTGTCTTTGTACACTGCTCAGGGATGGCACATCTGTGCAGCTGTGAGCACCTCCACTGATTTTCAGTTCCACTTGGTGCTTCCTGTTTGCCTTTGTGAAGCTCAAATGCTCGGAGGAGGGTGTCTTAAGAAAGCAGAAGACAAGGCATGGAATCTCTCTTTGCTGCCATTCTCCCCTTCATCTCCATCATTGAGACACATAAGCTTTCTGTAACTGGATCTTTGGATCTGGGGCTCTGTGTGCCCCAGAAGTGGTGATGATCATTCTCTAAAACTATTTAGATGGGTTTGACTTTCACTTCTTGTTGAGAAATTTCAAATTTTTTGCTATTTGAACCACACCATCATCTCATACAGCACTCCATGTGTAAGTTTTTGTGTAGTTTTTTGGTAACACGCTCTGACGTTCTGTTTGTGGCTGAGCAGAGTTTACACTAAGCACTTTTCAGTTTCTCACATCAACCCACCAGTGAGGGGACTGGGCATGCAGAAGTCGTGAGGGGACATAGCCAGGACAGCTGGTCACAACTAACCCAAGGGACATTCCATACCATATGGCATCATGCTGAGCACATAAAGCTGGGAGAAAGCGTGGGAATAGACTAGGCATTGGTCAGCAGGTGGTGAGCAATTGCACTGTGCATTGCTTGTCTTGTATATTCTAAATAGTGGTGGTAGTGGTAGGAGGAGGAAGAATAAGACTTTCATATCTGTTGTATGAAACTGTCTTTATGCCAACCCATTAATTTTACCTTTTTTTCCCCAGTTCTTTCCTCCATCCTGCTATAGGGGGCATGTCAGCAAGTGGCTGTGTGGTGCTTAGCTACCTGCCAGGTTAAACCAGGGCATCTAAGCAGCACACCTGCACACAGTGCACTTTGCTCCTTTTGTTCCTAAGTTTGTTTTGGCACTCCTCATTCCCACTATCTCCAGAGGGCTGCACAGAGGAGCACTCGTAACACAGCTCCAGGCGTGGCATTCCCAGCCCACTATGGGCTGCAGCAACCCTGACTTGCCAGTTTCATTCAAGTTTGGATTTCAAGATAATTTTCATAACACCAAAGACTGGACTCTGAGTCATCACCCTACTCCTGGAGCTGGGGCTGTAAGTTCAGGTGCATACACCACCATTTGGTCTTTCATATACAGCACAGGGGAGTGGAAATGGAACTGGTTTCATTAGCTCGTTCTAGCCGTGTATTTCAGCTGATTCAGAGGTGCCAGAAGGTTGAGACGTGATTGAAGAAAGCTGATGCTTAAACTCTCTTAACCTGTGACGTGATACTAGTGCCCACTTCTGATCTTTAAGAAATGATAAGCTTGAAAGAAATAATTCAGATCCTTTCAGGTAAATGATTCATTTCTTTGTATAAGAGGGAAAAAAAGAATTACTGCCATTGAGGGGTTTGAGGCCTTGTGCATTCGTAAGAAATAAACAATAATAGTAATTAGTTTTCATTTCTGTGCCTTTATTTCCTAAACGCTCTGTTATTTTACAGATGGGAAACAGCAGGCAGAGGTAAATGAAATTGTGCAAAGGCACCAAGCCAGGACAGAGATGAAGCAAAAAGCAAACCTGGACAGGTAGTTGCCCTGGCAGCTGGGATCTCTCACTTCTCTACTCAAACCCCTCATCCTACTGCAGCTGAAGAACTTCTACCTCTTGGGACTTGGGAATAGGCAGTTCAGATAGCTCAGTAGTGAGAAGACAAAGAAACAGGTAAATAGTAGGAAACAGAGAAAATGCAGTCCAAGAAGGGGTTAAGAAAGATAGTAAATGAAATGCAATGCTCGATAGCATAGGAAGAGCCATAGATTTGGAAATCATTAGGAGCAAAACAAACAGGGCAACCAGAACGACAAGGTAATAAAAAGCAGCTGAAATAAAAAGATCTTAGAAAAAGTAAATAAGTAACAAGTTGTTACTTTTGAGGAACTATCCTTTATCCACACAAATAGAAAATCTTCCAAAAAAGCAGTGCCTCTTGAACAAGCCTAAATGATTATCTGGTATAAACTGTTATTTTTTTTACAACAACAGAGTTGCATTTGTTTAGTACTTCATGTGGTAAGAGATTCCATCATAGGAATAAAGATTGACAATCCAGTCAAGAATTAAATGTAGAAATGAAGGGCCTGAAAGGAAGCCATAAAAATAACTTAAATAACAATTATAATTGCTGTAATTTTATTAATTATGAGATAGACAGAAAAAATATTAAATTTTGGGGTTTGTAAACCAGTTCCATAGCCTTGATCCTTTATGAAAATCCATCTCTCTGTAATAAACATTACAGTTTCTAAGATCTTTGGCTAGGATAAGATGAGCTTGAGCCTTTTTCTTTTCTTCCTCACTCTCTCATTTTCTTTAAGTGAGCACAATCAAGTAAGATTGTCCTTTTGAAAGTATCAAGGCCAATGTAGTTCTTTTGTATCCATTATAAATCCAGTTTAAAGCTGCTTCATTATTATATAATTAATGTACTTAATTTAAGATCCCTCTGAATGCTCCTTCATCTCTTTATTTAATAATCTGCTGTGCTTGCATGTCTGAACCTTGTCTGGTTCTGGCTTCTCCCATTCCTAATCAGCTCTTACACCGGCAGTAGGAATTATACACTCAACAGCCCCTCTGCTTAATATGATCACAGTTCAGTCTGTGGGCTTGTCTAAAAGGCAGTCGTTCCATTTGTTAATAAGTGACCTCCTTTACTTTTAATTTTGGATCTTCATAACCAAGGAAGAATCATCTATTGTCTTACAAGCCAGGCAAAGTTAACAGGCTGAGTCAGTCCAGGAATATTCAAGCCTCCCCATCTGTGGTATTGCAGAATTCCAGGGCAATTCCACCAGTTGGTGGAGCTTCTGTCTGGGAAAACAGAGCTATTGTGAACAAAGCATACTGTGCATATTTCTAACATTCATAAAAGACTGGGTTTGAATAATTTGAATCTTTCTCAAAATTTCTTCCTTTGGGGCAAAAATTTCCAATGCATGGCCACGATCCAATTATAGTCATTTGGAAAGTCTTGAGCATACACCATGCAACCATGTCTTTAACTAGTTGTGAAAAGAAAAGATAAATGTTTAACTGTAAAAGCACAACAGCAGGTTGGATTATATTGGGGTTTCATTTACTCAGGACTAGGACCTGGTTTTAGCAGGGCATGGACTGCCAAATACACCACCAAAGACTAAGACAGGCCTTCCCCTCTTCCTCATCATGACCTCTCTATGACAAAGGCTCCTTTCAAACAAGGGACACAGGATGAGTTCCTCTTTCAGTTTGGAAACACAGCAGTGATAAACTGAGTGTCCTGACAACCTTTTGTAGCATGCTACCTCTCATCTAGAAACATGCTGGCCTAACATTATAAGGCAGCTGAGGCAGAGATGCTGTTCTCGGCTATCAAACTCTGCTAAGTGTCATTTTGACCAAGATCACGGTATTTTCAAGACTTTAGTCACGTTGATCAGCACCAGAAGGTGTTATACTTATTTTCTGAGAGACCGAAAACCTCTGAAGGGCAGGATTCTGACTCAGACTATGTTTTAGATTATGAGATTAAAAACTGCAATGTTTTTTTTCTAGTGCCCCATGCCCACAAATGCAGAAATCCAAATTAATCATCTAACCCTTTACATGCTTGCAGGGTGAGGAAATCGGACAAAACAGACCAACTTCAACACGATGATAAAAGCCATATCCCAAATCCCACCCCTCCAGAGCAAGGAGATGCAGCTCAGGACAGCAGGAAGTCTTAGGCTAGTAGAACCCTACCTCACCTATGAGATTTTTCAAAGACACAGCTGGAAGGAGCCAGGTGCTACTTTCTGTTGACTTTGTAGCTCTCACAATAACAGCACTAGAAAACATTACCCTAGAAAACAGAAGACCTGTGATTCAGCTCTTTTCTTATCTTAAGAAGACTCAAATCCACACTGACCTTTATCTGAAAGAATGGCCTCATCACCGGGTTACTGGTTGTCTAGGAAGGTATGGAGGGAAAAAGGAACTTTTACATAGAAATCATGCTCAATCAGTCAAGAAAATTCTCTTAAGGCCATGGCAGTATTTTTACACTATAGGTGTGTAATATAAAATATAAAATAACACAAGCCATCCTTGGAGCAGGAATGGGTAGGATAGGCAGATCCCCATCCTAGCAGACAGCCTGAAGCATTAGACTACAGTGCTTGCACACAAACCTGAAAGTGGTTTCACCACTTCAAAAAGGTGGTTGAGATACCACCCAGAATGATGCAGGGATTACAGCAATCTCCTGGGAGGTGGGGAATGTAGGTTGAGTATCCCAATTCCCACCCTTGCCTCCCTGCCCCAGACAAACTAGGTGAATCTGAATGTCCTGTTTTCTGTGGATGTGCTGAAACTACTGAGCTATTGTGTATTTTAGGTGCACCAGCCAATTCCTCTTTGGGGTTTCCCTAGAATCTGGCATTTAGGCAGATGAACAGTTGTTTTCTATGTCCTGGAGGAAGATAGGAAATTTTATTTTAAAAAATGCCGAGGGATACTTTTTGCATAGGAGGCTAGACTAGATGCCATTTCTATAGTACTACTGAATCTGTCATAGAATGCCCTGGGTTGGATAGATCCTAAAGATCATCTAGTTCTAGCCCTCCCTGTCATAGGCAGGGAACCTTCCAATAGACCAGGTTGGTCAAAGCCCCATCCAGCCTAGTCTTAAACAACTCCAGGGATGGGGAATTCATAACATCTCTAACCTATTCTAGTACCTCAGTACCCTCACAGTAAAGAATTCCTTCCTAATATCTAATCTAAACCTGCCTTCCTTCAGCTTTAGGCCATTCCCCCTTGTCTTATCACTGTCTGATTTAGGTGCCTCTGGACACATGGAAGCCAGTCAGAATTTTAGGAGTTTGACTTGTTTATCCTAAACCTAAAGACAATGACATTTCATTGCCATTTCATTGCCCCAGAAATCTGCAGCCTAAAGATTGGGATCTTGAGGACTAAAGATTGGTCTTGGGGAAGTCAAGCAAATTCCAATAAGGAGCTGTCATCACGTTATTTGGTCATAAATGCACACGTGTGGGTGGGCACAGGAAGTGAACCCCTCAGCCTCTCCACACTGTCTGCTCCCAGTCTTCAGTCTCCCCAACTTTGGCAGTACCCAACAAGTATCCCTCAACAACCTTCCCCACTTCCTGGAGCTTTATTTCACCCAAGGCCTCCTTTATACCGCTGCAGGCTTTCTCCCGTTGTTGCAGTGCCTGGTTTTATTATTCTGAGTTATTCAGTAAGCCCTGGGAATGACATCCTTCTGGCCCTCACTCCTCCAGCGAATCAAGCTGTGTACACACCAGTTAGACAATCTGCCTACTGTTGTTGCTGTCCCCTTATCTCTCCCGCACCCCCCGCCCCGGTGTTAATGCTTAATGGATTGGGAGTTCCTTGCAGGAAGAACTTCCTTTCCGCCTCATGGGAAGCACGCAGCGTATAGTGAGTGACCTCTCATGTCATAAATAACTGCAGGACAGCAGACCGTGCTCTCCCTAGAGGGAACCACTGCCTTGGATCGGTCGGTGAGCAAGTGCCCGGCTCCCTGCACAACACTCGCACCTGCCCGAGGCACACAGCGCACTCAGTATCACTTTCTAATCATTTTCTCCAAATATCCCATTTCCTGTTCTTTAAATAGCACCTCAACGATTATTTTAAAGGCTTTAAAAACACTCTAGCCGCCGTTTTTGGGTTCGGAGTGGGTTTTGTTGGTTGGGGTTTTTTTTTTAGCCTTCTTGCATGACGATATTTTCACGTCGTGGGAGACAGGAACAGCTCGAGGAAGCTGCGAAGTTGCACCGAGTACCCGGGGGAGGAAAGGCGGGGGGGCAATACCGTTTCTAGGACAGTCCACCTGGCACCGACGCTTTGTTCCTGCACACACTTAGAGTATGTGAAAGAGAGTTTCGGGATGACTCGAACTTTATACCCCTCTCGGGGGTAGCCCGCCCGGAGCGGGGCGAGGGTCCCGGAGGGCGGCGGCACTCCGCGGAGTCCCTTTCCCAGCAGAGAGGCCGAGATGCAAAGGAGAAATGACAGCATGGAAAGCGGAGTATTTTTATCGGGGCCAGTGCCCCGGGTGAGGGGTGGGCGGAAAGTGCCACCCTCTCTGTGTCTCTCCTCCCTTGCCCTCAGCCGCCCACGCCGGCAGCGGCATCAAAGGGAATCTCCCTTGTCGCGCCGTGTCAGCACCGGGGATGAGCGCACCGGCCCGTCATGGCATTTTCGCTTCTCCCGGCGCTTACTCAACAGGCGGGAGGGGAGGAAGGGCTGGTTTGCAGGGGGGGCGGGGGGAGGACTCCCAACCAGCGCCGCTTCTGCCATGAGGTCACCGCGGCGCTATGCGCTGTGCCCGCCGCCGCCCCTGCTCCGCTCCGTTGCGTCAGGCAGGGGGTATCCCCGCCNGCTCGGGAATGTCAACAGTGGTTCGCCGGGGCCCGTGGTGCAGGGATGGCATGCGATGCGATGAGGAGGAAAGGCAGCGCGCTGCACCGACGGAATCGCACCGAGCCGGCCACGCGGAGGGGAACTCCAGCCACAGCCAGCAAGACACTTGTTGTTTGGTTTTTTGGTGTTTTTCTTTTTTTTTGGAGGGAGCCGGGTCTGGCACCCCCCGCCGGCGTCCGGCTGCGGCTTTCCCCCCCGCGGGGGGGCTGCCGGGAGGATGGGTGTGCGCGCCGGGGTCCCCGTGCGCTGCCCCGCACTCCACCCCCTGCGCAGAGGAAGCCGGGCGGGGCGTGGCCCCACGACAATGGGACTCGCCGGCGCTATAAATACCCGCCCGCATCTATATTTGGTTTGGCCGGATCACAACCGGGGGGGGGCGGGAGGGGGGGTGTCCCAAAAATAGCCCCGCGCGCCCGCCCGCCGCCGCCGCCGCTCAATGGGCTCTGGCCCCGCCCCCTCCCTCGCGCGCGATCCCGAGCGCCTCGCGCGGGGCCCGGCGGGGCTAAATTTAGCAACGCCGCTTGCGTCAATGACGCGGCCGCCGTGCGTCAGCCCCGCGCGCCCCGCCCCTCGGAACGGGGCCCGCCGCGTCCTGTGCGTGGATTGGCCGCGGCGGCGGCACGAGGGCGGTGACGTGGGGGCGCGGGCTGGCCCCCGCCGGGGGCCGGCGGCGTCCGGAGGGGAAGCGCGGCCGCGCGGGGAGCCCGGCGGGTTCCCCCGCGGGGGGAGCGGGGTCTGGCAGAGCCGCGGCCCCGGAGGGAGGGAGGGAGCCAGGGACGCCCCGGCGCCCGCGGGAAGACGGCGCGCACCGCCCCGGGAAGGGGATCCCGGGGTCGGACGTTGTCGCCGGTCCGCGGCGTCCGGCGAGCCTTGCGCCTGCCCCGGCTTTGCCTCGCGGGGAGGGAGCGCGCACCGCGGCGGTGCCGGCGGCGGGATGGTGGAGCGAGAGGCAAAGCGAAAGTGCCGCCGCTGCCGCCAGTCCCTCCTCCTCAGGGCGGCGGGGTCCTCGTCCGCGCCGGCTCCCGTCCGTCGGGAGATCTCGTTTGGCGGGGTCCCTCTGTGCGAAGCACAAGCGCGGCACCGGCCGTCACGGCTGCGGTGACAGTCGCGAACATGCAGGCTGCCGGCGGTGGATGTAAACACGGCACCGGGCACGGCGGCGGGCGGCTGCTGCCGGCGGAGACAGCGGGGGAGTCGTCCGCCGCCAACCCGGTGCCCCGGGCAGACACACGGACACCGAAAGACACACGGACACAGGCAGTCACAAGCAGGCGGCAGCCCGGACGCTTCTCAGGGCCGCTCGCACTGGTGTCCGCTCTGTGAGCGGCACCTCTCTCAACCTGCTCCTTGCTCCTGCGCACTGGAAAGTTTCGAAAGAAAAGAAAAAGAATGAAAAAAAAAAAAAAAAAAAAAAAAAAAAAAAAAAAAAAAAAAAAAAAAAAAAAAAAAAAAAAAAAAAAAAAAAAAAAAAAAAAAAAA
>PYHW01010717.1:33592-74234 GCA_013186435.1 Turdus rufiventris
AAAAAAAAAAAAAAAGAAAAAGAAAAAGAAAAAAAAAAAAAAGAAAAAGTGGAAGAAGAGAAAATAAAAGAGAAAAAAATTAAAGGCAAAAAGAAAATAAGTTTCAAAAAATGAAAAATAAAAAAAAGTGAAAGAAACCTTTATTATTTCATCCTAAAAGTTCCACTAAGTAACCAAGCAAAGCTCTTTTCATTTCAGCCACTTCGGTAAAGATATAATAATTTTGTTATTATCACTATCTTAATAATAATGATTATTATTATTATTAATAATGTTATTATTATCAGACTTGAGAAAGACTCGCCAGGCTGCGGCGGGCAGGCACCCCGAGCGGCCGGCCGGCCGTGCCGTCCCGCTGCCGGCGGCTCAGCGTGGCTGTGCTGGGGCTCCGCTCCGCTCCGCTCCGCACCTCTCGGCTGTGCGCGGCTCTGCGCGGCACGGCTCGGCGCGGCGGGAGCGCGGCGCACACACTGGGGCGGAGGGGGGGGGGTCAGTAGCGTCAGGCTCCCATGGCGTCACTATTGACGTTTCGCATTCCAGCCGCTCTATGGAGAGGCCGCTAGGGCTCCTCTCACATAAATGACGTTCAGAGAGAGGGAGCGGGAGAGCAGCGCAGAGAGGCGCCTCCGTCCCCTCTCTCCGGCGCAGGCACACGCGCACCCCGGGGCACTCGCACCGGGACGCGGGCACAGGTCCCGGCCCGGCTCCCGCCGCACACACACAAAGGCACATCGCGGCGGCGGCGGCCGCTCGGCATCCCTCGCCCGCCCGCCTGCTCACTCCCTCCCTTCGCCCGGGGACGGGCTCCTGGCTCCTCAGGCTTTTTCAATCCTTTTCCATGCCTCGGGATAACGCACCCTCTGGACCTGCATCTACCCGGAGTCTGAGGGATTTTGTGTCTCGGATCCTGCCGCTGGACAGCGCCTACACACGCCTTTAAGGAAGCGGGCACCTACAAACTAGATGTAAAGACGGAACCTCCACAGCAACCGAGTACGTATGCGAGTGAACGGGAGCGGCTGAGGGAGAGGGACAGCGCGGCGTGTCCCCACTCCATGAAAGTTACGCCGCCGGGGTAGTGATGCTGGGGAGATGCCGGCGGCGAGCGATGTGGCTCAGCCGATGCGCTGCCGTGCCGGGCTCTCGCTGAAACTTTTCCCTCACCTTCCCCCGCTGCTCCCCCATCCTCCCCGTGGATGCTCCATTGCCGCTCGTCTTCCGAGCTTCGCTGCCTTCTCGGCAACTCCTGCCGTGCGCGGGGCACTGCTGCCCCTCGCAAACGGGAGGGCTTGTGGTTGAGCGGAGCGGGAGCCGGAGCCGGTGGTACTAAGGTATTTCTGCTAGTTGTTGTCATGGAAATGATGCTGCCGGCGGCGGCGGGGAGTTTACAGCGCCGGTGATGAATGGCAGCAATTTGTCTCGTTCCTTTAGCCGCGCTTGGGAAATAGGTGGTTCTGTTTGCACAAGTTCAGCTGTCTAATAGGGACGGCGAGGCAGGTTGAGCTCATCTCACTTTGGAAGACAGCAGCTCCCCTCGGCAGCCCAAAGAGCTCGCCCAAGAGGTAATTGCTGGAATGTGACATATTGTATTGAAATGAGACGGGATGTTTGCACGGCACGTCTGCCCGGCATCTGCTCCTCGGAAATGTACACTTTTCCCTTCGGAGGTCAGAAGTGGTAACGAGGGGCCGCGGTGCCCCGGCACGGGCGGTACCGTACGGGGACGCTGGGTTGCGCCGCCGCTGCCCCGCTCCCTGCCCCCGCGGCGCCTCTCGCCTTTGCCTTCTCGCCTTAATAGCTGCGAAAGAAGTTTCAGTCTTGGAAAGAGGCGAGAAAGCGCGGGCGTTGGGTTGTGATATTATGTAGAGGGACAGTTGTCGGGGCAGCATTATCGCGATAGTCTGTCCCGGGCGGAGATGCCGCTCACCTTAGCGTGGCTAGTTAAGAACGCTGTTACTTAACTTGCAATTTTTGGATACGATGAAATCCGTGCGAGGATATTTCCCGGGCAAAGGGCGTAAAACACTGTTATATGTAGGGGGATTGGTGTGTTGGGATAGGATTTTTTTTTCCTCCAGGAAAAAAAAAAGTTTGGGAATGAATCTCTAACTTTTATCCAAGCCGCTTCACTCGATTACATTCTTCGCCCTATTTTTCTCTCCTCCGTGGAGACCGTTGTATGCTGGAGTCAAGCCCCGGTAAAAAACAATGGACTAAACCAGACCAGACGGTTTCTTCGGAGGTGAATCTCACGCGATCTCGTGGATATTTGCTGGAGTGACCGTGCGGCTCGGGGCGATCCCTCCCATACCCCCCCCCCCCAAAGAAAAATCGCCAGCTAACCGGCGGTGGAAATCCAGCACGAAACTTTTTAATTGAATGGAGCTTCCCCCTCCGCAGTCCCTCCCGGGTAAATGAAGGTTTCGAAACTCGCCTGAAGAAGTCACAATCACAATGGAGTATTTCACGGTTTCCTCCTCGTATTACAGGGTGGGGAGGGGTGTCACTCGGGGCTGAATGTAAAGTGCACGGAGGAAGAAAAGAGCTTTGACAAGGGTAGTTATTTCCTCCTAATTTACAGCCCTTACGGCCCTGCGCTCCTGGCTCGGGCGGCGGCAGCCCGGAGGGGTGCTGCGTGGTTAAAAGCGCAGCGAGTGTCTCTAGGTAACCGGCGGCTCGGGGGGGCAGAGAGGAGCCCTAGGGCGCTCCGCGCCGAGCGGGGAACGGCCTCGCAGGAGCTCGTGAGAGAACAAAACCCTCGGGAGAGAAAGGGATGAGCTGACAGGCACTTAACACCCCAGGAGCTGGCGGGGGTTCAAAGGCGCGGGGCGCGGGGAAGGCGAAAGAAAGACAAGGAGCGGGAGAAAGAGTCGCCGGGGAGCGGCTCCCGTGGGCAGGGGCCGGCTCGGCCGCGCATCCCCCGCGCTGCGCGGAGCCCAGCTGGCAGCGCCCGGAGGGTCGGGGGGAGGCGGCTGGGCTGCGCTCCCTCCCCCGCGCCGGCGATGATGGGCCCGGAGACACCGCACGGGGTTAGCCGGGCAGGCAGGACACCCCTCAAGTCTGGCCGGTACCTTGCATAGAAACTCCCAGCCCGCTTTTTCCCGGTCTCTGCATCCCAAAAAGAGAAAGTTCTCACGGGGAAGTGGACGCTCGGGGATGCTGTCCCGCTTGTCGTAGTCACCCTGCCCGGGGTTCTCCTCTTGCCTTCCCCAGGCTCCTCTCTCGGAGAACAAACCGGCGGCTCGGTTGTCCCAGCCCCGGTGCTCTCTGCCTTTTGTGTGATGAGGGAGCGGGAGCCGGCAGGAATGCGCTGCCCGGTCGGCTCTCCCTTCCCACTCGCGGGGCGATGCGGGGGGTTGCCGTGCGATCGCGGGGGACGGTCCCCCCACGTCCCCCCGAGGCGCCGCACTAGGGGGGGAGGCGGGGGGCTCCCCTCTGCCCCGCCGGGCACCGCCGCCCCTGACTGTGCCTTGTCTCCCTGCCGGCGGACAGAGCCCGGGTCGGAAGAGCGCCCCCCGCCCAGGCCAGGCCCCGGGCCCGCCTCCGCAGAGAGGTCCCAGCCGGCACCCACCCCGCCGCCGCCGCCGCCCGCCGCCGCCTCCGTCCGCACCTCCAGCCCCACCATTCAGCGCGCAAGATACCCACCAGGTAAGATGCGCTCCGGGAGAAGGGCGGCAGCAGGAGGAGGAGAGGGGTGCGGGAGCTCCTGGCGCGGCCCCTATCCTTCCCAAATCCCTTTGGCATCATCGGCCCCCGACGTCCTGGGGAGCTTAAATCCCAAAAGGATCAGAGCAGTGCATGCCTTTCGCGGCGCTTTTGGCGCTGCCGAGCCTGGCACACGGGATTGTGAGCCCCTCGCCAAAGATGTGCCAGAATTAAGGGGAAGATGGTTGGGGGTGCTAGTGTCCCTGTGAGGAGCACAGCTTGCCTGGCGCCAAGCTGGGCATCCTTTACCTCAAGTTCTCGCAAAGAAAGCAGAACGCCATGGTAAATAGCTCCTAATGTCCCTGCTCTGATGCTTTTACCCATTCATTTGGGTTTTGATGACAGGCTGCTCTTCAATGCACCTCCCGTGGGGCCTCTTCCTTTCTTGTTTTAATATTGTTGGATAAAGAAAAAAATCCCAGGTTGTTTACTTTGCAGGGGAATTAATACTGGTGCCCTAAGTGGAAAAGTAGGGGTTAGACACAGACAAGTGCGCTGGCAAAAGGCGAGGTAGGAGGAGTCCCACAGAGCCAGGAGAGACCAGACCTTTAGGTTAGGGATATTTTTTCAGTCCTCCGGTCAGAGTTATTTTAGACTTCTGTTTTTCTACTCCACTTTGCACAGAATTCAGTGGCATAACTCTGTTATGCTCAGAAAAATGCAGAATAAAAAGGCATAATGATCTGTTCCCTTGAAGTCCTGCTCATTTTCTGAGCTAGCCAAAAAGCCTTTTTCCTTCATAGAGCTGTGTATCAACACGTCCACTTGTGACATTAGCTGTGAACTCACTCTGTTGTGTTCCTCCGTCAGTTCTCAGTGGAGGTGTGTGGAAAGAATTTCTTTCCCATTTTATTTGATTAAGCACTGATCACTATGTTTTAACAGCCAGTCCTTAAACTAACAAATGATAGTGATACGACTTGCCAGGAAATGTGTGTGTGTGGAATGGCATGGACAGAAATTGACAGGAAAAAAATAAAAGAGAACAGTAGAATAATACATAAATAACATTGGGAGGCAAGGCTTGGGGGAGGGTTGTCCTGCCTTCTTCTTCAAGCTTTTGGATTTAAGGCAAGGAAGGTCTTAATTTCAGGAAACAGCACTGCTTTTTTTTTCCCTCAGATTTTAATGTTTTCTCGTGACGAAGAAAGATGTGAATGGTTTGTGACAGCATGATAATTCAAATTTGGTGCTTAGTTTAAATATGTTTATCTGCAAAGCGGGCAGGAAAGAATTAAAAGTTGATTTAACACAAATTATTTGGATTCCTGCATGCCAGGAATGAATATTTTAAAATAAGTAAGTGAAAAGAGTTCTTAAAATAATGAGGGAAAACCTCATTATTTTCAAGGCAAGTTTGTTTTGGTTTTTTTTTAAACATGAATTATTTCTCAAGTGCTTCTGGAATATAAATTACCATGATTAAGAAGAGATGAACTGCACTTAATTTTGATATACATTTTATCCATATTTACTTTTCTCTTTATGAGAAGATTTATACTAATTGATGCATTTTATTCCTCTACTGTGGAACCAAAATACACCACACACTTTTAGTTCAAGTTGCAAATATTGGCCTAGAATCTCACAGTGTTTAGTCAGGCAAACCTCAGTGAATTGCAGAATTGGGTCTATTATTTCCTCTGACCAGCAAATTACATGGCAGACTAGTAGGAAATGTAAAAGAAAATAACAATCAGATCTTTTCAACCAGGCGCTGTGTTGCTTCAACCATCCCAGCTATCACTGAACTGCATTAAGTTTCATGACTAATGAATAAAACAACTGTATTACTGGCTTCAACCTAGCTTTCCCATGAAAACAGAACTACCACATACATTTTATCCTAAATTTTTGCAAATGGAAAGGGATGTTGTACCCTCCACTTTTTAAAGGAAAACATTCTACCAGAGATAAGCCTTAAAATTAATAATGAGATGGCAACCTTAAATTATTAGCTGACCAGAAATATTCTTCAAAGGTCCAGAGCTGAGTAAGCAAAATTGATCTTTGCAAGTCCTGAGTAGCAAACCTTGGAATTTAAGTAATTCCTCTGACATGCATTGCTTCTTTTAAAATAAGTATAATTTTTAATATTATGCACTTGATAATCTCGTTTACCCTTCATGAAAATTTTACAGCATGATTGCATGCATACAGAGAGAGATTTAGAGTCATAAACTGTTCTCATTCTGCTTATCTAATTCTCATTGACACCTATGTATATTAAGCAGCAGATGTAGGGCAGCTTGAGATGGATTCTTCTCTCACTGACACTGGTATAAATGCGAGTTTCTCCCTTGACTAGACGAGAGCAGGCTCATAGTACCGAATGCTTAGTCAGTCCCTGATGCGTATTTCTTGTTGAAAGGAAAAGGCTCGAGGCTAATTTAAATGTCCGAATGGGAGCTGGGTGCCTCTCTGGGAAAGCTCCTAGGAAAGAAGTTTGTGAGGACCTGGTGCGCTGGGCCTGTTGCTCACATGCCCTTTGCCCTTGCAGATATGCCCTGTGTGCAAGCGCAGTATAGTCCTTCACCGCCCGGTTCGAATTATGCATCCCAGACCTACGCCTATGGCTCGGAGTACAGCTCAGACATCATGAACCCTGACTATGCCAAGCTGACCATGGACCTGAGCAGTACCGAAATCACTGCCACTGCCACCACCTCCCTTCCCAGCTTCAGCACCTTTATGGAGGGTTACTCTGGCAGCTATGAGCTCAAGCCTTCCTGCCTCTACCAAATGCAAACTGCCTCCTCTGGCCAGAGGCCCCTCATAAAGATGGAAGACACCCGGCTGTCGCCATACCAGCCCTCACTGCCCCCATCTACAGACGAGGGCATGCCCAGCACTTCCATGTACTTCAAGCAATCTCCACCCTCTACGCCCACCACACCCGGCTTCCCTGCTCACCAGGGCCTGTGGGACGAGCCCCCGCTGCAGCCCACGCAGACCTGCCTGCCTCCCGGCCACCTGATGGACGCCACCCCCATGAAGACCGTGCCTCCGCGCTTCCCTCTCTTCCACTTCAAGCACTCGCCTCCGCACACGCCGTCCGCGGCCGCCCACATGTGCTACGACCCGGCCTCGCTGAGCCTGCCCCTGGGCTCCGACAGGCCCGCCGCCAGCCAGGCTCCCATGGAGGGCCATTCCTACGGGCTTCACCTGGCCAAAAGACCAGCCACCTTAGCCTTCTCACCACTCGGCCTCAACGCAGCCCCCTCCAGCCTGATGGGGGAGAGCAGCGGGAGCGGCAGCAGCGGCCTCCCGTCCCCCCCCAGCAGGAGCTCTTCGTCCGGGGAAGGCACCTGCGCCGTGTGCGGAGATAATGCGGCCTGCCAGCACTACGGGGTGCGGACATGTGAGGGCTGCAAGGGCTTTTTCAAGGTGAGAGCTCCGCGCTGTGCTCCCCTCCCTGCTTGTTCCCAGCTCTCTTCCCAGCTCCTCTGTCCCCACACGCTCCCGGTCCTGGCCCGGGGCTTCAGGGACCTCGTGTGTTAAAACCGCCCAGCAGGGTGGAATGGGCACCCAAAGTTTTTGAAGAAGGAAAGCCTTTTGTAAGATAAAAGGATCGGCCGATCTCTACTGAGAAAAGGCCGTGGTAGTGATCTGGGGAACCACATCTCTGGTCTGCCAGCATTCTTCAATGAAACATAAGTTTAAGCTATAAACTGTATTTATTCTGTAGTGAAACTCGTCTGGAGTACGTTCAGCTTGGGTTTTACTCAGTCACCAATTCCAACTATGCGTTGTTTTCAGATTAGAAAAGAAACACTGAAATGATATTTTAGGTGGCGGCAGCGGTGCCGTTTGGTGTCCGGGGCGGTTGGCGCGAGGAGCAATGCAGGGTGGTCAGCACCAGGAAGAAACTGGTGGGACAAACCCAGATACTTTGTAGTTGCTTTTGCTTGCTGCCTTGCCATTGCCCTTCAGCTCAGGAGCCCGGGGAGTGCTCACCAGGGGAAAGCTGCCTGCAGAGCAGTGACTAAGCACTGCACAGGGTCCAGCTGCCTGCTCTGCAATGAGGGCAGCTTTGCAGCTGAAAAGCAACGCAAATAACTTACACACAGCAGTTTCTCAGTGGAAACTTATATTTTCAAGAGTTGAATATGACTTTTGATCTTAGGTTTGGGGGCTTAGTAATTTCCTTTCAGCAGACTGAGTCCAGATTCCAGTATTAATTTCAGAAATAGCTTGTTAAATGAAGAACTTGCAATTGACTTTTGGTAGGGTGGTTCTGGGCAGCAAGGTTAAGATTTGAAATGTTTGGGGTTGGTTTTGTGTATTTCTTCTTGCTAAGATAGCAGTTATGCCGCTGTTCTGGTAAAAGATACAATGGGAACAAAACCAGTCCCAAAATATTTGGGGGGAGGGCTTACAAATTTTTTTTTATTGTAGGTGGAGCTGTCAGTGTCACTTAATAATAATCCTTTGACCACATGGTAACATATGAGTCTCCTATAAAACTAAATTTTATTTAAATACAACTAGAAAAGGGAACACAAATAACATGGAAATAGCAGCTCTTATTATCCCAAACCTGCCCCTCTGGAAATCAATAGCATATCCTTGAGTTGTAACAGTACCTCCTTCTGCAAAATCAAACTGTTTTCAGCTCCAAATCATAATGAACAATATTTGCTGTATCTCTTATATTTAGTACATTGAGGCTGCTATTTGATAACAAATGCAAATTATGGAATAGAATTTATCCATTAATTTAATTGCAGGTAAAGATTTAATATTGAATGTTGAGTTGATAAATTTGTTCCTGGTGTCTTTTCTAGTAATACCTTTTTGGATGTTATTTGTTGATGTATCTTCGATTTTAAATATGGCAGCATGATACCTTTTTGCATTAATATTTGTTACATTCTTCCAAAGCTTACCAAGTTTCTACAAATTTTAGTTTTGTTTTATTTTTTTCAACATGACTTTAGAGTTAATTAAATGTACATAACTATGTCATCATTCTGTCTTTTTTTCCTCAGGTCAGGTTAACTTTCCCAGAGTATTTATCCAAACATATTTTGTAGGGGTTTATGGTATTTTTGTTTTTCTCCCTGATGATTTTAATGGCTAACCAAACCAGTTATTGTGGTATTTGACTAACAATAGTGATAGCAAGAGAAGTACATTGCAGATCATTTTGATTTTATTTTAATAAGGTCAGCAATAATCAAGGGAATGAACCAAGTAGAAAATTGTTCCCAAAGGGATATTAAAAGCGGAGATAATCTAATCCCCAAAGGTAGATGTGATGACCTGGTAATTTCAGATATGATTTTATCATTCAAAGTTGCCTGTCTCCAGAGACTTGCTTCAGAACAATCCTAGATGATTTTCATTGTCAGCAGCTAGCACTAATAAAATTGTTTTTCCTGCAGGCTAGTGTGTTAGGAAATTAATTTTATCTAATTATATGAATTGCACTGTCACTTTTCATGTTGTAATTAAAACACATTTTGTCAGGTTCTAAGCTGCTCAAGAAACAATCAGTTTACTATTTTTGTGTTGCATTTTCACAGAGAACAGTTCAGAAAAATGCAAAATATGTTTGTCTGGCAAATAAAAACTGCCCAGTGGACAAGAGACGTCGTAACAGATGCCAATACTGCCGGTTCCAGAAGTGTCTCAGTGTCGGCATGGTTAAAGAAGGTAAGGACTCTGGCTATTTATGACCCCAGAGAACAAAAATATTATGTTTAATGAATCTGTCTGTGTGTGTGTGTGTTTGTGTGTGTGTGTGTGAACATGGATGTCTCCACAATAAATTTGACAGTGATGAGATTCATAACTTACCCAAAATATGTGCATTTATGTAATAATGTATTGATTTTGTGCTTTTCACCCCTATTATCATATTTAGACTATAGACCCCAGAGTTCAAGAACAGCAAGGTCACAAGAGGATAATTTGACAGTGGCCAAAATGTCTCCTTTATTAACTTTGAACATTGTTCGATAAAGCTCTTGGCTTCCCCTTGTTATCTCACTGGGGGCTGCACTGGATTGTGTGCATTTTGACATAGGATCTTGTTTCATTCCCATAAGCTGATTGTAAATTTGCAATTAATTTAAATGGAAACAGGATCAACTCATTAGTCCCAATTCTGCAAATATTTAAGCATGTGAGTAATATTGTGTGAGCAGTCCCATTGCAAATACTGACATGGATAATATAACCTATATAGTGTGACCGTATTTTTTCAAATGCTTCAAGAAAGCTAAAATTACTTTGAATGAATACCTCTGCCATTTAAAAGGGACACTGGTAGTGGAAACACTAAAACTGGTGTTTTAAAGAATTTAGCTTTTTTTCAGCAGTGGAGTGTCACAGGCACACATACACAGGCACACTGACATGCTGCAAACAAAGCATGGACACAAACAACACAGCTGAGCTCTCACGAAGCAGCTACATTGCTGCTTACAATCATAGGTCTGACACAGTTCTGGTGCCATTTGTGTTCCTTTGCAATCAAAGGCATCAAGAGCATGTGCTGAAACTGGAGAATGCTCTTATTTTTGTTGGTCTGGCCACTCTAAGAAAAGCAGGGTGTTCATTCTGATCCATCGTTTACTGGTACCTTCACAACTGATTCCCTTGGGATTTTTTTCACCTAGTTGTCCGTACCGACAGCCTGAAAGGGAGAAGAGGTCGGCTGCCTTCCAAACCAAAGAGCCCCTTACAGCAAGAACCCTCCCAGCCCTCCCCGCCCTCTCCTCCCATCAGCATGATGAATGCCCTCGTTCGAGCTTTAACCGACTCCACGCCCAGGGAGCTGGACTATTCAAGAGTATGTCTCACTTTTCTTTCCCTATTTGCTTTCTGCACAGAAATGATTTGCAAGCTGCATTTCTCCTTACCAGCTGGTTTGCCATAATGAAATTAAGTGTGAAATTTGGATGAGGGTAGAAATCGGTCCAGCCAACCGTTGTCTTTTCGTGATAGCTGGACAATGAGAGGATAGGAAATGCAGTAGATATTAGTGTTAGTAACTGTTCATTCTCAATCACAAAATAATCTAATAATCTGCAGTATATTCAGTGGCTGAGTGAAAGCAAAAATGCATGGAAATAGAGCATTCTTCTTGCAAAAAGGCTGTACCAAAACTCGATCAATTATGATGTCATTGATCAACCAGGAGCAGTACTTGTATGTCTAATATCTTAACTTCCATTTTCTGAAGGCTAAAATTTAATAGCACTTCCCTAATATTCAGATAGAAAGATTGCAGAGTGTGACACTGGATGGGCAGGACCATTCTTGTTGAAATCAATAGGAATTTTGTCATTATTTAAATGAGAACAGCCTTGGCTTTGATATCCCACCATAAATATTCCTTCAGTAAAACTCACATTTTTCAAACAATACTTTAACATTAAAATTCTGAAAAAATAAGCAAAGCTTTACCAAAAATTATATATTTTGTAACTTTGTTCTTTAATGTAACATAATCAAAAATTAAATATTCATGGCATATTCTGAAAGCTGAAAAAAATGTTCTGTAGTTATTAAAATACAGCATTGAAATGGCTTGTTAAATACAATTTTTAGGCAGGTTGATATAGGATAAGAAAAAAGTTACAGCTATGGAAAAACAAGATCAAATTCATCCCCCTTAAAGAAATATGATTAAATTTGAGATTGTAAAAAATAGCAGCTGTACTCAAACAATAACTCCATTGGCCATTTATCACTTGTTGCTAAGTAATATTTAATCCTAAAGCATATTTACTGCAATTATATAAAAATTACATTATGCTATTTTAGACTTTACTTATATATGTAATTTAGCAATTTAAAGCATGCTGTAACATATTTTCTTCAAACTAATCTGTAAGTATTAAATAATACAATTTTTCAAGCTATTATCAAGAATCTAGCTGTTTAGTTTCTGACAACCTATTATAGGAAGAATGCGATAACCATATTTATATGTACCTTAACTTACCCAGAATGTCTCAAGGATCATTCTGCAAATACCTAGGTGTATGACGACCTGTGCTCTTTGACAGAAATCTGCTGGGTTCCACAGAATTACAGGAGTCCAGGGGCCATAGTTTTGTATTTATTTATTGATACAAAGTTATTTTGTGTTTACACAAAAGAGAACAAAAATTATCTACTTTTATGTGACTTTTTTCTTTGTCCTACAGTAATTATTTCTCTTTTAATGAAAACAACCCACAGATTTAATTGCTGAACAATTCTGTTGGACATTACAGAGAGCATATGATTGACAGTAAATTAATTTAGTCTTGGTAGCTAAAAGATTAAGTATGATTATCTGTTAGAACATATTAATATCTACGTTTTTCTTTACACTAAAATATGTAATAGTTTGTTATACCCAGCAGTACTGAAATGACAAAAATATTCTGCAAGAAATTAGTAGATTCTTATGTTTTTCATAGACCCTTATTTTGGAAAGTTAGGGGAGGTCAGAAACAAATGCTGTGTAAAGAGTAAGATTAAGGGAATTTAATAAATTTAATGAAACATGCCATAAACACACTGCAATGGTAAAATATTCCTATGAATATTTTACCTGTAGAAACTAACTTATGTCACGTTCAGCTAGGCTGTGATCCTGCTGAGCACCACAAATGGGCAGATCTGGAAACCTGGCTTTGGAGTCAGCCCTGACACTTCTGCAGATACGACCTTAATGTTTAGCATGGTCTTCATGTTTACAAGCTGTAATATCTTGACCGTCTTAAAAATACTGATAAAAGTTTTGGAGAGAAGTGTGTATCCCTTCCATCCAGAAAACTCTGTAAACACACACACACACACACAGAGTAACCCAGGAAAAAAAGCAAAACCAAAAATAAATTACATAAGCTACAAAGTTACACCAAAACATTGGAAACAGTTCTATTCAGAACATGGCTGCTTTTCATCTCAGCACTGGTTTTAACTTACCAGTCCCCAGCGGTGGTATATTTAGGTACTTGGTTTCAAAAGGCAATTGCCAAGGGCTGTAGTCTGGTCTCACACCTGTTTACTGGTACAATTCCCTGAGTTTACACTTTTAAGGGAGTGAGATGAGAAACTGATCCTGTATCTTGCCATTCTTATTCATGCAGAGCAGGCACCAACATAAATCGAAATGTTGCCTTTTCAGAGAGGGAGTGCAGCATTAAGGCAATGATCCCCCCCCTTCCTGGGCCACAGAATTAAGCACATATCGTGGCTTTTGGAAAAATGAGCATAGGCTCTTGTCTGTGCAGAGAAGTTATTGTTAGGCTTTTGCAGCTGTAGCCGTCGATGAAGGACTGATGAAAGCAGGCAAAGGGCAGAGCTAAGTTGTGCTATCGGGCTTCCCAACCTCAGGCTTTTCAAATCTCCTCAGATATTACATACAAGTTTATGTTGCTTGCTGCACATGCAACCCCCGCCTTAAGTAACAGTCATATTTCATTTAATTCCCAAAGGAGCTCCAAGGAAAGGACGGGGGCAGAGCTTTGTCTTTTGTCTTCCTCCCCATTTGCCTCCAGTTTGCATAGGGCAGGTTTAGAAATGCAGATCGGAGGGAGACCTTCCGTCCAAGTGGCCTCCTGACCAAGGGCAGGATTGCCAGCTGTCTTGGTCACAAGTTAGGTCAAATATCACTTCTTCTCCATGAAATAATAATGGAAAAAACCCACAATTGTGGCGCATGAAACAGAAACATACATATTGTTTATGGTCACTTGTATCCTCCCAAGTCTGTTACAAGTAAATAATATTTTACTTTAACAACTCTTTGTAAGTGCTAATACTTTATAGTGAGCAGTGATGAATTGCAGCAGCTGAACATTACACAATTCCATATAATCTTTTACCTTTCTTCTAAAATTGCTCTCATGGGATAGGCTATAATAAAAAATACAGGTTATAATTTTTTTAGATGTATTTAATTTGATTTAGTGCCCGGTGTGGGGTAAACCACACTGTAGCATTCACAGTTACACAACATAATGCAGCCTTCAGCTTCCTTAGAAAATGTTAAAACTTGGCCTTACTTTTGCCAAAGCAATGTTTTATAAATATTGGGAACAAATTAACACCTGGCATAATTACACTGAGTTGTGATGAGTTATATTTAGAATGAACCCATTCAGAATGGGTAGTATCTTTATTCTTTTCCTTTTCTTTTCTTTCTTTACTGCTCAAAGGATCAAGAATATGTCTTGGCTTAGGAATACCTGTTGTGAGGCAGGAGTTTCAATCAGACTGTTCGGTTTCCCTGTGCAGTAAGAAAGTCATAGGTCAGCCCCTGTGTAGCAAAGCACATCTTCCAGAGCCAAAATGCATGCTTGTTGTGGCTTGCTCTGCAGCTTTGCATCTACAGGGTCCAGAACGTGAAGGAGAAAATTGTATTTTTCTACCCATTAATGACCTGTGTGCATCTTGCTGCAGTCCAGGGCTGGGTGTAGTTGATTTCATGCAGCTTGAGCATCCTCAACTGCTCCATTCATGTGGGGCTCTGAACACATAAATGATACAGCATACAGATTTTTCTACTGCTGCTCCCCGTCTTCTCTGTACTGTGGACTCTACCTGCCTGAGTGTCACAGGATCCTCTGGAGCAGCTGAGGCAAAATTTGTCTCCATATGAACTTTTATAAGAAAGGCTGCACATGTTTCACCAGCTGATTAGGCATGTGAGCTGGAACTTAACGTGAGAAACTCATGCAGTTGAGTTGGGTAAGCAGAACAGAGTCACTAGGAGCTAGCACCAGAACCCAGACACAGACAGAGGTCTCTAGGATTGCTGTGGTTCTCCTATCAGTCAGCTACTCTGACATGGTGTCCTTCATCCCTTACCTGCCAACAGCAACCAGCTCCACATAGGAGAGGCAGAGTACAGGACCTGAGAAATTCTGCTTGCTGCCTCATCTCTGTGTCCTGCACAGAGGTGACTTCTGGATTGCAGTTAGTGACTTGGGTGATATCTGCAGCCCATGGTTGTAATATGGTCCTCCCAGGCTGCCAGACCACTATTACTGAGAGGGAAAGAGTTTTTTACTGCTTCCACTTTGGCTTGGAGAGTTGCTAGAGTGGCCTTCAGGCTGATGGACTCAAGCATCCATAAGTGCATAAGTGCATGTGGGCAGTTGTTTCCAAAGGGTATGCAGGCTTCTTTTAGCCGTGGAGACTACCTCACCTTTCTTTGGCTGAACCCTTAAGAGAGAGTGGCTATAAAGTCTCTCCTAGAAATAACCCAGCAGGTGTCTGATGATGAGGATGTTACTACAATAAATGTCACATTATTTAGTACCTGCTCAGAAAACCAGCAGCACTTCCCAAGCCAAGAATTGGACTAAGCCACAAAAGTTCCTGTTGTATTTTCTGCCGAGAGAGAGAGCAGTGTCAAAGGAGTGACAGGGATCCACTGGTGATGAAGTAGGAGATAGTGGGGAGGGAGCTGTCAGAGGGTCACAGGGAAGCTGAGCAAGCTGAGACTGTCAGATGGTTGCCTGGAAGAGTTATGGCCACATAAGCAGGATAATAGGTTCTGCTGAACCTCAAATGCTTCAATTTGAAGGATAGGAGGTGATATGGGGCAACTGGTTTACTTTGAACCAATTCTGTATTCAAATGAAGCAATGCTGCATGTGTCAGATAAAATGTGATTTATCTTCTGTGTCTCTATCACTGTCAGATAAAATGCACTTTGTGAGGTTTTGGAAGAAATCTGCATTTCCGACATACTGAGACAAATTCATCAATGGGAAAAGTGTTTCATTGTAGTAAGCCAAATAATGTTCCTCTTCTAGTGTGATGCAAATTATCCTAGCCACTAGGTTTCTATTTCTGTTTAATAATAGCATGTAGGTACTTGTAAAATGTGATATTATATTTTAGTTATAAATTCGAAATTACTTCTATACATATGGAAATATGTTTTGTAATATCCATCTGAATAGTAAAATGCCTGTAGGTAACCAAATAAGTAGGTAGATGTTTTTTTGTGTCTTTATAAATAATACCAGCTTTGCCACAGAAGGAAATGTTGTTGGGCAAATAATGCTGTATGTTTCACAGAATGCCCTTAAATGCATATAACCTTGCTTTCTGTGGCTCTCATTTTAGTACTGTTCCACTGATCAGGCTGCTGCAGGCACAGATGCAGAACATGTACAACAGTTCTATAATCTCCTGACTGCCTCCATTGACATAACTAGAGGCTGGGCAGAAAAAATCCCAGGATTTACTGACCTCCAAAAAGAAGATCAGACATTACTCATAGAATCAGCTTTTTTGGAGCTGTTTGTACTAAGACTCTCCATCAGGTAACTATTTATTTCATTTCCTTTTATGATGATGTGAAAAATCATCCACTCGAATATTTTTAAGGAATAAATATGGCACTATCTTTGAACATTGTCATTTGTACAAAAAAACCCAAAAAACAAAAACAAAAACCCCCCAAAAAAGAGTCAAGAATATCTGCATACAAAGGATATGGTGTTTGTTTTGCACAGCAGAAAAAATCAAGAAGGTGATTTAAAAAGAGATCATAGGTGTCACTACTGTGCTTCTATTATTTCATCTGTCCCATCTTCTTCCTACATAGTAATCAAAATTGATCCTCAGGTACTATTTGAGCAAGTCTACTTTGTACTCATAAGTATGAAATATAGAAACACACTTCAAGTGTGAAAGTTTTTTTTCTTATCCCTTTGTCATCTGTTTTTGAAAGGGATGAAGAAGATTTAAAATCTTGTTCAGGTTGGTTTTCTTCTTAATACCAAGTCATTTAATAGAGTGAGATGCTGTTTGTCAGTCTAGCACTAGTTAAGACACTTTACCAAATCCACTTTCAGGAACAGGCAAAATTGCAGACTGGTGATTTCAGTTATGCCCTTGTTTATTTAGGTTGAAAATGACCTTTGCATGTGTTTCTTTAAACAAAAATTTTGGTAATGGAGTGGGAAGAAGAGGAGAGCTTGGCTGTAATTTCTCTTTTGCACACAGGTTTTCATTTAAAAGGGTTTATGCAGTTATGTGCATTGTCCTGCATTACTGTGTGTGTTCTCCATTCTTTTTATCCTTGCCAGGTTTTACAATCTGAAAAATGCAGATGATATCAAGTAAATTCTGAGAGTTGCAGAACCTATCTTTTTATTAGCTTTGTATGTCAAAATGCACTCACTTAGTATTCCTTTGGTTCAAACATACAGTATTTAATGCAAAATGTCTTCTCTGTTTATGCCTTTGGGCAGGACCAAAATCTTAACTAATTAGACAGTCTACACCACATGCTACAGCTAACCTCAGGCTTATAACTCTACCAAGCAAGCAATCACAGAAGCTTGTTTGTTGCTCTTTGGCCCCAAGGGAGAAACACATTGTCAAACGTGAATGCCCACATATGTCTTAGGATAATATGCCTTGGATTTTAAATGACAGACGCTTCAATACTGGTTATACATTTTTCTGTAAAGTAGAAGATGCATTTATAATTTTTTCAATTGTTTTTATTTGAGGTCTGATACTGCTGAAGATAAGTTTGTATTCTGCAATGGACTCGTGCTTCATAGACTTCAGTGCCTTCGTGGATTTGGGGAGTGGCTCGACTCTATTAAAGACTTTTCCTTAAACTTAAAGAGCCTTAACCTTGATATCCCAGCCTTAGCAAGTCTATCAGCTCTAACTATGATTACAGGTAAGTGCTCCTTTGTTGACAGAAAGCTTTAGACTCTAGTGCTTTGCTTTATTGTAGATTCAAACAGTTTCAGTTAATTTAGCTATATTCAGGGTGAAGTGATAATGATTTTTAAGCACTAGCATGACCATATTGAAATTGTTGAATAACATTAGGCTATCAGACACTCCTCTTAAAATTTAATCTAACTGTTTCTTTGTAGCTTCATTGTTTCCTTGGAGTAGTCACTAAAAAGCAAACTGCTTCCAAGCAAATTGTATAGCTCCTACAAAAAAATTCAAGACACTTGCTGAAGTCCCAGAAAATCTTAATGAAATTACCAGATCTAGGTCTTCTGTGTAGGAATAGTAATATCAAGGCAGCTTGAGACCTAGAAGTCATACAGTTAGCATAACTCATCTCTCAGCAAGGTAGCTAGACCAGAAAGTGTGCTCCATGAGGGGCAGACAGGCTGCTTTTGATAGCCAGACTGGCCTAGGTATTCCATGTGCTGCTTTTCTGAGAGAGGAAAATCAGAGAATGAGAAAAAAGTCACATTCCGCAGTTGTACAAAAGCTTTTGGGTGTGCATGTGACCATATGACCCTTTCTGCCTGCTGGGGTGAACAGCAGGAAACTAATGTCAGAATTTACCAAATCTGTCCAGTAAGTACAAAATAGGGGAACACAACCTTTTAAAGTGTAATTTTTGATTCGTGAAGCAATAAAGCCACTGCATACCTTGGGCATCTTGCAATAGGAGAGTCATGGCTCATGGCAGCAGCAGGAGTTGGGAGAAAGGGTGTCTGACAGCCACACAGCAGAACTTGGAGCAGAATTCATCTCTACAAAGAGCCTCACACTCGTATCAGAAAAACTGGTAGTTTAACAGTGTAATTGTGTCATCAGTGTGAGACAGGGCTTCAGTGTGCCCTGAGGTGAATCTTCCCAGGGATGCTTATAAGCTCCCTTGATTTCCTTCTGCATTTCAGGCATCCACTACTTTGCAGGCAGTGGCCTCAACAACACCAGCTGTAGTCTTCATTTTACCCAGGATGAGATGGTGTCAGGGCAACCCTGAAATAAAACACTCGATGACAGACATGAAAAATAATGGCCAAGTCCTGCTGACATTTGTGGGGCCAAGATTTTGGTTTCAGAGCTTGCACGGTACACTGCCTTCCTGCATTTTGGTGGAAGGTTAGTGTATGTATGTAGATCTTTGTTTCTTGAGCATTTTCAGGTTTTTTTTAAATTTCTATTAATGTCTTCTGCAGTTGGAAAGGGTACTTTAAGATCCAGATTCTGTTTCCTTTGATAAAACATTTAAGACTAGAATTACTCATTGGAGCTGCTTTACTCTGTATAAAAAAATTCCTGAAATAAGTGGTATGTTAAAGTCACAAAGAACATTCCCAATTTATTTTTTTCTCCTGCATGTATACCTCCACTGGCATACGTTTGCATCTACTTACATATATGTACTATAAACACCTACATACATGTATACATATATGTGTATGTGTATGCATACTTCTATACATACATAATGTATTTATGTATGTATATGCATTTAGATATCTCTAAATCAAGGATCGGTGCTGCCCCTCTATATATTTACATGCAGGCATATATGCTCATATATATAGCACATATGAATGATTTAGATTATTTACTATATATGAGATATGTGGGTTTTTAGGTAGCCACAGGTAGTGTGTTCTTGATTATCCTCCTGGAAACTGACAATGTGCAAGTTGATGAACAGGATTCCCAGCAAGCTAAGTGAATGTAGCAAAAACAAATGTATAGAAGGAAAACGTACTCCCCTTACAAATCCATGTTCTGTTTTAATGTGGTAATTTGTTCAGTTAAGCAGTGCTTGCTTGCCCTTACGTAAGGAGTCAGTGTTGTCCAGTGTCTGTCTCAGTTCACCCTAGGATAATTAGAAATAGGTTTTAATTGGATACATCCCACCTTTCTTGCTTTCCTTGATCACAACACTTCCAGAATTTGCTGTATTGTGCTGGTCTTCCCAAAGTTTCTAAACAAATGGAAGCAATTGTTGCCTTTAAAATGAGACAATTTCTGTACATAGAAGCTTTAAGATTTTCTCTGTTTGTCAAGCTTCTCTTCTTTCCTGTGTGAGATGATGTTTGAAATTAATGTTGTTTTCTCCTTATTCTTTTATTTTGTGAGGCTGGTATATCTCTGCTGATTTGGTCTAAGAACAGCATGTATTTTCACATGGTCTAAATTAGACCACAGCTCTAGTGACTTATATTCACAGGTTTCAGATGTCCAAGGGCAGTTAGCTAACTCAGGGACTCAGACAGAAACTTGGTCACCTGAAAACAGATAGTATTGTATAATGATGAGCAATATTAAAAATAAAACGTAAGAGGAAATCAGGTGATTTTAGCTAGTGTATTGAAATTTTTATTCAGGAAAACCTTGGCATTTGGCTCTGATGTGGCATCCCACAAGAAATGGCTTCTTGGCTCCTCCCTGTAGTTTGAGTATGACAAGCCATGTGTTGGTTTTTCAGCTAGTCACACCATAAGAGACAAAGAGAAAGTTTGGAAGGATGAAACCTGAAGAAGTCAGAAATGTTGAACGTTTTTAAACATTGTTTTGAGGCTTGGCTTAGATTTAGGTGGGTGGTTTAGGTGCCATTCTTTATCTTCAGGGAAGGCATCTTTTTCTCCTGTAATGGATTGCTGGAAGCAGTGGGTAGTTAGCAAACTATTCTAGCCCTTTCTGTGAGTCAGACCAAGGAAGAGCAACTTTTCCCAGGAACACAGGATATCCAACTGAGTACCACCATATTGAGTACCACTGTCTTTTGTCTTAAGACAACTTGATATATTTCATGGGCCACAGAATGGCTGTTGTGTCTGATGGTGGTGAGAGGGACACCCAAGGCCCTATCTCCGGTCTGATTCCAACAGGAAGGGAATCTGACTGTGGTTCTCCCATGTTCCAGGTGGATATCCATGTCATTAGTTTTCAAAATAAGGAGTGGGAAAACTTTCTTTTGTGATTTTATTTGTTTGCCTTTAGTAACAACACTGCAAAACCAGAATGATGGCTTAACCAAAAAAAAAAAAAAAAAGGAAAAGACAACAGATCTGTAGTAGTCACAACCTGTTTTAATACTGTACAGCATCTTAGGTGCTGTACAGTATTAGCACAGAATTCAAGAATTGTCTTTCCCGATAAAGACAAATTTCTTCTGGGAATAATGACCTGTTCATTCTTTTTGATTTTATGAGTGTTTTCCTTAGCTCAAACAAAGATGTGTCCTTAGAAAGCAAACCCTCTGTTTACTACTAATCTTTGGCAGTTTTGCTCAGGGGGAAGAGTAAAAGGAGTCACTACTCTCACGTATTCTGTGTTCTTCAAGAGTGGCAGGGAGAACTAACATCTGTGTCCCAGTGAAGGAAGAAGGAATAAATGTAAAATTCGGTGTTGGAGTCTAAAAGACATTCCACTGGTCCCAGAGTGTCCTAAAATATACTGAAGGCTGTTCCTTCATTTTGAGATGTTAAATTGTCTCCCCAGTAACAGCTCCAGTAGTTCCAGTGACCTTCAATTAACCCTGCTGACTTGTTTGGAGCCACAAAGCTCCATGTTCTATCCCAACCACATGTGCAGATGACAGCATAGGATGCATGGCTGTAGGCATGTAGGGTCATTTGTTCTTTTCAATGTAGTTCACTACATTGCTTGCTTTGAGTGAAACTAAAGGTATGTATGATATTTTGCATTATATATTTCATTAGGAAGTCCATATATTTTTGCTTTTTCTGTTTATTTTTTGTGTCTTGGAAATCTGTGGTATGTTGCCTAGAAGGAAAAGCATTATGTCAGGTTGCTGATGAATTTTCAGGTCCTCTCAGATAAGGCATCAACTTAAAAGAGCACCCAGAATGAAAGAAGTGGCATCTGGTTTACTTTGGAGGCTTGCAAACAGTTAACTTATAACTCTCTTGTGCTGAAAAAGATTTTTTACTGTAAGGTGCTCCTTTAGGATCTTCCTCTCTCTGTCTCTCTTCTCTTTTTTTACTTCCTTTAGTTGGTTTAGAAAGGTTGGACACAACTTCCTCCACAGCATATGAGTGTTGCTCTAAGCATCACCCAGGAGAAAGTAGATAGGAAACAGCACATGATACTCACCTCACATGACTAAGAAAATAAAAAAAATTTGGTCTGTCATGTTCTCCTTTGGACCACTTATTCTGTTGGTATGTAGCATCTAATGAGCTAAAGTGGAGCGCCAGCATGGAAAGGAAATACTGGTCAGCTTGGGTCAAGTTCTGTTGTTAATTCCACTGGACAATTTCAATGAGTTTAATGTATTCATGGATCACAAGTGTTCCTGCACAGCCACTCCATGATGGACTGGGTAGTGTTGAAGATGAAATTTTGCAGAGTAGACTAGATACTAACTCAGCCTATGCTTGAAAATGCTTCCTAAACTTCCCAAATGACCACTTGTTAGGTTTTTGTAACAGTGTGAAAATAGAAAGACTGAGTCCAGTGCAGATCATCTCAAGGGCACATTCTAATTTAGCCTCAAATTTCTGCTGCTCTGAAAACTGCTAGTGTTTTCTCTCTGTCTCATTCTCCTCGTTGATTAGGTTTTCCTCTCTGCCCCTTCCTTTCTCTCTCCACATCAAACCATTATTATTTTGCCCACTTGACACTCTCAGTGGGATGCTGCTGAGTACAGAGCATGCTAGCCCTCATTCAGCCAAGCTCTTTCAGCATATGTTTTATTTTAAGTGTGTTACAGACCAGCCCAGAACCACTGTATATATTGGGCTTATTCACACTCCTAACGCTTTGTTAGACTGGCACCAGACCACTGAAGAACATTGTGAGGTTTCAATTAATTAGGAGTTTGTGTTTGTCTTCCTGCTGCTGGGCTTTCCGTTCCTGTTTACAAACACAATTTTTAGCACCATCAGTCATACCAAGAAACAGTAATGAGACCAGTCTGGCTAAAAAGAGTATGACTGCTGCAGTTCCTTCTGCACATGAGTTTGTCCAACCTCCCAGTGGAATTGAAACTTACCTACTCTTCAGCAGCAGCTATCCTTCAGTCCTCTTGCCAGGATATCCTTTGGAGTGGGTGCTTCATGTGCTGGGTCTACATACAAGCAGGTGGCAGACTGGAGGAGTGTAGGAGAGCTAGTTATAAAAAAACCCCCCTCCAGATTGCATTGTCTGCCTTCCCCCCGCCACTTAGCTGAGGGAAATACTGTCAGCGTCAAAGTGAAGTACTCACTCCTCCTTTTTCACTCCCACCTCTTTGTTGAGGCAAGAACTCTTTGCTTCTACAGCAACCAGCAGTCTCTGTGTTATATTGTGGTTTTTTTAAAAGAGGGAGCAAACTATGGTGTTCTGTGTGGCTACTCGTCTCACGTGATTTTAGGTACCTTGCACAGCTGATGGAGAATACAGGGCATGTCCAGAAGATTATTCATCCACCTAAAATGGTAATAATCTTCTAAAAATGCCCATCCTTACTCTGATGTTAGGAGGAGTTTGAGAGCTCTGTGCACCAAGGTTGTGCCCTTGTGAAGTGTCTGAGAGTTAGGCAGGATAAATATGGCCCAGATTGCAACAGGAAAGGAGACTCTTGGATCTGCCAAATTGCAATGTTCCTGTGTAACAGTGTGTGCACGAGAAAGCTGTAGGCAACTGAGCCTTGTGCTTATTTGAGTTATTGAAGGGGAAGAGGAATGTAAAGGGGGAAGAGAAAATCACATAACTACACTGAAACCAAGACAATCAAGAGGCTATTTTAAGTCTGCAGTGTTCATCTGTTGCATTTCTGGACACCTCAGAATTAATTGAGACTGAAAGTGATACCCTGTGGCACAGAGTGCAGAGCTTAGGGTCTTTGAGGTACTTGTGCTCTCTGAGAGGCGTTTTCTGTAAAGGTAGTGCTCGGTCTGCCTGACCCTGGCATGATCTACCTTGGATCAGAGTTTGGGGAAAGAGGGACTAGCACAGCTGCTGATGGATTTCTGTGCTTTCTTCCTGTCGAGCTTTTGCTGATCACTGTAGTGATAGCACAAAACCCTGTTCAGCTTCCCRGGAAAAAGGYGTAAAATCTTGCTGTGTTCAGTTCACCAGGATGAGCTACATTTGCATACCTTTAGGGGCAAGACTTTTCATGCATCATTTTGGCAGCATCCTTGCCCTAGATCACCATTTTTCTCACAAAAATCAGTGATATCCTAAAACATAATCTCTGTTACAGGTTGAGAAATCCTGTATTCACATTACACGTGCCTTTGTCAATATAAGAAAGTCTGACTACAATAATATTTACACATCTCCTCAATCAGAGAAAATCTATTTTGACCAGCTGTACTTCTTAGGATAAATCTTGGCCTTATCATTCCCATGTGGATAAGAACATCCTGTGGAAGACAGCGAATGATTAGAGGCCCTCAGCTTCAGTGCCACTGCACACCCTTACCTCAGGGGCCTCATGCTGCTCCCTCTAGGTTATGTAAGAAAGACTGTGGGTCTTTGTGCAAACAGAACTGAGTGTGTGAAAAAGGCAAGAAAGTAAGTTTCTTGTTATTTGAACCCTGCTAAATCTAAATCTTTGAGCAAATTAGGCCCTGGATGCCTGTAGTCTACCAAGGAGGGCAGCCTATTCTTAGAGGAGTGTGTTCTTCAGAAAGTAATGGTGTTCTAACACCAGAGACTGCAGTGGCAGTGCTGGTGCATGCAGTGTCCTTCCCTAGCAGTAGGGCTTCCACACAGATGGCTTTGACTTTCTATGGATGCCTTAGGAATTTAAGACTGAAACCCCGAGAGGCAGTTCCAGCCATGAGGAATTAATCCTTATGGAGATTTGCAAGTAGAGAAGGCCATTGTATGGAACTTCACTCAGGGGAGGACAATTTGGTTTATCAGGGACTGTTTTAATATTGTAGCACCAGAGTTTAAGGACAGAGTATCTCTTAATTCTGAATTCCCACGATTTTTTAATGTAAAGTAAGGCTACTAATATGATAATCTTTGTACACATAGTGTTTTGCCTCAGTACATTTCATGGCTATTCACAAAAGACATGATTTTTTCATGAAACCTTCTGAATTTGTCAGTGGGAGACAAGCTGTTTAGTTCTGGCTGGAAATGCTAACAAAGTTGCTACATGCTCCAGAGCCAGAGATAATTTTCCATATTCTGCAGCAAGGTGCTCACGTACTGAGGCAGTAGCTTGAAAATGTGCTCAGCTAATTTGTAGTGAGGTTTTGGATCCATTCTATATCCAGCTCCCTACATCTATAAAAATATCTTCACTTACACAGCTAGGAAACAAAACAGATTAAAAGATAGGAACTCTTCAAAGATTGCAAGATTAATTTAATGTCCTGCAGATTCTCTCAGTAGGCTAGTGGTAAAAAAAAAAAAAAAAAGCTCTACAGCTTTTCCAACCTGTATAAAATATTTATCCACCAAGATTTTTAATGGCAAAATCTGCCTAAGTATTTACTCTCAGTGACCTGTATAGTTAAAGCTTACATAATTACACTATACACCATTTACTGGAAAGGCTTTAAATATTCATTGACTTCTCATGTTTTAATGTAAACAAGGCACTTAGAATACCTAGGGTTTTTAATTCCTGCAAGGTGAAAACGATGTCTGAAGCAGATGTCACTGGCTGGATAAGTGTTGCTCTGAAACAACAGGACAGTTTGATGGTACTTAAATGATAGAGCACAGGAGTTTCTGGACAGAGATGTTCACGTCTGTATATTCCCGTTTCTGATCCCAAACCACTATTATTCAGGAGCTAACTCTGCCTAACTAAATACAGTTAAAAAAAAAAAAAAAGTGTAAAATGGGTGAATATCAGTGGAAAACCAGACCTTTGGATTTCTGACTGCCCTCATTGAAACCCGTCTGTTTTATTGGTTCGTAAAGAGTACCTAAGCCAAACCAGGTGGTGAGCAAGGGAGTTTATATACACAGGCCTGGGCAAGGCACTGTGCCTGGTGCAGGCATTACTCCTGCTTCTGGAAGTAAAGAGAACTGTACTCTTTTCACTGTTCATTAGGGAACGGAGGACATGTCTACTGCTTGCTCCTCCCGGCACGGAGGAACAAGACTTGGGGACAATGGTCACATTGTGGCTACTGGCTGTCAGGGATGGGAGGGAGGCTGAGGGTAGGAGGTGAATTCAAAAGCATCGAACACAAGCACTGCCACAATTTCTCCTTATCCACTGCTGTCATTGTTTTATATATCTAACTGACTTAATATAACCTGCATTTTCTTTGATTACCATATCTAGCACAATTGTATTTCACATGCAAATTATTATGACT
Source organism: Turdus rufiventris (assembly GCA_013186435.1). Lineage (NCBI taxonomy): Eukaryota > Metazoa > Chordata > Aves > Passeriformes > Turdidae > Turdus > Turdus rufiventris. The sequence continues at coordinate 59,302 of PYHW01010717.1, forward strand.
TTGCTATGAAGCCATTTCTTACTTACCTGTGTATTTCAAAGTCAGAGGCAAATTAATACATCACAAAATTGAGATTCTTTTTGTGTTGAATTTTCTTTTGTTCTGTTATTTTAGTTCATCCACTAAGCCTTGATAGCAAACAACACAGAATTCTTTCCCCTGTAAAAAGCCTGCTTTTAATGAATAAAATCTGATTCATTCTAGTTATGCTTAAAGAACTGTAAATGCATTTAACATCATTGTAGTATTTTAAAAAGATATTTGAAGGGGAACAAACCCCAGCTCCCCTTCCTTTTAGGAGTGCTGAGGTTTTTGTGATGGATAACATAGCAGCTGTTCAGGCATTGCTCACTCAAAGCAAAATAGTTAACTTCCAGGCTTCTTTTATCTTAGAGCTTTTAAAGATGAATAAACTAAAAAGCAGCAGCTGATCAAAATAACAAAGGGTAGTAAGGTGCCTTTAGTTTCTTATAAGAGCGTCTGCAAATTCCTGATGGAATTCTAGGCCGGGCGCTGATGGAGCTAGCTAAGGATATTGATCGCCACTTGAATTCACTGAATAAGTAATGGTTGCCATAGTTATTGAGCATTCACAACTGGTGGGGAAGCACGGAAATCTCCAAAACACCTCCTGTGATAGTTTTGCTGGAAAATCACCCAATTAATTCTGTCTCATATCATGAAAATTATGTCAGATACACAGGATGCTTGCATTCCTTGTACCAGAATTTCAATCATAACTGAGCAACTCTGACGCCTGTTTTAGTAGATAAAAAGAAAAGGGCACTTACCCTCTCTTATTTTGTGTGGCAAAAAGGTTAACTGACACCATGTAACCCCAGCTGTTCTGAGAAATCTGCACTTTCAGAGCACTTTCTGCTCTGACATCCAGAGTATGCACCTGGGTTACGCCTCAGAAAATGCATTCTCTCCATTTGTGATAGGAATGTTGATGTGATTTTTTCCTTTGGCTTTGCAGAACGACATGGATTAAAAGAACCAAAGAAAGTGGAAGAGCTATGCAACAAGATCACAAGCAGTTTGAAAGATCACTTAACTTTCAGTTGCCAAAACAAAGGACAACCGCTCGAGTCTACAGAGCCGAAGGTACTGGGTGTTCTGGCTGACTTGCGTTCTCTCTGCACACTGGGACTGCAGCGCATCTTTTACCTGAAACTGGAAGATTTGGTGCCAGCCCCTTCCATCATCGACAGGCTGTTTCTGGACACCTTACCCTTCTGAGTCAAACCACCCTCCTGAGAGGCAAACGCCCACCAGAGCAGGCAAACGGATCGTGACTTACAGCTAACATTTCTGCCCTCACTTAACAGAAAAGCCGCTCCGAGTCTAACATGAGGTCTTTTCTGGCTCTTTGTCCTTACAACCTGAGGCCTGAAACTTAGTGGCTTACTGGTTTGGGGTTGTGTTCTTTGTTTTCTTTTGTGTGATTTGGGTTTTTTAAATGGCTAATATGGCACTTTTGGACAATGCTATCCCAGCAGCAGTAAAAGGTTAATATGACTGTTTTAAATCTGTTGTTTAACACCTCATGGTCCATGAGGAGTAAAATTGTAGAAGCTGTGTTTGAAAGAACAGCAAATTGTTGTTTGCCAGGGTAGTATGTGTTTTGTGAGGATACCTTTAGCATACTTCCTGCATCAAGGGCACATACATCAGCACAATCTAAACAAAAATTCACTTTTTTAGCAAAGTACATTCAATTAAACATTTCATACAAATCAAATATAGCAAAATGACAATGGCTGTTAGCTCCCATGTTCAAGTGCAATTTTTTAAAGTGCTGTCTTACTAAGTCTCGTTTATTAACTAATTTATTTTACTAGGAAAACAAACAAAAGAAATCAAGGGAGAAAATTACATGCACTAACTTACCTGACAGAGTTTTCCAAACTTGATTCCATGTAGCGTGACTTATTGACAAATGTATGTGGAAGACACGGGAGCAATTGTGGCTCAGTTGTTCCTTAGCTAAGGAAACCCGAGTAAGTAGTGATTGGAGCATACAGGGTCAGTATCAGGGATAGTTCAGTTCTAGACTTCTAACACAAGCAACTCGTTAGTAAACAGACAGAAGATGGTTTTCAAGAACAAGCAAGTCTTGTAAAATAGTATGAATGTAAGTGCTAGGAAGGATATAGTGGGCTGCGTTTAAACATTCCGTGTTCGTACTCCTTTTTGTATGTTTATACTGTTGATGCCATATTAATATGAGATAATTTGTTGCATAGTGTCTTTATTTGTATAAATGTTTGTATGCATGGTATATTGTAATGGCTTTGCCTGTATTTATTGCAATGACTGCCAGCTCATGGGAACCCTGTTACACATGATAACTAAATGGGGTGTTCACACTGACTCAGATACACCAGTTGGAAAACTATATACATATATATAATGTGTATGTATATATATGTATATACCTATATTTGTGTGCGTGTGTGTGCGCGCGTGTCTTTTTATTAACCATTTGTATATAAAATATCTGTCAAATCACAAGCAGAGTTATTTTACAGTTTATTTGCAGTGACTTCTAAGGCAGTACTGTTTAGCACTTTGATATTAAAATCTTGCTCATGTTTTGCTAAATTCAAATAATATTTAAAAAGTTCAGTTCTAAAAAACTTTATATGCACTGTATTAAGTCAAAATTTTGTTGGTCATTTTGCTAAAGAAATTTTTGAATGTCAACCTGATGTCACTGTATCTTTTGTTAGCTTTAAACATTCTAGCTTTTGTCTTTTTTTAAACTATGCTGTTTATATGGAAATTAAATTATACAATCAAACAGATGCCAAATGAATTGCCTAATTGCTGCAAAGGATAACCCAGATATCGAGTCACTGTATGGTTTTCAAAAAGTAATCTGGTATTTTATCACTTACTATGTTTGGATGTGCTTTTATGAAAAAATTATTCTTATATCAAGATTTATAGTAGTGTCAATAGGGAAACAGACTTCTAATCACTATAGTTAATATTTCTGGTTTACCTGCAGATAATATTTGGAAAAGTATTGCTTTTTGTATTGACTTTTAAGCTTATGTGCAAACATAATAGCATAATTAAATATCAGAGAAGCTAATGTTTCTTGTAGGTTGCTGTAACAAGCCTGACCAGCAAGACAAATATATTTTGACTGAATTTGCTTTTGTATATACTAAATATATATATATATACATATATATATATATACACACACACTCACACACATGTGCGCATACAAAAACATACAGACATAAAATCCAAAAAGAGAATATTTGCTTTTGCTTCCTTGTGTAAGACACAAGGTCCCTTGAGAAATTGCTTTTATCTAGGGACAAATCCTGCTGGGTGCTGAGCACCAGCCAGACAAGGCCTTGCAGGAACTTTTTGCAAGCGGGCCCTTATCAAGGATTTTCAAGCAAATCAGCATAGTACAGTCAAATTGCTTTTTTGTTGAGCAAGGTTTATTTATTAAGTGGAATGTGAGTGGGAGGAAGCAGGTTGAGAGCCCCGTGTGAGATTTCACGTAGTCTGTGTCCTCCAGTCTTCCATAGATAGTCTTAGCTGTGATACTCTCCCAAATCCCATCATCTGTGGAATTGTCCTTCATGTCAACTCCAATACACTGATTCATCCTAGAGTACAGCCAGTGACCTGTCACAGTGGTAAAAGAAAGAGTTAATGCAGAATAAATCTACTACTATTCTTAGAGCTCTCTCAGTGTGAACATGCCTTTGTCTAGGCAGAATTCAGGAATATATCAGGTGTTAAGGGAGAGTGCCTTGCTTTTATTTCAGACAACAGTGTCTCAAGAGTTTCTTCACTCAGCTAACCACAGTACTTTTTTTCTTTTTTATTTCTTTTCCTTTTTTTTTTGTGGTGTTAACCTGTGGGTTGAAAGAAATGCTCATGTACATATACAATGTAAATTAAAATTATTAAATTGAATAACATTTTTTTCAGAGGCCCCATGTGTGTTGAATAAGTATGCTTAATTCTGTTAAAATCTGATGTGAATTTTTTATCATTTATAAAACATTAAAAAAATTGTCTACTTGAGTCTTAAAAGTGGAAAAATTGGTGAAGCATGCTTAAGAACACTGGCAATTTAATGGCTAGTCTTTTGATTAAAATAGCTTTTATATAAATACATGCCTGCAGTATCTGGTTATGCAATCTCAGTTAGGTATTGAGAGCTGGACCATGGCTGTCCCAGAGGCTGAACCATATGTAGACCAGAGCAGAGAGACTATTCACCCCTCACTATTTCTCCTCCATGACAAAAAGGGATTGTAGTTAATACAGAGCTGATCAGGCCACAGAGAAGGGAGTGGATGGCTACAGGGCTCATAGCATCTATGTCTGGCCAGAACGAGGACAAAGCTCCCATCCCGTATTCAGCCCCTTTGCCTCAGTAAATCCTGCTAAGGCATTGCTCCAGCAGGCACCTGCATCATTTTCTTGAATGTGCATCCAGCTCCTTTCCTTACTGTGCTGCTGCTTTGCAGGATGGATTGCTTATCCCCTGCCAGACAAAACTGTTTGGCTACAAATGCATTTCCAACAAATGCAGTTTTGAGAGGCATCTGCCACTATTCTGGGTATGGCCACGAGCACCGATGGCTCCGGCACACCTCTGCAAGGGCTGTTCTGCAGGAGCTGCTCAGCTGGAGGTCACATCAAATGATGTGCTGGGCTGGGCTGCAGCACTGATAGCCCCTTCCTTGGAAATGTGACAAAACAAAAGGTTGCACTAACTCTTCCAGATAATTTTCTGCTTGTTTTGTTGTTTTGTTGGGTTTTTTCCTATGCCGTATTTTTAAAATTTAAACTACGAATCTTAAAATTGTTAGTGATAATGACAATGAGTTTTGCATATTAGCCCCCTGTTGAGCAAAATATGCAGATCTTGAGATTAAGCCACACCAGGGTCTGAACTACAAGACAAAGTGTATCCTTGCTAAACTTACAAGTAATTATTTTAGGGCCTCGTGTCCTTAGGCATGAGAACAGGTCTAAGTCCTGATCTAACCTGCACTTGTGGCTTTATGTGTGCCTTGTGTGCTTACACCCCTAAACCACATCAGCAGCAGAGGCCTCGCTAAGGGATGTGATGCCCAGTCGTTAATTTTGGCAGTGTAAGGTTGGGCTGAGTCAGGAATATAATAGCAGGTTGCTCTAGTAGCAACCACCCTTGGACAAGAGACTATCACAAAGGCACCCAAAAATGAGGAACTTTGACTAGAGGTGAGTCAAATCTCTACAGCTTTCCTACTTTTACTTTTCACATTCAGGTTCATTTGCCCAATATATAAAGCTAAAATTTCAGTTATGCTGTAGAGAGGAGGGAGAGAAAGGGGTTTAACAGTATAAAATTAAGCATGGTTCTGGGAAAAATTGGCAACACCCTCTGCGGACACCAAAACATGGCTTTTGATTAATTATTTGTATTATAGCAACACCTAGAGGCCACAACAGAGATCAGGACCCCATTTTGCTACCTACTCTAATTAGCACCTCCAGAACCCACCTAGAAGCTCCAGTCCAAACAGACAAAATCTAACTAAATAGGAGAATGCCAACCCAAGGGCATGCAGCATCTCAGTCATAGCATTCGGAATAAAACCTTTTGTTTGCTGAGCTAGTATCCAGTGAATGCTCTTATTTTGTTTTCTTTTTCTTTCCATTATGTTGCCACTGTATGGAATTATAAAAACATGATAAAAGCTTTGACAAGTTCAAAATAACCCAGGTATTCAAACTGACCCTCCTTAGCCTGCTTATGAAGTCATCTTCAAGAGTATTTAAAATCATGGTCAATCGCATTGTCAACCAAACTAGATAGTATTTAGAAAATAAATACTTATCTGTCCTTTATTAAATTAATGAAGCCAACCATTAGGAATATTCCAAGATATGGATTAAACAATAATTACTAATGGACAAAAAGGATTAATTTTTAAAAATGCCAAACCATTGATGTAGTAATTGAATAAATGGGGTGCCAGTTAATCAAATTCTTAGCAGCAGAGGACATGTTTGAGAATTGTATTCCAGACCTGCTTTTGTGAGTATTACCAATGGAGTGATTTGTCAAATAAAAGTAAGAGAAACTTGTTTACCAAATTGAAACACTTACAGAAAAATTTATTCTGTTTTCTTTTTTAGCATTAGTCACCTTTGTGTTTATATTCTTAACATGGAATGTTCTGGCTGCATTTGATTATGGAAGGAGTTTAAATACTTGAAATTGTTATATGGCTGTGAAAGTCAAATGAGATAAAGATTCTGACCTAACCCCACAAAACCAAGGATTTTCCTTATAATGAAGCATGGGGTTCCACCTTATGCTGGTTTTGGTTGGGATAGAGTTAATTTTCATCACAGCAGCTGGTATGGGGCTGTGTTTTGGATTTGTGCTGGAAGCAGTGTGGGTAACAAAGGGATGTTTTCGTTACTGCTGAGCAGTGCTTACACAGAGCCAAGGCTCTTTTTGCTCCCCACTCTTCCAGTGATAAAAAGTGATAAAGGGGGTACACAAGGAGTTGGGAGGGGACACAGCCAAGACAGTTGTCTCCTACCGACCCAAGGGATTTTCCATACCGCAGTAAAAACTGGGGAAAGAAGAAGGCAGGTGGGCACAGTCAGAGTGGTGGCATTTGTCTTCGCAAGTCCCAAGCATGATAGAGGCCTGCTCTCCTGGGGATGGCTGAATACCTGCATGCCGTGGGAATGGATGAACGAATTCCTTGTTTTGCTTTGCTTGCATGCACAGCTTTTGCTTTCTCTATTAACCTGCCTTTACCTCAACCCAAGAGTTTTCTCCCTTTTACTCCTCTGATTTGTGTCTGAGCCCACCAGTGGGGAGTGAGCAAGTAGCTGTGTGGGCTGAGTTACCTGCTGGGGTTAAACCATGGCAGAGATGTAAATTATATTCTGTATAAAACAAGATCCTTATGTGTGTATAGTGAAACTACTCAAATAGTACAAGGTTCTGAAGTTATGATAAAGACAAGACCATGGCAAAAAAAAGGCATTTTTTCCACACTGTTTAATATTTTCACAGAATCATTGAAACAATTAGGTTGTAAAAGACCTCTAAGATAGAGTCCAACAGTTAACCCAGTACTGCCAAGTCCTTGAAAAAGCCATGTTCCCACATCTACATGCCTTTAAAATACCCCAGAGGTGGCATTCATCACTTCTCTGGACAGCCCATTTGAGTGCTTGATTATGCTTCCAGTGAATAATTTTTTCCTAATATCCAATCTATACCTTCCCTGGCACAACCTGAGGCCATTTCCTCTTGTCATGTCACTTGTTACCTGGGAGAAGAGAGGGATCTCTGCCTGGCTGCACGCTTCTTTCAGGCAGTTGTAGAGAGTGATAAGGTCATCCCTGAGCTCCCTTTTCTCCCCAAACAATCCCAGCTGCCTCAGCCACTGCTTGAAGCATTTCCCATTCAGACCCTTCACCAGCTCCATTACCCTCTGCTGGACTTGCTCCAGCACCTCAACGCCGTTATTGTTCTGAGGAACTCAAAAGTGAACTCGGGATTTGAGGGGCAGCCTCACCAGTACCAAGTACAGGGGAGATAATCCTGTCAGCTTCACCATTACTGATACAGACCAGGAAGCCACTGGCCTCCTTGGCCACCTGGACACAAACTGGCTCATGTTCAGCCACTGTCCATCAGCATCCCCAGGCCATTCTCCACCAGCAGCTTTCCAGCCACTCTGCCCCCAGCCTGCCTGGGGTTGTTGTGACCCAAGGGCAGGACTCAGCACCTGGCCTTGTTGAATCTCACACAATTTGCCCCAACCCACTGATCCAGCCTGTCCAGATCCCTCTGCAGAGCCTTTCTGTAGATGAATATTCCCACCCAGTAGATTGATATTCCCACCCAGGCTTGGTGAGAGTCTGCAAATTTACTGAGGGTGCACTTGCTCTCCTCATCCAGATCATTGATACAAATATTAAACAGAACTGGCCCCAACAGTGAGCCCTGGGGAACACCACTTGTGACCAACCTTCAGCTGGATCTTATTCACCACTATTCTCTGGGCCTGGCCATACAGACAGCTTTTTATCCCGCAAAGAATACAAGCATCCAAGACATGGGAAGACAGTTTCTCCAGGAGAATGTTGTGGGAAATGGTGCCAAAGGCTTAACTGAAGTTTAGGTAGACAACATCTACAGCCTTTTGTTAAACAACTGAGTCACCTTTCACGGAAGATCAGGCTGGTCAAGCAGGACATGCTTTTCATTAACCCATGTTGTCTGGACTGATCCCCAGTTGTCCTGTATGTGCCACTTGCTGGCACTCAGGATTATCTGCTCAATTTTACATTGTTTATCAGGTTTTTTTAAAGGAACAGAGAACTCAGGGCTTATTTAGGTGGAATTTTATCTCAAAGAAACAAATAAATAAATAAACATGCCAAGTGACATTTAAAGAAATAAATGGTTTTAAGTAGCTGAAATAGCTCAAATAAGCCAAAGTCTTCAAGTTAAACTTGGCTTTAATTAAATAACGTATTAGAAAACTCTCTTCATTACAACTTCTACGGTGGTCTGTGATAAAACATTACCATAGAATGAAAGTGAATTACAGAAATGCTTGATACTGGGGAAACTTTCAAATATAGCAAGCAGAAAACAGAAATTAATTTACCTTTTATGGGTTCTTATTATTTATCTTGCTGTGTTGCCTAATTAATTGACGATATTGATGTTTACATAGGGATTTGCTCCTTTCCAACTTTGCTTGATCCTGTGAAGAAGTCAGAATGCTGCATTTGTAGTAGCACATTTATTGCCATGGCAACAGTCAGGATTTCACAAACACTAATTAGGGTTGGCAACTTGGAATGTTTTCAGTGCAGTCCCATATAATTTTCCCTCTTTTATCCATTTCTCATTATACCTTACTTTAAGGATTGACTTCTTCATTCTGTGAGCAGGTTTTCCTGCATCACCTCAGGATTCAGTTAATACCTCCTCTGATTTGCAGCCACCTTTCTTGTATGTTATCACACACTCAGTTAAGAAGCAACTGCAGTTCTACCTGCAGTTGTGTTAAGCTCCATTTCTTCCACTTCAAATTAGTCCAAGTTTCAGTACAACCAGCTGGCTTCTACACCAGCATGTCCAAAAATAGTAAGGAAAGGTATGGAAGCTTATGAAGTTTAACAGGGCCAAGTGCAAACTCTTGTGCCTGGGTAAATCCCAAACATAGATAGGCTCGGTGACCAACTGAGAGCAGCCCTGTGGAGAAGGACCCAGCAGGACTGGCAGATGAAAAACTGTATATGAGCCTGCAGTGTGTGCACACAGCCCAGAAAGACAATTGTACCCTGGAATGCATCAAAAGAAAAATGGCCAGCAGGTTAAGAGAGGTGATCCTCCCCTCTAGTGAGATCCCACCTGAACTATTGTGTTCAGGTTAGAGCCCCCAATACAAGAAGGACATGGCCCTGCTCAAATGCATCCAGAAGAGGCCCAGAAGGTGACTGGGGGCTGAACACTTCCCCATGAGTACTAGCCAAGAGAATTGGGGTTGTTCACACAGAAGAAAGAATCAGGAGACCTTTTTGTGGCCTTCCAATATTTCAGAGAGGCCTAGAGACAAGATGGGAAGGGACTCCTTATCAGGGAGTGTAGTGGTAGGACAAGGGACAATGGTTCCAAACTGATAGAGGATGAATTTGTATCAGACATTAGGAAGAAATTCCTTATTCTGAAGTTTGTGTGACTAGAACAGGTTACCCAGGGAAGCAGGGATACCCCATCCCTGGAACTATTCAAGGCCAGGTTGGATGGGGCTCTGAGAAATTTGGTCTAGTGCAAGGTGTCTCTGCCCTTTGCAGGGGGTTTTGAACTCGATGATCTTTAAGATCCCTTCCAAACATTCTATGTCTCTATAAATAATTATGTATTATGGTTATCCAACTGAGTTAGTGCCTAAAAGTCTTATCTCAAAGGACTTACCAAGCCCTGTGTTGGTAGTGAATGTTTCAGCCTTTCAAAAAGCAACATGTATTCATTTATTAACAAAGGAAGAAGGTAAATTTGTGATGGCATCACCAGCAAGAGGGGAGGTTTTATTTTGTTGTGCATGCTCAGGGTGAGAAAGACAAGTGTCTGTCATTCAAAGTAAAAGATTCCCATTCTGCAGCTCACTTGAGGACAAGTCCCAGCTGGTTGTCAAACTGGCTTCCCAATAAAAAAGGGAATATAAAAAATCCAAACAAAACCAAGGAGAGAAAATCTAATTTGGAAAGGAACATGATAAATCAAATTGGATAGAATATATTTATACTCCAAGACACTACAAATTACTAGATAGAAAGAGAAAAATAATGGAAGCACCTGAATAATTTTTGTTACAGATGAAATAATATAATTTGTTTGAAATCATATATTTTTTTTTCTAATACAGAAAGAATTGTGTACATTATTAATGGAAAATGGGTGTAAATTCTGAGTCTGATCACCATCTTCTTTCTCTATGTGATGGGGAGGTAAAAAACCTTTAAATTCTGGAAAAATGTCTCATAAGGTATGAAGGAATTTAAAGCTGGTCTTGATGGTAAATCACTGAATCTTTTTAGGAGATTATAGTCAAAACCAGGGAAGAATTGCTATACTTTATAAAGAGATCTTATTGAAATAAACAGTATGATTTGTTTAAAAAAAATTTAGATTGGACATTCAAGTCAGAAGTGAACCATTGGAAGAAGCTCTGCTCCCACAGACACTGAGAAAGCTGACATTAACATCTAAAGAAAGCCTTCAACTGAAAAAAGATCTGTTGCCTCAGAAGTTTATGTTTGCCTCCCTGTTTTTTGAGGAAAGACTGGACTGTGCTGGTTTGCCCAGTTTTTGACAATGCCTCATTGCTGCAGTTCACTGCAAATATCAGTTTTAAAACTTGGTCCTAATGCTTTTGAGAAATTTGAACCCAGAGCCCTTCAGCCTTTGGGATCTTATTTTCATGTTAACTTTGTTCTCCCTATCCTTGATTTCAAAGGGCATGGTCAAACTCATGACAGGGCTTTTTGCAAGCCTTGTGAACTGGGCCACAGTCGAGAATTTCCACACTGAGTAATTTTATTACATGAAGTTTCCTGCCTGCTGTACAGAGCTGTGCAATATTCAGCATGAACATCTGCTTTTTGTCTGATTACTAAAGGAAACTCTGGTAGACTGCTGCCCCTTTGAAATTAAGGAGTTGGGGAACAAATTTAAATCATGAAAATAAAATGCCAAAGCTGGAGGGCTCTGGGTTCAAATTTTACAGAAGCGATGACGCTCTGTTTTAAACTGATCTCTTGAGAGAAGCACAGTGGAAAGTATTTCAATCCACTGGGCAAGCTGGCACATTTCAGTCTTTTGGAAAGAGAACCAGGATCCATTGCACGTTCAGCTGCAGAATTACACCCACTTTGGACCTAAGGTATAGCTTTCAGTGAAAGACTCTTCAAGGTAAGTTAATAAGGATGGCTGAACCTGAAAACTAAAAACATAGATATATATAGATAATATATAAATAAAAATATACATAATGAGCTTCAATCAAATCTTCAAATTCTCTTATGAAACATGAGACTTCTTTTAAAAAGCTTGTTTTACTCCAAGCCTCCAAATGAGCCTCTCTTCCCATGAGATGGAGTTGTTAATGCAACATTAAAAGGCTTCAGAATCATGCTACTGGACTCTCAGGGGCAGGAAAAATCCCCAAAATCTAATAAATATGGTGGAAAAATACTATTTGGTGTTGGCACTTTCTACTTTTCCATACTGCATTACTCTTGCAGCTCAAGTAAAGACCTGGTTCTGTCTGGGCTACTGCATCATTTACACTGCAGCATTGCAGATGTGACCAGCACACGAGAGAACAGCTGCCAGCAGCAGGGACACACCACACTCACTTATTCCCTGGGTGCCTTCCCTTCCTTGGGCTGGGGAAGGGTCATGTGAATGGGAGGAGAAACAGCAAGAAACAGCAAGAAACTCTGGCTTAAAACTAACCTGGTTTTCCCAGACTGGGGTCTTGTCTGTGCTTCTCCTGTTCAGTTATGGGGTCCCTGGTGAAAGAAGGACATGGACCTAGGAGAGCGTTTAGAGGAGAGCCATGCAAATGATCAAAGGGATGGAGCCTCTCCTACGAAGAGAAGCTGAGAGAGCTGGGGGTGTTCGGACTGTAGAAGGGAAGGCTCCACAGAGACCTGACTGCAGACTTGCATTGTAGAAAGAAGGCTTAGAAGAAAGACCACTTCCTATCCCTGGAAGTGTTCAAGGCCAGGTTGTGACTTTGAGCAGCCTGGTCTAGTGGAAGGTATTCCTGCCCATTACAGGGATGTGGAACTAGATGATCTTTAAAGGCCCCATCCAACTCTAAGACATTCTGTGGTTCTGTGATTCTTGTCCTTTCCTTACAGGTCTGCAATGCTATTACTAGACACTTATTTACCCATTTGCTGTCAGGATACTCTGGCCAAATTTTTACATCTGCTGCATACCCATAGCATCAAACAGAAGCAAGAATAGCCATGGGTACGTTTTGGAATCTTATTGCCATATATTATTGCAAAGGAGTAGCCTGCAGAACTCCCAATTGAAATAAGGGGCCCATTGTGCCAAGTTCTCTTCACTTACATAATTGGAGACATCCATAGACACCTCCAGGTTCAAAGACATTTGCAATAAATGAAAAGAGACAGAGGAAAAAATATTATAGTTGCTGTATGGAGAGAACTTTTGTGGACAGAGATATTTAGAGATTGGTTCTGTGCATGGCAACTTTGGAAAAGTTAAGAAGTTAATCCAGATCCTACCATATCTGCCCATTGCTTTAAAAAAGAAATCCTTCCCCTTTCATGCCATGAGTCAGCATACTTTTCCAAAGCGGTGCTTTAGGACTAATAATCGTCAGATTGCTTGGGGAGACTCTAACTTGACATATTTAGTACCTTCTTTCCACATCCCTCACAGAAGCCCACAGATGTCAGCTTTGATCAGACTCAGCCAGGACTGCAAAACTCATCAGGTTTGCAGGGCTAGAAGGCATGTTAAGACAGCCCAAAAAGTAAATCCTCCCAAAATTACTGTGTTTTCTGCACTTAGAGAGATGAAGCTGCAATGGACAGCATTTCTAAGTCTGCCCTAAAATGAGTCTAATTGTTGGCTCCATATTGATTTTAAACCTAAAAATTTCTAGACCATAGGAACTCTTTGGAAGCGGACTACTGATTTGAATCTCAAATTGTAGTTCCTCCCCTGTATTGTGAAGAGCTGTCACCATCAAGTCAGTGGAGTCCAAACCAGTCACAGAAACCTGCATGTCATAACATATAAAGCAAAGGATGCCATTGTAACTGTCTGTATATTTACTACAATGAGACTAGGCTATAAAAAAATTTTAGAAAGATCTCATATAACAGGTTTGTTTTCAATACTGATTGTTAGAAGGGTGATTTATGACTGGACCATTTAAAAGATAGTAATTCAGTAGGGAGGGAAGAAGGAGAAAAAAGTTTAAATCAAAACCCATATATTGGCAGAAAGCTGCAGATGATCCACAATTGCAGAAGTTTTTAATTTTATGGATTAAGACTACAGTACAGTACAATTTCATGACTATAAGGCGCACCCTTTTGACTAAAATTTCCCCCCCCCCAAAGCCGGAAGTGCGCCTTATAGTCCAGTACACATTATATAATGTACAAAGTTGCAAAATTTTCCAACACAGAAGTGGGAGCCGTGAGTGGCGGCGGTGCTGTGGGAGTGCCGAGATGCGCGGGGGTGCAGGGAGCCGGCGGCCCCAGCCCGACTGGAGCAGGGAGGGAGGCAGGCGGCCCCGGCCACCGAGTGGGGAAGGAGGGAGGGAGGGAGGGAGCCGGTGACTACCCCAAGCCAACTTGGAAGTGCAAGCTGCAGCCACGCCACAGCAGCCCCTGTTACTAATTTGTTACTTTGTTGCATGCGGCGCAGCTCCTCGCCACAAAAAAAAATGTGCACCTTATAGTCCAGTGTGCCTTATATAATGGACAAAGTTGTGAAATTTACTGACTCCCAGAGGTGCGCCTTATAGTCCGGTGTGCTTTATGGCTGTTAAATTACTGTACATAAGGAGTCATGATAGTTTCAAGGGAGGGTCCATCTAGCCCAGCATCCTGACAGTAGCCAGGACAAACCAGAAATGGGCTGTACAGGCTGATTGTAACTTTAGGATCACTGAAACCTAACAGAGTGCTTACTCATCAAGCACTGGTCTAAACAAAAGCTTAGACTTTTGTTTTTGTGAGCACTTATCACTAAAAACTTTTTGAGCATGCACCCCCAAAATACATATTTATGTATAAATAAACTACATATATATATTTATTAATTTAGAAACTACAGTAGTTTCATGAATATAAGCCGCACCATTTTAACTAAAATTTTGCTTCCACACCGGAAATGCGGCTTACATTCAGGGGTGGCTAATATGTGAATAATTTTCTGATATTTCCAGCCCCTGAAGTGGAAACCGAGGTGCCGAGTCGAGCAACCTGCCAGTAAAGGCCGGCATTTTGCGATTGTTACAAATTGTTACTCTGTTGTGCCACGGGTGGAGCTCACTCCCTGCAGGCAGCACAGGGGGCGGGAGAGGTTTCCTCCTTCCCTCCTCTGCCACAGCCCAAGGGAGAGACGAGGGGGCCCCGTGCTGCCATCGCCTCGGCCGGTGGGGTAAGCGGGGGATTCCTGCCCCCGCCTGCCGCGGCAGGAGCAGGTAGGCTGCGTCCCCGCCCGCCGCCGCCTCCATGGGAGCAGGGATGGCTCCATTCCTGTCCCCCGCCGCTGCCATGGGAGCAGGGGTGGCTCCATTCCTGTCCCCCGCCGCCGCCAGGGGAGCAGGGGTAGCTCCATCCCAGCCCGCCGCCGC
>PYHW01010717.1:74301-85802 GCA_013186435.1 Turdus rufiventris
CTGCACAGCCTTAGCCGAGCCAGTAAACCCCCCGCCATGCCACGATTCTGTTACTATTTGGCAACTTTGTTGCACGTGGGTCCTCGCTGTGAACGACAGAGCGGCTTATATTTGGGTGCGGCTTATTTAAGGACAAAAAATGAAATGTTTGCCAATACCCAGAGATGCGGCTTATAGTCCGTGCGGCTTATATTCGTGAAACTACTGTACATACCTATATTAGTGAAGTTCTGTATTTTTCCTGCATCCCACTGAACCATTTCTTTCACAGGTATTTTGCAGCCAATACAGACACTTTAAGATGGTAAAGACCTGCCTAGTTTGCTACCTCTCTCATCTGCTTCGTGCACATTGAATGAGATACCACTCAGAAACAGAAAGGGACAATTTGTCCAAGCTTAAGAAACCCTGTTGCTTTAACACACTAGGAACATCAATTTAATGTGGGAAATATTAATAGGAACTGGAAATTGTTCAAGAACATTCTACTGGGTATTAAAAGAAACCCAACCAAAACACAAATTTGCAAGTAGAAAAGAATTCATGCTGGGGGAGAAAAAAATTGCGAAATACAGACGATGCAAAAGTTCTAGTCAAAAATTAGCAATACAAATATAGAGAATGTAGAAAAAGGATAATAGCGTTAAAGTGCGAATTTTAAAAAATATACCCTGCTAAAAACAGCTATATCAGAAAAGATCAATAGGCAACATAGATAGCAGGAACATGCAAGAAACAGAGTAAAAAAATTCTGCACCAAATATTGGTCCATTGCTAGAAACAGGTATTGCAATTTTGAACAGAGGCTCAGAAAAGACAGAGGTGTTCATTACTATTTCTCTTCTGATTTCAGAAGGAAGCAAGAGGATAAATCTGCCCAATAAAACACTCTAGATGGTCCAGAAAACTTGGCATCAGGAATGAATAAAAATATGATGCAGAGTCAGCTGCAGTTACAGACATACAAATCAAGCAGCTTAGAGGGAAACACACCATGGAAAACAGGAAAAACCTCAAAGACCTCTGAATTGCCAATACATTCCAAATATTTTAAAAGAGCAGAAAGATAATACAGGAAAATACAGTTGTGTTAGTCAGATGTTGAACCTGGACACATAAACAGAAGTTTCTTTTAGAAACATAGAAGTGAGCACTTCCAGGTGCATTTAACAATAATCAATAAGATTACATAGGATGCAAGTCTTGTAAAACAAACTTTCTTTGTTTTATCTTCTACAATTTTATTTTCATTCACAGCTATTGCTCTGGTTGACAATTACAACTGTCCTCATACAGTATATTCACATTCCTGTACTTCAAATCATTTATCCAAGGATTTTAAACATCACATAATATGGAAATAAAAGGATGTAACTTGGGAATTGGTTTCTATCCACCTTTTAGTGAATTCTTTTGTCATGGTTACAGTTTGCACTGATTAAATTTGCATAATAATTCATGTGTCCCATCATGGAGCATAAAAACTGCAATGCGATTGAGGTGACAAATTATACATCACAAGCAGCAACTAGTCACAGTTAGCAATTCACAAGCATGGACAATATTTTCCTTCTAAATTTTCAGATGAGGTCCTTGAAAAATGAATCTATCCTGAGGAATGAAGATCAGTTAGTGAAAGATTTGTGAATAACAACAAAAAGACTAAAGGGTTCATCGAGTCCTAGTAGCATCCATGCTGACACTGCATGACTGACACAGCCAGTTACTCTATTTTTAGGAACCAGCGGACCAATCCCATCACGCACCACCTTGACAAAGGTTCCGTGCAAACAGACAAGACCCAATTTTCCTGCTGGTGCAAGCTGCTGTCTCTATTAGTTTTGACAGAGCTGCTCCACTTTCACCAGCTCCAAATCTAGAGCTGAGGAATAACATTGATAGCCACAATAGCCATAAAATATTATGGATTGCCTGTTTTCTGAAGGACACAGGT
Source organism: Turdus rufiventris (assembly GCA_013186435.1). Taxonomy (NCBI): domain Eukaryota; kingdom Metazoa; phylum Chordata; class Aves; order Passeriformes; family Turdidae; genus Turdus; species Turdus rufiventris. The sequence goes on from PYHW01010717.1 coordinate 76,256, forward strand.
ATATTAGCTTTTACGTTTAATAGGCTTAATGGGCTTTGTGTACAGCTTTTGTATACAGTTATGCACCTTACTGTACATATTTATGTTCCAATTTCTGTGCTGTTTCCCACTTGTTGCTCCAAGTTTTCTCTCTTCTTGTTCCCATAAAGTTCTCTTCAGCATTTTTTCCCGTGCTCCTTTGTCTTTCCAGTGGTTTCCCATCTAGTTAAGCCCTCAAAATTTTGCTTTATTTCACTGCCAGTGGTCTGTACCAGTTAATACACACTGACATTTCCCCTAAGGTGATGTCACTATAGCCTGCACCCTGTGTCATGACAAGTTTCCCTTCATGCCTGACACCTGAACCTCAGACATGTGTAACTTTTTAATTTGCTGTTCCAGTCTATCCTGTATCCAACTGTGGCAATCAATCTAGTCTTCCTCCCTGTTCTGGGACAGGGGGAGATCCATGGATCAGCTATGGATTCTGTGAGGACCAGCACCACTGTGCTTCAGAAGCACTTAGTGGAAACCGCATTAGCTAAACTCCATTTTGAGCCCATGAAGACCCAGCTGTCCAGTCTCCATGTAAGTCCTGCTATTTTTAGTTTGGTGCCTCCTACATTTTACCTCTTACAGATTTTCTGACATTTTATTTCATTTCCTTAGTGAAAACATATGGCAAACAGATGCCTAAGCAGGGCCCCAGGCACCCATTTCTTTTTCCAGATTTTTCAGAATATCTGGGAAAATTCTGAGGCTTACCCTGATATGCATCACACTTGCAATTTATTTCAAGCACTACCTTTTCAGTGACGGGCATCCTAAATATCACCAGTTTTGGAGATATGTAATTTTAAAATCAAATTTCTGTCTCTATTTTCTTTTTCCAGAGGCAGTCTTAGAAACATAAATAAACTAACCACCAGGTTTCAAAATGATGGTAGTCGGTTATCAGTCAGGGGAAGCAAGGATGAGCTAAAGAGTTTCTTCTTGTCACATGCACATCTCAAAATTTAGAATAATTCCTCTACAAACTTCAGTTTACCAGTCCCTCCCTAAACCTTAAGTAATGTTTTCCACACAATGGCTTGACCACAGCCCTATCTGAGATAAAAGGGAAATGATCTGAAGACCTGAAAATACTAAATCTAGCTCTGGTGAAAAATTGCTGGTATCCTCTGAGGCTGGGATTTAGCTGTTTTGCATAGATTATGGATGTATTGAGGCTGGGCAGCAGTCCCCCATTTGCTATGGCCAAGGTATCTATTCCATGGGAGAGAGAGCATCTTCCAATCTACCAGGAAAATGAGCAAGTCTTCAGTAGAACAATCCATCTCTGTTATGCACTTCTACCCTGGTACTCCTTTTCCCTTTCCCATGCCTCACTCTCTGTTATACTATCCTAGGGCAACACACTTAAAATTAATATTTCAATAAGTTGAAATTATTTCTGAATTTTAATGGTGTATGTGTATTCTGGAGAAAGTTTATTTTGGTAAGGGATATATACATGGATACTGGCATTCTTTCTTAAGGTTGCTTTGTAATTAATAGCTCACATGGGACCTGGAAGCCAAGAAATAGCATATCTGTTTTCCCTCTGCTGTGTTTCCTTCCCAGGACTCATTCATTCCAGAAACATGAACTACTGAGTGCAGAATTTATGACGAAATTTTGTTGAGAAGAGAGTACTGAGAGCCAAATGTGTGGAAGGTGGCAGATTTACCCTTAAAACTGGACCTATCTCCCAAACATGAAGAAACGCAAGGTGTGTCAAGATTTGCTCCAGATATCAGGCATCAGGATGTAGATTTATTCACAAAGTGCAAATGTTTCATTTAGAAGCTGTTTAAATGAACAGCCTCTTGAATTTATTGTCATACTTCCTTTTTTCCTTTCTCATTAATAATGCTCCTTTTTTTTTTTTGCACAAAGAATGAGAATGTTGCAATGCACATTTTTCTGTATTGATATGCAGCAATCGAATAATGCTGAATTAGATGATTTTAACATTTCTAAGACATTCAGTGGAAGCTGATACAAAGGCTGGATGAAATTGCTCCAAAAGGCACAGTACACAGAAAGAATATAATCTCTGAGGCCAAAGGGTCTTTCAGAAGTGGTTTACTGGAATCATACTTCATATTTTATATCAAAATCACACAGGTGAAAAAGAAAAAGCACAACTTAATCAATGCCACCCTGCTTGTTGTATGTGATGTTTCTTTTTCTTCCAGATAATCTATATCAACCTAAAATGTTCCTGACAAATGAAGGGCCCTTTTTTGTTGCCAAAGGAAGGGCTAGAGAAGATAATGGAACAGCAGCCACCCTAGGCAATTCCCAAGGGATGCTTACTTTTTCTATATCAACACATAATGTCCCTTACAGATAAAGGAGCCATTTTTGCTGGTTTCACCAAGGAAATACTAAAGAACACAGAGAATTTAATCACACCAGGTCACGAATGGGGCTGCTTGAAAGAAGTAAAGCTCTGTAGTCCTCCCGAAAGATGACTTTTGAATAACTAGGGAGCATCTTGCTCCCCAAACTCCAGCTGGTTAGCTGCTTAGTTGTAGTTAGTGGTCAGCTACAGGGACAGCAGCTGCCTGTACTGAGCTGAGACCTCCCAGCTGGCAGGACCGACAGCTGCTTTTGGACTGTCCATCCTTTTGCAGGAGAATGGGGCAGAACTCTCCAATGTGCAGCCTCAGACATCTCTGCAGGTCTCCTTCTGCTCTGTGCCTGAGCCTCCCTAGTGCAGACTCTTGGACCATTTCCACAGCACTCTCCTGATAACGTGCTTCTTAATTTGCCTCAGCACTCCTAGCCATCATTTCACTGTTAATTACCAAATGTGTGTGAGCAAAGTGTTTGGTAGCCTGTTTTTGGTAGTTGCATGGGGCAAAGGTGCCAGACCCCAGTGGGTGCAGGAGAAGCCGAGTGCCTCCCCCATCAGTGAGCGCCCACTCTGCTGGCAGTCCCTTCAGCCTGCGCCAGCTCCTGTTCCATCGCTTCCTACAGCACCACAGGAGGCACAGGAGAAATCTGACGGCAAAATAATGGGATTTCTGCTTTAATTAAATGAAACACTTGTATTCGTTTCGGAAAGGTACAGACATTTCTCCCCTCACCCCCGGAATCACGGTTTTCAAAGGAAACTGATTGCCATCACATGCATTAAAAATGGTATTTAACAGTGACTTGATCAAATGTACTGAAATATCTACGTTACGTGCATAAATGTAACATGTTTCACCTTCTCTATCTAATCCAAAAGCTTCTTATTTTCTATCCACCCACTTGGGCACACAGTTATTCATTAGGTACAAAAATGAACTGCACACCTGAAATATATTCAGATTATTGTAAAACTGCCTCCACCTTGCTACCAGAATTGCCAAGGTAAAAATACATATCTCTTTTTCAAAAGATAGATAGTGATAATATAGAAATGTTTCTACTTCCATAGCACCTATACTAATACAAGGAGTCAATTCTATTTAAAAATAAATTCACACTTGAACAGTTGCTGTACTCTATACATGTATTTCACACACTCAGAAAAAAATTGTTAAAAAAGTTACGTAGCTGTAGTCAAGCATTTAGAACTTAGGAAATAAGAGTGAAGAAGAATCTTCTGTGCCTGAAGAAACTTTTTTCTCCCCATTCCTGTATAAGCATTATGATATAGTCCACAATTACATGAAACTATGCTTTTTTGCCACAGGAATCCATCTTGTTTAAGCCAAAGAACATATTTTTCTCTTCCAATTGTTCTACATCAGCCACCTGTGTCATGGACATCTATAATATTATTTCATGTTCCCTCTAGCCAGGTTTTCTAGGCAAAGAAATTTTGTGCTATGATTTGCCCCCCAGACCCCGCTGGGTGGGCTCAACCAAATACAATGGAAAAGTGGAGGTTTTAAAGAAGAAAATCCTTTCCAAGCTTGAGGAAAAACAGGGAAAAGCAAAAGCCCCATCAATGCCTTCATCAAAGTAAAGGCTGAAGGTGAACCCTGCTCTGCTGCTGGAATTTAGGTGGCACAGTCCTGAGGTCCTGCACCTCAGGACACCTGCCCTCACCTGTCCTGCTGCACCAGGGCCACCCACATCCCTGCTGCACCCCTCACTTGGCCTCTCTTTTCTAAGCATCTACCTCTTTTAAAAAAATCTCCTTTTTGAAAAGTGTGTTACCTTATACCCTGGAATGATGGGGATTACACTACAACCAGATTTACATCCAGAAATCTAGTTTCACTCTTTTCTTCTTTCCCTTGGTACTCCCATTGGTTCAGCCACTTGCTTTTGTCTGGCTGATCATCTTTTGGCTCTACAGTTCTCCCTCACCTTACACACTCACAGTTTGTCATCAAAACTCCCCCTCTGAGCTGAACATCTGAGCTGCACTATTCAGGTTTGCAGCCCGGAAGCCTGCGGTAAAATACTACACACAAGGAGTGTTAGGGCAGTTTCAGTATTAGGTGATAAAATTCCCCTTCTTTCTAGTCACAGCTCAGTCAATGTTTCCAACGACTGCCCAGACTCTCAAAACCTTCGGTGTAGCTAAGATGGAGCTGGGTCACAGACCATAGCAACAATGCTTATGTCAGAGAAAAAAAATAGAATTAGATATAAATAATCAGCACACTACCCAAGGGTTCATCAGCCATCTCTGCCAAACACAGATCTTGGACAACATACTGTAATTTTGCTAAAGGTTGTCAATAGAGATGTCTGCACAATGGCAGGAAATTGATTGATTCCCACTGTTCTTTTTATTCATATTCTGCTTCCATTTTCTCTTATAAGACAGAAGTGTAGCAGTAGATGGTGGATAACCTCTGGTGTATTCACGGATGTCGTGCAATACATATATACACATTATCACATTGATTTTCCTGTATGTGCCTCTACTGTCACTCCTCATTGCTGCAAATTATTAAATGAAGTAGCAGGCAGTGAAAAACTACAAAAGCTTTCTGTTTGGCACTATCTGTAACAGCAGCTAATCTGCTTGTGTCCATGAATATCCAACTCATCTCCTAGGAATTACCATTTTCCCATTTTGTAAAGGTCCCAGTGTTAATTGTCTTGCACAGAGCAATCACCTTTATTTTCTCTCTCTCTTTCTCTTGCTTTTTTAAGTCCTGGTTTGATGATTCAGTTTGTATCCACATGCACTTAGTGACAAATAACACTCTGCCTTAGCAGAAAACGTCTATTGAAGGGTTGCTGAGAGACTGGACATCAATCCAGGGAAGAAACACTACAAAAACTACAGAGCCCACCTGCAGTGTGAAGCAAAAAAAACCCCAACCCAACCTAAATTCTGAAGTACACATCTATGCTGTATAATGATCATATTTTGCTTGAGTTCCAATATGTCAACACTGAAATAGGATATTTTTTATTCTTAAATGAGTCAAATATTGGTGACTGAAATTAATGGCAAGATTCCCACTTACTTACAAGTGATAAAATGTGACCATTATCTGAGAAATTTAAATTGAAAAATATGAGTTTTAAAGCATAACATCTGCATTCTTCATGCCTCATGCTAATGAAATGATATATTGTTAAATAGTCAGTTTAATATAGTTTGAATTTCTATTGTTCCCAGTTTGTTTTATAACATACAAACCTACAAAAGAATAAAACAAATGGATGAAATAATACATTTCTATAATTATATCAATCTAACATTTGACAATAAAATTGTAACTTTTCATACCATTTTCTTCAGAAATGTTACTATATCTTTCAGCTTGCCTAGTCTTTGGAAGTTGCTTCAACAACTGAAGTGGATAGAACAAAACTAATGAAGACTCCACTGTGCTAAGACTGGTGCTGAAAGTGTATCTTTGACACCTCTTCCTGTCCTTACAGTACTGTCCTTGTTAAGTATTGTTATGAATGCTTTTAGCACTGCTGTAGCTCAGTATAGACCCAGGGCACTGGGATAGTGGAAAAGAAGGAAAAGCTTTTGGGATGAGTCATCCATAGGGTAACAGAGCTGGAGAAGGAACAAGAAGGACAGAGAGAAAAGACTAGTGGCAGAGTATTCTGAGGGTGGCAATGTAAAGAACAAGGCTATTAATAACAAGAAACACATGTAGGGTGTGGGCTGGAAGATGGCAGATCCCAGCATTCCCATCAGCAAGCTCATCCTACTGCTCCCTGAAAAACTCCTTCCTTATCCAAAGGATGCAGAGCCAAACCACCATCCCACTTATGTTCTTTCTTTGCAGAACTACCTGTGAAGACAGACTTCCACAGGAAACACAAGTCACTTCACTGCTCCTCCACTTGTATCTGCATGCAGCCTTTTTCCTAAGAGCCACCACTGGTAGAGAGCTGGGTATTGCATGAAGAGCATCAATTGGTGAGACAGTTTTTCATGCTTGCAATCCTGGAAAGAAAGTCATAAAGTCATAGAGGACAGAGGGTTACAGAGAGGGAGTTCATGAAAGACTAACTTATTGCCCTGAAATTTATTTTGAAGGTACTCCTGAAATGGCAGAAATGTATATGTTAACATAAATCTTACAAAGTAATCGGAGCCTAAAGCAGGAATTCCTACAGTAATCTTGTTTATTGGTTTATTGCATCTGAACATCAAGTTCTGTTGTGAGTCCACTAACCTGAACACTAAGACTGAGGTTCAACTAGTCCCAGGAAATTTCTTTAGTGATCAGMTCTGAAATTCCTGAGAATCATAAGGCTCTTCCAAATTCCCGGCAAACTTTTATCTGGTTCACTAAAGAGCTAAGAATCATCTTTAGGAGAGCCAAACTCTAATTTGATTAAGCCCTGAGTCACAGCTCTAAACCAGAAGTTTAACCCACATAGCATTAGGTTAAAATCACGTCAGTGCAAAATTTTAATGCTCATTCTAGCTTGGGTCTTGAAATACTTTCCTCCTGTATGTCTTCTAGACTTCCCAGACAAACAAACTGAGCCTGAACTCATTCCTACATCCTCTGTAGTCCTTTTGCCATGCGGATCAGGTTCCTGCTGTCATCCAGGAACTGCATCATTCTAGCCTGGTTCTTGCAGCCCCCATACCTAGACACTTTCCATATCAAGCTTGTCCTGGCCTTACCTTTAAATTTTCCAATACTAGAAGTGAAAGCGTTGGCAGATTCCCCATTTGCTTCCAAGGCCTGATGCTGAGGAGTGAAGAGAACCTGATCACTCTTCACATGAGAAATCAAGAACAATAACAGTGATGATCTCCTGAGGTACTGGATCCTCTCTCCCTCCAAATTTTGGTGTATCTCTTGTGAAAATGATGACAACTATTTCTGTTGAGCCATAGTTCTGTTCTAGCTAGAGACTGGAAAAGTCAGACGCAATTATAGCAGTGAAGCAGTAAAACTCACAATGAAATTCCAAGATAATCAGAGTCACATTAAAAATTACAATTCAGACGACCAACTAAGAAATCCAAGGAACTACCTGCAAAAGAAAGATAACTAGCACTTGGCTCTATAGAAGTGTTGTCTTGGTTTATTTTGAAGCCTGGGGTCCATAAAAGCTATTTTGTGTAGATCACCTCCATCCTGTTCACTTTGGGACTGTTGTCCAGCTCAGACATGACCCTCAGCAGGAAGCAAGCAGATAGAAAATAAGATCCAATCACATTCCTCAAACTGTGCAATCAATGTGCAATATTGCCAACACAATAATAAGAGTTATTTTGTTTTCCCAGTGTTTTACTTGCCTGCAGCTGATGTAGAAGACAACCATTCATAAATGATTGAAACCCATCCTGTGGACAGTATTTGCCACGAGATATAAAACTACTAATGTAACTCATCCTCTGTACTACCCCTCTTATGCCCCTCTTAAGCTTCTCTGAAACTCAGAGCTTTTGCACACAAAGAAATAATCTACATTCTCAGTGCCCACAGAACTTTAATCCAATCTACTATTTCCAAGATACGAAATTAAGCCATTTTAGTCAGAATTTAGGGATTAATTCAAACTGTAATTATACTATCTTTTAAATAGAATTGAATATATTTAACTAAAAATGGTCTTTATTACATGTTTACCTTTTCCCTTCTAGTAGTACAGAAAACTGCAGCAGAGAGAAAGCAATGTTATCATGGCTCATCTAAATACTAAACAAAGATGTAAATATTCAGTATGATGTGCAGGGAATTAGTAGTAGCTTTACCATTAAAGGGACTTGTACTGCTAATTCTCCACACAGCTAGCTGAATATGCATGCCAAAGTACTTACCAAGAAAACCAATTTTTCAACCACATTTTAAAGCAAAATAGGCTTCAGAGGTTTTCTTTCTCTGAGAAAAGACTTTAAAGTAGGTTTGTCTCTACAAGACTGAACTTCAGGACTTCATACTCCTACTGCCATCCTAGAGGAAAATAGAATAAGATTCAAAGATTCTTTATAAAAATTATTCTTACTATGGAATCAAGCCTCTTTGCATATGAAGATACTACATATTTATGTAGTATCTTCAGTCTCTACTGTTATAGAAGCTGAGAACTTCAGTTTTAGTGCATACATGGCACTGCCTATGAAGTAATGAAAAGATCTGCCTGACTTCACAACTGACTTGAAACCCTCAGCATTGCATCTTTGATGCTAGACCATCGATTTTCTTTTTCAATAAGTGCTTTTCTTTTATTTTTTTTCAATAAGAGCACCTCTGCATTAAAACTGTCTATCAGGGAAGAAAGAAACAATTTTGAAATGTGAACTTAAGCCATTTGTCTTATGCCAGCATCCCTCTTCATGCCTTAGATACATCTACGACCTACAAGAAAGCAGGAGACAGGGAAAGAGTTAATTGTGAGTACCTTTTCATTTTATGTCTTTCAGAGAAAAGGGTCTGACTTCTGATAGAAGCAAATTAAACTTTTCAAGATAATACCAGCAAGCATCACTGTAAAGGTCCAGGTCATGAGGGGCTCCTTTGTTACAAAGAATTCGATGATTCTGGAAAATGCGTAAGACAGAAATAATCAAAGCAGCGCTGGGCCAAAGAAGCTTCTCATTTGAGGAAGCATATTTTATGACATATTTTTATCTTGCTAAGATAATTTCTCAGTTACATTTAAAATTGTATACCACTTGCCATGTTATGAAATTACATACTTTCTAGCAATAGATTTTGAACTATACCTCAGCCATTCCTTCTCTTCACTTCTGACTCACCCTGACTTTCTTGTGAGCAGAAGTATTCCTCTGTACAATTGCTTTATTCATTATGTTGCTTTCAATAATTTTCAGTGCAACTGTATGGCTCATTCCTAAAGTAAGGAGCCAACCATTTTGTTGGCCATTGCCACTCAAAGTAAGACTTTGAGCTTAGAATGAAGACTTGCAGTAAAGCTTTTCATGCATGTTTAAAAAAAAAATAAAAGAAAAAGAGACAGACCTATCAAATGCTAGGAATTGTTAGTAGAGTAATAGGCAACAAAATAGAAAATACAATTATAACCTTGTACAAATATGTATTTGCCCACAAAAAGAATGCTGTGTGCAGCTCTGGTCTCATCACCTCATAAAAAAAAAAAAAAAAAAAAA
>PYHW01010717.1:86297-110828 GCA_013186435.1 Turdus rufiventris
AAAATGAAAAAAAAATCAGAAAAAGAAAACACTCAGAGAAAAACTACATTGAGTACATTGACCACAAAAAGCAATGCAGAGCAGAAATGAGGTCATTGGAGCAATGAGTAGCAAGAGGAAGTTGGACAGCAATGAACTGTCAGAAGAATCAGCTTCTTTATACACACAGCAGCAGACCTGTGAAAAAGTTTGCCGAAGGACCTTTCTGCCCAAAACAGCCTTGCCTTCTGAGGGAGATTGGCTGAGCATTTGGAAGAGAGATCCACCAAGATTACTGATAATCCAAACCAATTCTGGTTCAGGAAGCCCCCCCACTTCTAAAGAGGTGAAGGCTGGGAGAATAAGAAGGAGGAACTAGCACACATGGTTTCTTACTCTGAGCTCACCGTGCACTTGTGGCTACTGCTGGAGACAATCCAAGACTCTGTGGCACACAAAGCCTTTGAATTATCAGTGTGGTTAATAGGTCATTGTACTGACAGGTAAATTCCTGAGCTATGTGATGTCAACTCAAAGGCCTTGAACTGTAGGAGGGTTGATTTAGGTTAGATACTAGAAAGAAATTCTTTTCTGTGAGGGTTGTGAAGCACTCAAACAGGTTGTCTAGAGAAGTTGTTGATGTCCCATCCCTGAAGTGTTCAAAATCACATTGGATGGAGCTCTAAGCAACCTGCAGTAGTGAAAGATTCCCTGCACCCTTGTTTATTCACCTCTCAGCACAAGGAACCTCTTTGGCAGAGCTGAACAATGTTTTTCTGGTTATTCCATGAGGGAGAAGAGAGAAGGCAAGGAGAAGGCTCTAAAAATCTTGAAAGTAAATATGTAACATCAAGTCAGTGGAAAAGGACCCTAAATGCATGTAAGCCCTCTGAACTGTAATTTTTTTTCTCAAATTCCCTGAAGGTTTTATTGAACAGGCAGTTCTCATGATCTGCACATGTTAGACAGAATCAGAAACAGCAGAATCAGAAGCACACTCCTAACTAAGCAAGAAAATTTTAAAATGGCTTTTAAAAAGACTTTAATATAAATTGATTATAAATGTAAGCTGATGGTATTACACCTCTGGTTCTGCAATTAGAAGACATCCTGAATCCTTCATTCATGGCTGAATGGTATTTGAAAAGGAATGTTTTCTGGTAAATATAATGGATGAACTGGATGGACGGATTAATGTTTGTTCAGTTTATACACCATTTTCTATTTTTTATCCCTGAATATAGTTAGTCTTTTTTTTTTTCCTTTTGGCTCAGGAAGCACTGGAACCTTGACAAAGAATGAAATCCACACCATGCTGATTTTAATGGAAATGTTACCACAGTCTTAATTGGCACTAAGATTTGACAGAGAATTTCTAAGGTCATGAATAAAAACTCCAAGGAAATGCACCAACTTCCTTTAGTTGGTAAAACTGCCTTGAGTGGAAACTCCTTTTTTTTTAATTGAAATGACTTGTCGGGATTTAGCTGAAGGTGATGCCAATACAACCCAGCATAACAAGAGACAAACGTGCACAAAAGACATTCTCACTGAAAGCTTTTCAGCTGAGTGAGCTCAACCTTCTTCTGAAACAAAAGTGCTCAGGTGACCTAACAAACAAAACTGGGAATATCTCATAAACTATTGCTACAACACATGCTGAAAGCTGATCAGTAGTTCTGAGTGGGAGAAATGCTCTTCAGTGGGAGCAAAAAGACATTGGGAAGAAAACACCAAACATGGATTTTAATGAAATTCTAGTCATGGGTATGGCTCAGGTATGGCCACAACCCTGGCAGCACATTTTTAAATGTTTTACCTCTGTTGGTTATGCCAGCAGCAGATAGCCAAGGCATCCCAGGCAAAGTGCTGCAGGTGCACATTCCCTAAGTGCCAGCAACACAAGCTCCTACCAGCTAGTGATTCTTGTTTCACCCTGCTCTTGTCTGAAGGGAGATCCAACTGCAGACCAGGTGTTGTAGACAGTCTCTGCATCCACCCTCTCTGTACAGGCTTCCTCTATGACCCTTACAGGGGTAGATCAGTGGCAGGTACTATAAAGCACTTCTGCACCAAGGTCACACAGTAAAACCTGTGAATATGCTGGAAAAGACCCAAATAACCAGTGCAAACAGTGAAGAAGTGCTTTTACCAAAATAGAATCTGCTTTGCCCTAATTTCTTTCTCTCCTACTTTTACACCCTATGCAGTATTACTGCTACTGCAAATATGTTAATGTATGATAAACTTCTTCCATTTCACTCCCATCTGAGAGCCCTACTTTCTGTAATACTATACAAATGATCCTCAACCAAATCTGAGATGGTTTTTCCACAAAGTACACAGAAAGAACTTTGGATCATAATTCTAGCAACTGTCAAAAACTATAGCATAACTTTTGCCAGCAGGAGGAAACAGTTTACCTCCAAATTAACCCCCAGTATTTTGCTTACATCAAGAATATGGTTTTATAAAACACTCCCACATATTCCAGAGAACATCCCTCAATCAAGAATTATGGAAAGAGTTTTATTTTTTCCCAGGGATGCATGTTAAAAGGGGATGTCATTTCAAAGAAGCTTGTACTCCTGAAAGACTGTGAGAGAGAGCAATGTTCACTGTAACAGAGTAAGGGCTGTTTTCCATGACACAGTGGAAACTTTATGAATGGTTCTTGCCAGCTCAAGCGGTTTGACAGTGAAGTCAGTGTATCTGTAGTAATAATGCATTGAAAAAGACAACAGAACTTTGAAACGCTGTACTGGAAAAAGATACATGTTTGGGAACACAATGTAAGCATCTTGGAAGTTCTGTGTCTGTTGGGCAACACTCACTGAAATATCCCCAGCATGAGTTACCTGAGAGTCTGTGTGTAAGGAAAGATTGCTGGGAATAGAGCTAAGCATGTTAAATTAATTGCACATTCTGAATCCATGTGTCTGAAAACTATGAATGATCTCATATGGAAAAAGAAAAGGAAACTGCTGCAAACTCTTCCCTGGTCAGACATTCAACAAAGCTCTGTGCCTTTCTAGGAATCTCCATTATTTTCTCGTACATATTTTCCAGTAATACACAACAGTTTGATAACTATACAGGGATGCACACAGTCATCAGATATGTCAGAGACCACTCAGAACTGATCACTGACTTGCAATAAAAGTCTGAATCTGTAATTCAGGAAGTCCAACTCCATCTACACTTTTTTTTTTTTTTCCTGAGATATCTTTTGCCATCAGAGGTAGTATTTTCCCAGACCTGAAGGTGGAACTCTTGTTCCTTTGATGATCTTTACATGAGTGACAGCATTTTGCACTGTCTTTTTTAGCTCGAGGAGACCTGGACTTCTCTGAAGTCACAGCTGGGTTGTCTGGAAAACCACATTAGCCCTGGTAGTCAGGCGTGAACGTCATCTTCACAATGGAATGTGCCAGGACTTTTCAGACGTTGCCTGTTAGAAGTCACACACACACACACACAAAAAATCTTTCCTTTTGGAAATATTGTGATTGTGTTTCTTCTTTTGCTGCTGTACAAGCAGACTTCTTGTTTTTTTCTGGAGTCATCAAGTGTAAGGAAAGGATTGGCTGAGTATAACCTTGTGGTTGTGCCACCTCCATATTGGACCAATGTATTCTTCTGTTTATGCTTGAACTACAGTGTATCTTTGAAAAAAAATCTCCATATTTTTACTGACAATTTTGCATTGTTTCAAAACTGTTTCACAGTCAGTTTGATCCTATAGCAAACTAAGATTTGTCACATTTCTAGTCTCATTTTTATTCTAGTTTCGCTTTCAGAGTTTTGTAATTTTCTGAAAACCAACACTTCTAAAATATCTCTAAGTACTACTTAGATAAGTACTACCATGCTTATGACAAAAGTATCTCCTCACCTGCATTGGATTATATTTTTAAAATACCTCATGTTAATGCACATCTTCCACACCTTTCATAGCTTTCTTGTGTACTCCTTTCAGTGCTTAACATCCCTTTGAAGTGTTAATGCTCAAACTGAATGCATTATTTTGATGATGGTTTCATCAGTTCCATAAAAAAGGGAATATCCATTTCAGTTGTATTTGATGTTCCTCTGGTTTTCTTCAGAGTATTAGCTATCAAAAGCTTTGTTCCAAGACCTCATGTTTAGCTGATTATGTCCAGGTCTTCTTTAGCACTGTCTCATGCCAGTCATTCTCCCAGATTCCAGGCGGGCCTTTAAGGCTTGATCTTGAATGTATGACCTCCCATTTGACTGGCTTCAGAGGAATATTTTTGCAGAAGAGCTTACAAAGCAATTCAAAGGAGTTTATCTAGGCTAATTACTCTTATGTCTATTTACAAGAGCAAAGTGGTCATTTGGTGTTTTTGTTTTGGTGATTTATATAATAGCACCAGGTCAAGAAAAACACCAAGACTACCTAATGACACCACTTAGAATCACCCCCCTCAAGAACTGTCACCTGAATCACTTATGAACTTATTATCACTTATTATGAAGAAAGGTGGGGGAAACTGGGCCTGTTGAGCCTTGAAAAGAGATAACTGCAAGGGGACCTCATAAATTTCTACAAGTATCTGAAGGGAGGTGTCAAGAGGATGGAGCCCAGCTCTGCTTGGTGGTGCCAAGCAACAGAACAAGAGGCAACAGGAAGAAACTGGTGCACAGTGAGTGACACCTTAAAAGAAAAACTTATTTTCTGTGCAGGTGACCGAGCACTGGAACAGGTTGCCCAATGGTGATGTGGAATCTCCTTCGTTGGAGATACTCAAGAGCTGTCTGGATGCAATCCTGTGCCATGTGCTGTAGGATATGCTTGAGTAGGTTATGACCCAATGACCCACTGTGGTTCCTTCCAACCTGACCCATTCTGTGATTTTGTGGTTCTGTGAACTACACAGAATCTGTACTCCTTATTGTATTTGTGAGAATAGCATACTGCTTTCATATCAGATGGAAGCTGATACTTCAACATTGCCACCTTTATCCACCAAAGTTAAATTCAAACTCATTCAATCAAATATTTTTCATAAAAATATGTTGACTGGCTTTAATTATTGGCATTTAATGACTGTATCCAAGGTCAGCACTTCCACGATTCTGCTCCTAATCTGGGTCAAACTGAAATTGCTAGCCTGTGTCATCCTCCTTAACCTTTTTAAAATATACGTTCAATGTAACCTTTTTTTTTTAGTACACTGGCATTCCCCAGTATTCCATTGCCATTCCAGAGGCTGTACTGTGAACAACAGAACTAATGAAGCCATGGGATTCTGTTCATTTTGATTCTTCAGCCCTTAAATAGGCTTAATCATAACTAAAATTTATTGTCCATTAGCCCTCTGAAAATCCCATCAAGCATTTTGGAACTATGTCTACATAAAGTAGATGGCTAATATATACACACTAACTCACTGTTTGTTGCTATAAGAATGTGTAAGAACCGAGTTTTTGCTTACTGTTCCTTCACTGAGGAAACAAATTTAGGTTATTTCCTCAGTGACATATCAATTTCCACAAAACTTACAGGACCATAATGACTTCCTCCAAATTAGATTGGAACTGGCCAAAAAGTCATGGAACAACAGATGAACAGATAAGATAAATCTTGTTTAGAACATCACAATCAACATACATTGATATTTGTTCCTCTAGAGATCTTTCTTAACTTTGTTTTATTCATGTTTACCTAAAAAATGGTCTAATATTGACGTAACATAGTCGCTCTACAGATATTACCAGGTAGCCAGGTAGTTTTACACTTCTATTCAGACGAGATAAATTGATCAGCAGTGATATCAGGCTGCCCTCGGAGGTTCTGCTTCACCTGTCCCACAGGTGCGGGGGTGCCGGGGTAGGAACCCATAATCAGAGTGTCAGCCAGGTTACACTTATTTTCAAATTTGTCTTCAAAACATATTAGTGGAATGGCCTGAAGTTGTGTCAGGGGAGGTTTAGGTTGGATATCAGGAAAAGCTTCTTCACCCAGAGGGTGTTGGGGCACTGGAACAGAATCCCCAGGGAAGTGGTCACAGCGCCAGCCTGACAGAGCTCCAGAAGCTGGAGCTGGAGCTGGACACTGCTCTCGGGCACATGGGGTGACTCTTGGGGTGTCCTGTGCACGGCCGGGAGCTGGACTCAATGACCCTTGTGGGTCCCTTCTTGCTAAGGATACTTCATGATTCTATGAAAAACTCTTAAAATTTTTCCCTCCCTTATCCCAGACTGCCGATACCCCCTCCACGGCCAGGACAGCTTCTCCGCCTCCCTCTCCTCTTCCTCCTCCTCCTCTCCGTGCCCTGCCCGCCCCCGGCCGGTGGTTCCCCAAGGAAAACGCAAGGAGTATGGCCGGGGCCGGCGGAGGGGCTGTGCGTGTGGCGGGCGGGGGCTGGGCCGCGCCCCGCGGCGGAGGGAGAGCCCAGCGCCGGCTCCCGCCCCGCGTCCCGGGGCCCGCTCAGCGCCTGTCACACGGCCGCCCCATGGTGAGGGACAGAGGGACCGGGAGCGGGAGGGAGGGGGCGGAGGGAGGGAGGGAGCGGGGCCCAGCGGGCAGCGGGGCCGGGGCGGCTCCGCTTTCGCTTTCGCTGCGGTGCCAGCGAGGCGAAGGGAAGGGAAGGGCCGGGCCGGGGCCTGGCGGGCGCACGGTGAGCCCCGGGCTGGGCCGCTGAGGACGGGGCCGGGGGGAGCCGCAGCGCGGAGCGAGCGCCGGGTTCGCCCCGCCACTCTTGGTTCTGGGCCCTCGGAGAGGCCGCGGCGGCCACCGCTCCCCGGGCGGGCCCGGGCCCATGGCAGAGCGGCGGGGGCTCGTCCCGTGCCCGGCCCGGCCCGGCCCGGCCCGGCGGAGCGGCTCGGGGTGCCCAGCCGGGGCTGCCCCTGTCAGCGGCTGGGCCCGAGGGCCCCCGCGGTCGGGTTGTGGGGCGCTCATCGGGACGGAACTTGGCACACCAGCTTGGATTGTCTTATTTATTTACTTACTTGTTTACTTACTTATTCTTTGCGGCGTGACAAATTGTTAAGCCTAGCATTGCCCAAGCTTTTAAAACTGTAAGTTAGAACTAGTGAAAAAGAGCTAGTTCAGTCTGCTTGAAGCCTTTATATAAGACTTTAAGTCTGTCTTTTTTTTTTTATGCTTCTGCTTTCTTCACACTTGCCTTACCTTTCCAGGGCATGTTATAGCCAGGGTAGGCCTCCAGAACCTGTTGATCTTAAGCTGCATTAGGAGAGGTTTAGGTTGGACATCAAGAAGAATTTCTTCACAGAAAGGTTAGTTAGACATTGGAATGGGCTGTCCTGTAAGGTAGTGGAGTCATTGTCCCTGGAGGTGTTTGAGGAAAGACTGGCCCTGGCACTTAGTGCTGTGGTCTAGTTGACAGGGTGTTGTTGATCCCGAAGGTCTTTCCCAACCTGTGTGGTTCTGCGGTGAGACTAGAGTCTCTGTTAATACCAAGACTATTTGTGTTAATGCCAAGAATTCAGTATTAGGGCTCTGATTGCAGGTTGAACTGTTGTAGCCTCTTATGACAGGTGTTAGCCCTCTGCAGACTTGCTCGACCTGTTCAGCTTTGTGCAAAAGGTATTCACGTGTAGTCATTAAGTATTTTCTGCCCTTCTGCAGCTGGCTTAAACATATAAATACAAGACAAAATACCTGTTGTCTGCTCTGATTTCTCAAAATGCAGTCATGTGCCCTTGCCTGAATCAACTCTGTGTTGCCAGATGATCCACAAGAGCACAGATCTACTGGGAGCCACAGCCTGACATGTGCAGCTGTTGATTCTGGGTGTTCTGTGGGAGATCCCACATGTGTGCCTGTTTATCCCACTAAGCAGTTTCATGTTAGTTTGTGAACAGGCTGGGGCTGGTGACTATGCCATATTTCAGCCTAACAAAGTTATTTTCTTTTGATTCATTTTGCAGACAGAAAGTAAAAGATGTAATTTAGACCCAAAGCGCAGTTTGGCTGTAGCCTACCACAGGAGCATGTTCCTCACTAACTACAGGCCTCAGCCAAGTGAGCAATAGTGTCACTGCAATTTTGGGGTCAGTACCACTCTAGGAAATGTTTCAGGTCACCCTAGGGAGAAAGCTGTTGTACATCCTTATATTCTAATTAATTTTATTTACAGGGAAAAACTTTTTGGCGTTCCAACCCTTATCAACAAGGCATTTATGCTGGAGGTACTTTTTCTAGTAGCATGGTCATCTAAAATGTCGTGAGTGAATTAAAATCAGTGATTAAAATCAGTGAATTGCATTGTGTTTCCCTGGGCAAGCAGAACTCCTGAGGTTTGTTGTGCATTGTTGTACTGGGTTTCAATGGAGAACACTAGGCAGTTTTAGCAGAAGCTCATGAGTGTTAACAAACAAAAGTTCATGTGTGATAACATTTAGGTGTGTTAGCAGCATTTTCTGAAATTCATAGCAAGTATTTTAGTATACCTGGGAAGAATTTTACTTCTGGTTGACTGCAGCTGTGTGACTTGTGCTGCTACAGCCTGCTTTGGATATGTCTTTTTTATTTACGTAGTTGGCATAAATTCTGCATCTCAGTCTTGATCACTTCTGGATTAGCGTTATGTCAGTCACTGATGCTCAGATCCAAGGACAGAGGCAAGTCACCTTCCTAAGAAGCTGATGTTGCCTGCAGTATTTTCACTTGCCTGAGGAGAGTGATTCATAGGCTGGACAAGGCTGCTACTCAGAGGGGTCTTAATGGGATGGAGATAAAGACAGACAGAAACCTCAAAAATCCCAGCAGAGGCAATAAGAAAGCTGTGCACCTAGAACAGGTTGGGAAGACTTGATGGAGAGCAGCCTTACAGAAAAATACCCAAGTGCTGTGGTGGACCAAGTGCTGGTTAGAGGGCTGGAGCACGTGATATTCTAGGAGAAACAGACATGGGTTCTTTCGGCCTTAAGAGAAGATGAAGGAAGGGGAGATCTTGCTGCTGCAGGTAGAAGCTGTAGAGACTGGCTGCTCTTGGAGGTGCATGACAGTGGGATGAGGAGCAGTGGACACAAGCTGGTTTAGCTACAAGGAAGGTCTTTGTGGTGGTAGTTTTGCTTTGTTTGTTTGTTTGTAGCCTGGACAATAGTCAAACACTGAAGGAGGGGTCTGGTGAGTGTGGAGGGTCCGTCCATGGAGGTGTTAGAACTGACAAGGGCCTGTGCAATGACATCTGATTCACGTTGTACTGGATGGCATGTGAGAATCCCTGCCAACCTGAACTGTCCTGTTATACTCTGTGTTTGCTGAGAGAACAGGCATTATTACTTCAGAAATGAGTTGTTAAAGTTATGCATAGAAGAACACAAGTCAAATAAAGTATGCAAGGTTTCCTTGAAATTGCATCAGCAACAAGCAGAAATGCATAATGTTAATTTTATTTATTTAATGTTAATATTATCTTAAGACTAAAAAATGGTAAGACATTGCATTGGTAATCTATGGCTTAGAATTTCTGTTGCAGAAGCTACTATACTATTTGAGAGAAAATTAAGCAGGAGACCTGTTGAGAATGTAAGGAGTTTTTATATTTCTTTCTTAGCTTTTCAAACTTGCTGCACAGTAAATTTTAGGCAGCAATGTCTTTAAGAGATTGGTAGACACTGTCATGGAAGTTACTTTACTATCTGGAAATTCCTAATGAGAAGAAAGTGACTACCCAGACCCCTGCATGCAGCCAAATCTTCAAAATTCAAATTCAGATCATCATGTACGTGGCAGTTATTTACATTAACTCTGCTTTCACAGTGCTCCAGATTGTAAGTCATCTAAACTATCAGTTTTGACTCTCATCAATCTCCAAATGTCATGAAAGGTTAAGGATAAGTTATGGTGCATTTAGCTTAGTCTCTGCTGTATTTCTTTTAAGACAGAATGGGCTGTGTGTTTATGTGAGTTCATGTTGTGTTATACATTTGATGAGTTTGCATCAACACTTCTTCAAGATGATTCAGTATTAAGGAAAAGCATGACATGGCTATTAAATATCTTTAGGGAAGCAATTTTTAATTAATTCTAGCTCATAAACTCATGGATTAGTGTATAAGCTGCCAGGAAATTAAATGTGTGTTTGAAGAGGAAGTACTGCAGTTTGGAGTATGATGCTTCTTATCTTTTGAACATTATTAAAAAGAAATCAGTTCTAGATTCAGAATGGAGTTCAACTGTGATATATGAGTGCCTCTTTCAAAAGTTAGGGACTGTAGTGACCAAAGTATAATAGAATGTATTTTTTATCATCTTACATTTAAACTGCTGGTTTTACTGAAAAGAGTGAATCAATACAAAAGCTATAAAGTTCTTTTTGCGACCTGAAAGGTGTGAGGTCCACCCATCCACTGCATGTTTATTTGAAGGTTGTTATTAAATGCCTTGGGTTAGAAGGGGATTTGTAACACAGCTTGTTAGTGTGTCTATATAATTTGAAGTGGGGATGATTTAGCAGTGACTGCAAAGTCAGTTGATGAAATAATTTCCTTTTGAGGTTCTGAAAAAAGAAAAGATGTGTCATTGAAAACTTAGAGATTGATTTCCCCTAACTTGGTCTACTCTTAGTAAACATTCAGCTTTCCAGAGGTTTCAATTTCTTTGTTGAGTGGGATAGATAAAGGAGAAGAGTCTTGTGTTAGCATTCTGTTCTTCTGAAAAATGCAGTATTGTTTTATTTGTAACTGTCTTCCTCCCTGTACCAGAAGTTCTTTCCCTTTCTTGCTGGGAGATGCTTCCTGGGTGTCTCCTTTGAGTTTGAAGCAGGTTTGTATGTGTACTCCCTACAGCCTGCATGAGAGGGATGGGGCTGAACACTGAGAAGTTCAAACACCCAATGCCATCAGCTGCATCTGCCCTCATGTTCTCTCTGCCTGCAGAAATCACAGGTCTCAGAAAAACATCAACACCCTCCCTCTGCATTTTCACACTGTAGGTAGATGTGAGAAAAGTAATGTCTAATTTCACTGTTGGTAATATGTTTTGCTGTGTGAAAAACAGGAATGTTTTTTATTAACCTGTTACATTCTGCCGTGCCTCACCTGTACCAGGAGGATTATGCTGGGTTAATTGCTTGAAATCAGTTTAGTTACTGAAAGGGGAAAATCAGGGAAAGCGTTCTGATAGGATAGCTGATGTACTTCACGTATTTCCATATAACCAAGTTAGCACATGACTTTTTACTGACACTTGTGACAAAACTTTCTCATACGTGTCTTCTTTCCCCTTGCGTGCATTCAGCATAGTGGAATTCCTTTATGTTACTCCTATGCTCTGTAGATAAATGGATTACATGCTATACTACACATCTCTCTATTAAAGAAGTGAAACTCAACGTTATGTTTCACACTGTACAGGGAACAGAATTCAGGCTGCTTGTGTACCTACTGGTCCTGCAAGTACTTCAGCAGCCAGTTCATACTCCTCACTAGGTGATGCCTTTATCACTCTCACTAGGGAACATAGGCAATTTGGAGTGCCAATCTTCATTCATGAGCTCTTAACATTTCCAGGAAATGGAATTCCAAAATTAATTTTATTCTGGTGTCTTTTCAGGACACGTTTTGCAAATTTTAGGTTGATTCTGAGTGTGAATTGGCAAATGTGGACTCTCATCAATCAAAGCATCTAACTGGAAGGTGTTTTCAAATGTTTTCCTGTATCATTATGCTGCAAAGCATGTTTGCCTCTTCCTTAAATACTTAGCTTTTTCTTTTTTGTTAGTGTTAAGTTTCATGAAAAATGCTCCCCAAAGCCTGCAAATAAGTAGGGAAAATACATTTAAATGCAAACATCCAGATATTGCATAGTAATACTGCTAATTGTGGTTTTGGGGGATATGGGATCATTAGAAAGACTGATTTATCTTCTTTTGGTTTATTTTAAAAGGGATTCAAGTTTACCTTTCTTGTTTAATCTTTTGGGTTTTTAGGGGTTTTTACCTTGGTGAAAGTGTATTGGACAACTGTTGACTTGAAAGCTGCTTTTAGGATGTCTGAAGATGAGGAAAAGGTTAAACTCCGCCGAATCGAACCTGCAATTCAGAAATTCATTAAAGTGGCAATTCCAACAGATTTGGAAAGGCTAAGAAAACACCAGATAAATATTGAGAAGGTTAGTGTTCGCTTTTTTACTAATGTAGTTCTTTTTCCAGTCACCTCAAAGAGTATGTAGAGTTTTCAATGAGAAGTTGATGACAAAATGCTTTGATTCAAATTTGGCTAAAGATGAAAGTTCTGTATTTGTAATTGTGTGCACAAAGGCCTTTACATTTATGGTAAACACCAATGTTACCAGTTGTTTGGTTGAAATTCTTGTATGATAATTGCATTTTATATACTTTGCATGCATTTTAGCCATAATGAATGTGTTACAGTACTTTTGTGAGCTGTCATGATGATTTTCTCTTCAATAGTTTTTGTAAAATTAACTTTCAGCCATGTAAACCAAAATCCCTAGAGGTAAAAGGATAATTTTATCGAATCTGATCCTGTTTATTTTACAGGCTACTTTTAAGCAAAAATCACTAATTATGTCCAATTGCTTAGAGCAGCAACATTATTTACTTATGATGAAGCCAATATCTCTAACCTCATTTCATGAATATTGATTTAAACCTTAGGATCCAGAGATAGTCCAAACAATTAATCTCCTAAATCACTGTTTGAAGAAACTATAAAATCAATATATAATGAAATTTGACCTTGAATACACCTTTTCAGAGGAAGTGGCTACCATAAATTTATCATCATTGCTTCTCAGCTGTATGAGAGTCCAACTTTCTGTATGACAGTTTTGGAAGACTTAAAAGCCGTAGCCTTAAGAAATAAGCTCTCTGTACTTTTTCTTTCTTTCTTTCCCTATTTTCCCTGCACATTCCATGGAGTGGATTGCCTTTCGCTTCAGGAGGGAATAAAATGCATGTGTATCCAAAAGAGGTACAGCTGTCTATAAGTCTCTGTTAGATAACAGCAATTGATTTGGTTGTGCAGGAAGGTGGAGATTTTGTTTGGCTTACTGCCCTAAACTTTGTTGGTGGTATGCAACAATCCTTTTAAAAAAAATGTGCTGTAAGACACCTTTTCACCTTTTCTCTCTTGCTTTCAGTTTTAATTTAATTTCTTGTGACTGTGCCAGAGGATGTTATGCGAAACACTTTTTACCTTAGGCTGGGGTCCGTTGTTGTGGTGGGAAGATATGTCAAGGTGACACAAAACTAGACATGAGGGTATCTGAGTCTTCCTGCAGTCTTATCCAAGTGTGGATATTTGTATAAGATATCTATTGAAGAGCTTTTAGCAGGATATTATTATGACAAACTTTTGAGTTCTCTCCATGTCTGCTGGATACTTTCAAGGAGAGTTGGAAGAGATCCAAAGCAGAAGTATGGAAGTTTCTTTCTAAAGAGTGCCCTCAAGAGAATGGACACAGAGCAAGAGAGATTGCCTGAGAGTAACCTAATATTTTATATTTTTGTTGTGGAATACAAACTATTTGGCTACAGCACAATTATAATGAAATATCATAGAAATATGGAACTACAGAATGATTTGGGTTGGAAGAGAAGCTTTAAAGATCATCTCGTCCAACCCCTATGCCATGAGGTGGGAACACATTTCATTACATCAGGTTGCTCAAAGCCCCATCCAGCTTAGGCTTCCAGAGCTGGGGCATCCACAGCTTTTCTGGACAACCTGTTCTGGTTCCTCACCACCCCCAATATAAAATACTTCTTATGTCTTTCTCAACTTACCTTTTAAACATTTAAAGCATTACCCCTTAGGCTTCATTATGGGCCTTAGTCTTTGTCTTTCTCCTAAGCCCTCTTAGTGGAAGAGCTGCAATAGGGTCTCTCAAGAGCCTTCTCTTCTCCAAGCTGGACAACCCCAACTTTCTTAGCCTTTCTTCACAGGAGAGCTGTTCCAGCCCTTGGACCATTTTTGTGGCCCTCCTCTGGACCTGACATAACAAGTTAGGATTCCATAGATGATTTAACTTCATGGACCTCCCTTAGTTTTACATGTATTTGTTCAGGACAGAATAATAGAATGCTAAGGGGTAGGAATGGACCTTAGAGATCATCTAGTCCCAGCCTCCCTGCCATGGGCAGGAACACGTTCCACTAGGCTCAAGGCCTTGCCCAAATTGGCTTTGAACACTGCCAGGGTTGGGGCATCCACTACCTGTTCCAGTGTCTCACCATTCTCACAGTAAAAAATTCTTTCCTAATCTCTAACCTAAATTTCCCCTCTTGCAATTTGTACCTATTGGTCCTTGTCCTATCGCTACAGCTCCTGATAAAGATTCCTTCTCTGGCTTCCTGGTAGGCCCCCTTCAGGAAGGTTGCAATGAGTTCTCCACACAGCCTTCTCTTCTCCAGGCTGAACAGCCCCAGCTTCCACAATAAATAATGTCAATACCATCTCTTCTCAGGCTTTATCCTCGAGGCCCCCAGGGTGAACATTGTCCAGAAGTATGGCCTACTTTGTATTGCATGACAAAGAGAAGTCAACAAGGAGGAATTCTCTGACCATGTGAATGTTGGTGTGTTAAGTTGTTGGATTCTTTGGGCTCATTAGCATATTCTGAATTTTGAAGCAAAGTAATAAAACAATATATTAAGCAGATGAATGTGATGAACATCTTTAGTAGAAATTATGAAGAGCAGTAAAGGTTTCTTGAGGATTGTTTTCTTAACTAGATAGCAGGAATTCTTATTATTAGTTATTTGGGCAATGTATTGCTGTCAGCTGAAATCAAATATGTGATTTTTCCCTAAGCCCCTTCTGTTAAAACCTCAGAAATTCCTGTTTCAGTACTCTTTCAGGGGTGACTAAATTGGAAGATCTATTGTTGATACAGAGCTTTTTGTCCATTTTACTTTGAAGAACACTGTCAGTAATTTTAATGGCATAGCAATTTATTCAGAGGTTGTTATTATTCAGTTTCCTAGAAGAA
The DNA here is from genome assembly GCA_013186435.1 of Turdus rufiventris. Classification (NCBI taxonomy): domain Eukaryota; kingdom Metazoa; phylum Chordata; class Aves; order Passeriformes; family Turdidae; genus Turdus; species Turdus rufiventris. The sequence continues at coordinate 101,227 of PYHW01010717.1, forward strand.
TGACATTAATCTGGCTTTGTTGAACAGTAAACCTTTTATCTTCCATAGCACTACAAAGTCCTAACATGAAAGAAGGTTTTGCTCTGAAAATAAGTAGTAACTTAAGATTTCTCCATGTATTTTAGGAAGCTGAGTAACTTTGTGATCCTTATTGCTGTGACATCTAAAATTATGAAAATAATTATGTAAAGATAGAGGCGGTAGACAGGTAGGGGTTTTTTTGGTAACAAAGCTTATTAAGAAATTGAGGAATTAAACTTTACATAAAAATACCTTACAAATCATGGTAAATATTTTGCCTTATCTAAACAATTAAATAAATATTTTAATACTGTGTGATATTATAAATACTTTCTTTGATAGTTTCAGCACACATTCCAGGAATCACAGCTTCTACTTCTTTTATTTTACTACTCTTTTTGTGCTAAAGCCTCTATTTTTTGTGTCAACTCCCTGTAGCAGGGACTGATTTATTTTAATGAAGAAAAGGTTGATATGTGATAATATGCAGTTCTTTTGCCAAACTTGCTCTCTGCTAATGTAATAGTTAGTCTGGTCTCTGTCCCATGGGAAGAACTGTATGGATAGTTTCCCACTGAAGTTAGTGGAGCCTGATGGAGGTGTCAGATCTGACCTGATGGTTCTTGTAGCTGTGTTTGTAACTATTTAGAAATGTTTAGTGTAAATGTTGACAGCAGCATTGTGTAATGAATGCAATTTTCTTTGTCAATAGTATCAGATACCTCATTGTCCTATATGACCAGTACTGCTTATCCATTATTCCACTCCTTTCTCCTTCTGCCATTTGTTCGACTGCCCAGGGATTTATGCCACAGCAGGGTCAGGATGCAATATCACTTGAGTGTTAAAAGCTGGTGCTGAAACCCTGGTTGTCTGAAATTCAGTAAAACACATAGTACCAATTTTTTTCGCAAAATACATTGCTATTTACATCTCTAATTTTGCAGTGGAATTGTTTATGACTCAACTTCTTTACTTTCAGTTTTGGAAAATTTAAGTGATCATTTACCAAAGGTGGCTTTTTTTTCTGCATAGCCAGTTGGTAAAAATAGCAGTCTAAGGAATCTTTTTCCTCTGTTTTAGTATCAGAGATGCAGGCTGTGGGACAGATTGCACGAAGAGCACATCAACGCAGGACGAACGGTTCAGGTAAGGATATGAAAATGGTTGTGCTACTGATGGGATTCAATTACAGACGTAGTTCTGGTTACCTCAGGGATGGACCTTCAGAAAGACATACGCTTGGCAGGTGGGTTTGACAAGCAAGCACACAGTTTTGCTTTGCTTCATTTAAAAGCTGGGGATTTCCTAATTGTGTCCTATGAGGCAAATGCAGTTGGAAATATTTCCATATTCTTGAAGAAGCAAAAGTTTGGAGACTGATCTTTTGCAAACTATCCTCTTATATTATTCAGTTAGAAGACAGCTCTTGCAATAAGGGATACTGCTAATTTTAAAGCATGATTTCAGATGTGGAGAACATCTGGACTACTAGTTTGGTGTGCACATCTGTTGTTAGGTGCATGATATCATCAAGGGAGGAAATGCCAGCACATTTGTCAGGACAGGCATCATCTCAGTGACTTCATCCATAGCCATCCATAACTCAGCACACAAGGAATCATACACTGTTTCTAAAAATACCTATGTCTTGATGAAAATGATGCAGAAACTCAGCCAAATGTCAGCTAAATAGTACACAGGCAAAGTAGATAATCAGTACAGAAGAACACAGAGCGCATCTGTAGCACAGTTTGCTGAGGCAGATACAGTATCTGGTGGCTGTAACAGCTGCACTGCCAGTATTCTGGGAACAGATGCGTTTTGGCAGGAGAGGCATCTTGTGTTGGTTTCATAGGTGGTGTTCAGAGGAGGGAGCTGTCTTTGCTACTGTAAGGGACCTACACTGCCTGTAGACAAGCAGGATTTGCTAGCCCAGGTGGCACAGTCCTAAACCATTGCTCACAATTCTAATACTGTGAATTGTTTCAGTGTCTAACTGACTCTTGTGGGAAATTAGACCAGGCTGAAAATTAAAAAAAAAAACAAACACCAAAACCAACTCCCCTCAGAAAGAAGAACTTAATCCTGATTGAACAACAGAATTAGATGGTAGGCAGAGCTGGAGTTGTGTCTTTTTTGAGGAATGGAAGGTGCTAGTGAGCTTTTTGTTTAGTGTAGATGATATAAAGTGACACATGAAATCCAGCTGATATTCCTGCTCATTGAAGGTTTGGGCACATGTTTTGATTTTTCACCAAGTACTTTTGAAATTTTAATACAGGTTTATTCTTCATATTCAAAGAGACTTCCAAAGGTGGAAATTCTGTTAAAACAATGGCATTTTAACAGGTGTGGTGTAGTAAGCATGTGTTAGCTTATGTCTGTCCTCTAATCTGTTTTCATGTCTGAGTTGTGGGAAAGGCGTCTCTTGTAGCTTCAAATTACCAGTATCATTTCTTTAGTGAGACAAAAATCTATCAATAATTATAGAAAAAATAATTATGTTGAAGGTGTTATTTTTAGGTATTTTAAGTGCTTTAATAAGAAAACTGCTTATCTGTCTCTAGAAACATTTATATTTGTCTGGAGTCTAAAGCTTGCTGTTTTCACTTTCAGTCAAAATAAATTTTCTTGGGTTTTATTTAACGCTTATTGCTTCTAACTCTGGATATAGATCTAGATGCATTAAAGTGGTTCACATTCTGATACCCAGAGAGCAGAATAAGTATCTGAGTCCATGCAAGAAGAGCAGACTGGCTCTTTGTTTTAATTAAATAGTTAGGAGTCTGGAGTACTTGATAATAAATTATATGACATGTAGAATGTGTTTGCTGTAAGCTGTTTAAATGTTTACCGATGGACTTGTGATCTGTTTGTTTGCAAAGAAATCAGATTAATTATTGTGATACCAAATGTTCTCTGCAGCACACACTTTGCTCTCAAAATTAGATGTTGTAAAAATACATTAGGAATCCCTAAGTCAATATTGACCCAAGGCATCCGCCACAGGTTTTAGACAAATATATGCACAGCCATTCTACATTTAATCCATGTGCACATAATTAGCCATTTTTCTGAATTTTCAGTTTACCCAGAATAATTACTTCTGTTGTAATTTTGATGATGGTCAAAATTATAATAGAAGTATAGATGAGTGTAAATCTGTTGCTCTGCTTTCAAGTGACTGGAGGCCACATTAAAAACTTCTATAAAGGAAGGCGAAGAAAACATAAATCTTTGCACAGGGCATGAAGATACCCTTTCCAAAATATTGAGAAAATAGCTCTTATATATCATGCATTACTTTTTCTGAACATGCTGCTCTTGTATATTTTCATTTTTTAGGGACAGTCTCTGGACATCTTAAAATGTTATGCCTGAATGAATTTGCAGTTTTCTAGGCTTTTTCTGCATACATGCCGACTGTACCACACAATTATTTAATTATTAAAAGGTTTAAGGTAATTTCAGTGAAATGGCAGTATTCTGCTGTAACATCTAAGGACTCCCCTGATCATTTTGGTGGTGAGAGGAAGGGAAATGCTGCAGTTACAAGAGAGGAAATAAGATATTAAACCAAAAAAACCTGAAAAATGCAGTGGATGAACAATCTGGCTTTAGTCTGTATTCAACCCACAAAAAGAGACTCTGTTCTGCAAAACATATTTCAGCTGACATAGTCTCTCCACTGTGTTACTTTGACCTAGAAATCTGCTTGAAAAATGTTAATCTATTTTTTCTTTTTCACTTTTATGGTTTCTAGTTCATCTGAAAATGATTTACAAGTTAAAGGTGGTTTCTGATCAATTCTTTTTGCATAAATCTTCAAAGCTCAGTTGTATGGCTCAGGTCTTCTGTAACATTTCTAAAATGATCCTCAGATTAGGTACCTCTCTGGCACACTGTGTAGCTATGCTGTGAGGGCATGAGAAGTAGTGTAGAAAACTATTTCTGCAGGAGATTCTTTGTGGTATCAGTGAAGGATCATGTAAAATCAGCTCATTATTGCAGCCTGTGGCCATCTGTAGGGTAAAGATATCCTTGAACTCAGAGTTTGACCTAGGCCAAGAATTTTTTAAGACTTGAGGGACATGGATTAGAAGTGAACTGATTATGTGGTAGTGGTCCAAAAAAGCCAGATAACTTAATTGGATATATAAAAAGGAGAACAGTCAGTGTGGTCTCTCCTACAGTCTCTTCAGTCAGCAGTAGTAGGATTCCAGGTAGAATAGTTTGTCCAGTTTGGGCACCACACTTCTAAGGAAGGCGTGAAGTGAATAGAGAGAAACCAGTGGTTGCAGGCAGAAATTGAGAAAACAGGACTTCTTGTAAAGATTAACAAATTAGTTATTTTGCCTAAAGAGCACCCAACAGCATCGTGCTGTCTGTCTGCAAATGTGACGAGGATGGTTGCAAAGAGGACAGGATTATCTTTCCCTGTCTTGAACAAAGAGAATTAGAAATACCTCGTTTAAACTGAGGCCAGAGAGATTTGTTAGACAAAAGAAAATGCTATAGCATTCTGAATTCTGGCAGTGAGGTATAAAGGAGGTTGCAGCTCTTCATGAAGAAGTCCTTTTAAGACCAGATTAGATAAACAACTGACAGAATTAATACAGGGACAGCAGATCCTGCATTGAATGGATAACTTCCCAAGGTTTTCACCAGTTTTATTTGCCTACAGTTTTTGTGAGAAAACTAGTTGAAATAAAGATTGTTGTTTGATTTTGGAAGTTAATGGATCAAAATTGCAATTAATATAAAGAAAGGTTCTGTGTCTTTTGGATTGAATTTGCAGAGTTCGAAACTCAGGAGTTCCACAAATGAGAAGAAAATTTTGTATTACCTTCCTTGCTAAGTAAGCTTGGTTTTAAATTTGCCAACACTTGGGATGAGAGTGATACACTTCTATGCTTTACCTAGAAATTAAACATAGTGCCATTGAAATTATGATGAGAAGAAGTCCCAGTCATTTGCATATCCATAACATTTATGGTGCTACACCCCAGTGAGCTCCTGGCATGTGACTCCTCTCAGCAGGACAGAACTTTCTTGCTACACTGAATCCATTCACCTTCTGTTTAATTGACAGTAAGTTGAACACGAGTGCCCTCTTCAAAGCCACAAAAGAAGAGCTACTAAAATTAAATTTCACTAAACAGGCAAATATCATCATTTGATTCCTCCATCTTCTTACTCAGAAATATTTCTCTTTGATTAGCAAGGTAATAATGAGCAGTGGAAGTGAGGATCTAGTGTAGCCATTCCTTAGGGTGAGCACTTCTTATCTCTTGAAGCTTCTGTTCAGAGTCTGTGCAAACTTCCATCAGCCAGTTGTGTTATGTTGGTCACTGCACAAACTTGTAATTTGCCCCAGCAGCAGCCACAATGGTACAGATCCCAAGCAGAACTACATTTTAACCCCATTTCAACTGCAAAATTCTCCTTTTTCTTTAAAAGAAACTGCTGTGGAACCATTGTTAGCTCACTCCAGACTCACTTGTCACTGTTTCACAAGTTGCATATTAGGTCTAAGAAATTAGATGATTGAGTGTTTTGTTTAGATAGTTCCATTTTGTTTCTTAAATGAAATTCCAAGATTCTATAAGCCAAGAATTTTGGCACATGGTGCAGTATCAAAGTGGGGACATTCTCCTTTTTTTTAATACTTAGGGGCAGGCCATGGCGGGGAAGATACCAGGAAGCAGGCGGTAGACTGAGATGAGCTAATTCAGCTCAGTGTCTTCCAAAGCTGGGTTTTTTTTGTATCTCCCCTTTTAAAAATTGTCAATCAGTGGTTTTACCTGAGGTTAGTCTTGAATAATGCAGCCTAATTTGGCTAATAGCACTCTTAATTTAAGTATACAATCTAATCTAATCTAATCTTAGTAATTTGACATGATTTTAACGAATCAATAGTTCTTTCTTTGGAAGCTTGTGCAATGCTACTTCAACATGTTGCTCAATAATTTACTTCCTTCTTCGCTAATTATATTTTCTACTATTTTTTTCATAAATATTAAAAGCAATTAATTCTACTAGTGTATATAAATAAAATTAATTCCATCTAGATCTTGCTTTTCCAGATAGTCAGTTTTACCTTTGTAAGGCATTACCTGCACCTGGTTTGTATTCTGGAAGAAAACCTTTCTGTTTCTAACCACTCATTGGTGTCAGTCCATTCTCTTACTCTGTTATGAGAAGAATATTTAAAACAAGTGGTAAATAATGCAACAAAAAAATGTAATGAACTTTACAGTATCACTGTAAAGTAATGTAGAGAATATATTTTTATTACAATTTTAAAAAAGATAAATAAGTGGTATAATTTGAACTATAAATTTCTTCTTTTCATTTGTAGGAAGAGAAAATTTGCGTGCATTTTTAAAGCCCAGGCAATAAAATCCCCCTTTATTTTTAATGCAGAAAGAAATTTATCCCAGGGGAATTGCCTGCACCTATACTCTCCTTGTTATTGTGAACAGTTTATATCTTCTCAGAAGTCTTGTAACTAAAGAAGTATTTATATGTTTTATTAAAATTTATATTCCAATCAAACAAATAGTTGTCCTTCATCTGAAAAGAAAAAAAAATAAAAAAAAAAAAGTAATCCTTCTCCTTTGACCTCGAAGTTGTCTTCACAAAACAAAAGTGAAAGTTTGGGTTAGCTAGGGGTTGTGAATGACTGTACCCTGAGGTCACTTACTTTACTTGGATATTATTGTAACTTGTGTAAATATTTTGCCAAAGACCTAAATTAACCAGAAAAACAGAAATGACTTCAGCAATTTCACAGTTAAGTAGTTAATTATTACACAGAATAATTGATTAAATGCTTTAATTGAAACTCAAAATAAAACAAACTGACTTGGAGAAGTGGATAAAGTACAAAATTGACAGCCAGAAAAATCCAAAATAGTGGTGGTGATGGCTTCAGAAATGTTTCTCCCTTGATCATAAAAATTATAGATGTTTCCCAGGCACTGAAGGTGTCTGATGTTCTCACACATCAGTAAGCTACAAAATAACTCAATATTCTTGCAGCAACTCCGTGCCAACATGAGAGAGATGGAGAAACTCTGTTTGCGCGTCCGGCAGGAAGATATCCCGGTTCTGCAGAGAATGATACATCCCATTAAAGAGGAGGCTTCAACTGCCATTAAAGACTTCCTGCAGCTGCATTCTGAATCTGCAGAAGAACTTAAAAGGCAACTCAAAGGACAGGAGGATGCCTCTTTAACCAGATCTGCAACTCTAGGAGAAGGTAGTAGAATTTTATTTCTGTATTTATTGTATCTTTGTTGGTTTATGCAGTATGCAATTTCTCTGAGCAGATATAAATGAAGTCTCTCTCTCTCTCTCTAATTTAAATTAATTGCAGCAAATATATGCTTAAAGCTACTTTTTTGTCTGGCAATTTGCTTTCATGTCCTTGGTCTCCCTCTAACTTCAAAACATTCACAGAAACTTCCTTGCTATCATTTCTGCCTCTTAGTAGTGTCCTGGTCTTCCTGATATTAACTTTCCATGCTTATGTTTTTCTTTATACTCATATTGTATATATATTATATATATATAGTATATATCTTGGTGTGCAGGGCATTGAAGAGCTCTTGCTGAAGAATAAACATCTTCCTCTACATCACGACAATTTGGTGTCATCTTCAGCACAGTCTGTTTTTTAGTGTCTCCCAGCAATTCTGCAGTCCTTTATCTTTCAGGAATTTCTTCCACGTAATGTTTATTAATAATTTTAGCCAATTTGTTGACATCTCTTTTGTGGGGAGCTCATTGTCTTCAATATTCAGTGATTTCCTTCATATATATTAGCCATTACTTTCAGTCTCTTTGTGAGCTCCTTTCTGTTATGATCAGAATGAAATTTAAGATACCTCTTCCGTTGGTGACTTTCTGCAGTTCTCAGTACATTCCAATATTTCATTGGAAAGGCTTTGTCCTGGCTTACTGCTTCTCTTTTTTACACAATTACATGGTGGCAAATGGGAACAAGAGTTTAATTTCAAAGAACAGGACTGCTTCTGAAATCTGGAATACCTTTGAAGTACAGAGGACATTTAGTACAACAGCACTTCAGAAGGCCAAATAAATTTGTTAGAAAGATGGGGATGAGAAGAACAAAAAAATATTACTGGAATGACAGGCATCTGCAAGTCTGCTCAGGAATGTGGCAATTCACCCCATTTAAAGTAAAACGGACAGGGAGACAACTAAATACAATTAAACAGTTGGGTTTTTTTTATTTGCCTGCCTGTGCAAGCAGCTCTGAATTGCAAACCCAGACACAGTGTATTGCCTGTTCTTTTGTGCTTAGAGGCTGCAGTCCTGACAGCAAATCTTGGCTGTTGATCTTAATCAAAGGAGGTTCAATACACGCCCGTTCTTTGTAGCATGTTGCTTCCCAGCTGGTAGAGAAGGAAGGAGTTTACAAATTCAAATCTCCCATTTAGAAGGAATATCAGTGATATGATACAGTCCCTTCCCCTGTTCACTATCCTCAATTGAAGGCCAATAGAAATGGAATTTAATTGCATATTAAACAAATATTAACAAAAGGTGAGACTCCACTCCTAAAATTACTAAAATCTTTTAAGCCATATATTGAATCTTCCAGAGCATTAGATTTTTATCTCAAGTGTAATGGCGTGTAAAGCTCCTCTTTGAAATCTGCAGAGGTGTTTTGTATTATTGTATTTCTGTGGAGATGCTGTATAAATGAACTGGTGGAGTCACTTCCATTCTCAATTCTATTAAAATTGGTTAGACTTGATAAAAAGTGAAGTAGTGAATATAAATTTCTTACTGAAACTTTCAGCCCAAATGTGATTACCTCTTACCTTTCTTGTTCTTTTTCCTAGTTTTTTAAAGTGAATAAAGAATTTTCATGAGGAATTTTTTTCTCACTGAATTTTAGTTGTTGCAAAATTATAACATGTAAATCCCATTATAGTTTTAATTCCTCTGGAACGTGTGTCATGCAAAACTTTGGTATCATTTATACACTTTCAAGGATATGCTTTTCTACAATAAGTCAGCGTAGATAAGGTTAGGAACAGACCAGAGCAAGGTCTTGGGAGAAGGCAGTTTTGCTCAGTGAGATTTTTATTTTGCTTTTGAATTATGAATACTTTCATTTTAAGCAATTTAACATGTATGTGGCTGGCTGGGGAAGAGTACACCTTTCTGGGCAGAAGAAACTTGATTTTGAAATAGGATTGTGTAGGATTGAAATAAAATAAAATCCTCAAAACCTGTGATAAGTGTCAGAGTATGTGACAGTTTTGTCAAAAAATGCACTCATTTGGACATATAATTAATTATATTGAAAAGGGGAAAGGAATTTTTTAGAACTGAGTATACAACCTTAATTAATCTGAGGTTATTAATCAAAAATATGCTCTGGAAGAACAGGTGATGATTGTAGAACATGAAGTGCCTTCCGTATCTGGATTTTTAAAGGGGTAAAAATAATTAGAAAGAAAAACAAGCCCAAATTAAGCCCCCAAATTGCATAGTGCATTCTTGTTACTCTGCTTACTTAGTAATCAGCTGAAATACCA
>PYHW01010717.1:110878-136687 GCA_013186435.1 Turdus rufiventris
ATGGACAAATATTATGAAAATGTATAATTTTTATTTTATCTTAAATTAATTCCATGAATAAGCATGCACTATTACTGTTTTTTAATAAATATGATTATATTTATTTGTTTTCCATTGGTCATATCTGTTGTTGTAACAGTTATAGAATATTATTATCGTACCTTGGCACAATCATTGTATCTAAAGATTTTAATACAATATTTACACTTCAGTATTGTTAGACATATCTAACCAGCCTTCCCCATAATAAGCTTTGTCTTGGGTCTGCCATCCCAAGGAAGAAAACATTCGTGTCCTACTGAAGGAGTGCTCTCCTTTCAGAAATTGAAGTTGTTTGCATTGAGATGATTTGCACTGTGCTTGCGTACACACCTTCTCCAGTCTGCCTTTCAGACTCCCAAGCTCTTCCTCAGTCCTTGTGTTCGCAAGTCAGACTTGTTATTTTTCTTTATTGCCACTCAGTTTGTTTGTCCACAATTTCAGGCATGTCTGTGACATCCAGTGGGCTCTGACTGGAGGAGGTGTGTGTGTGCCTGTTCATTGTCTCTGCTCTCCCCAGTGCCACCACACTGTCATTCCCTGTTTTTAACACCATCCTTTGACCCAATGTCTTCTGCATTCAGTGCAGGTGCTTTAGGGAGGAACATACTTAAGAATATCTTGTATACAGCACTGAGCTGCAAATGTGTGCTATCCCCAGTACCATTTACCCAGCTGATCCAGCTTGGAAAGCTGGGCACCATATGACTTGGGTTTCACTGCTTTTGCTTTGAAAGCTTTTTCCTCCAGTTTCTTTTAGTTCCCAAAGGCTGAAAATCAAACCAGTAGTAGCATGATAATCAATCATAAAATGAGTGACTGTCTGTTCAGCTTTGGGAGCACAGCATTTTTATGTGTCATACGTAAATGAAAAGTTTTTGTCCCAAGCTTAGTTTTCTCAGCTTGATCAATACAAAAAGAATTCAATGACATTGAATGCAGGAGTATAATTTAGTATCATTTCAGGAATATTTATGAAAATGTGCTAATAGAAATGAATCTATTTCTTCGTCAATAACATCCTTTTAAGAAACTGTGTAGTGCTGTAAGGCTTTTCCTTATAGGATAATTTTTGGGGCTGTTGCTTGGCTTGAATGTGGTTAAGTATTGGGTAACCCATGAGAGACTTCAAGAGTGAGAAAGTCTGCATAACACCTGCATCCTGATTCAGTGCATTTATTTATAAACATCATGTTTCTTATACAGAAACCTTATATAACACGGAAGTGAAGGATGGCTCCCAAAGTTTGATCCAGATCTACTCCCACCTTCCAGAAATACCTCAGGAAGAAAATGCAGCTGAGTCCTGGCAAAGTTTAGAAGGGGTATGTTGGAACTCCCTCCCTGCCATGTTGGTGCTCTTGGTTTTAGCAACTATCACAGAATCACATTTGTTTTTTATTTGCAGGATTTGATTGAGCTCAGCCAGTTGGTGACTGAGTTTTCTCTCTTAGTCTGTGTAAGTATTAATTCTGCATTCTGTCCTACAGTCTTCTACAAAAATGGGGTGCATGGCTAACTCCGAGGTGGGGAGAAAAAGCTGAGGATGTGTCTCTGCTGTGATTCAGGCTCTGCCAAGGTGACACTTTGAGGAGGCAGCAGTCTCCTCTTTCAGCACCAATGCTGGGAATTGCTCCCAAGTTCTTGGCACTGGAGCAGCTAATGATGTTCCAGCCAGTGCACCTGGCCATGAGCTGAACCTTAGCAGAAGCTCTGCAGTGTTGATTGCAGACTTCTACCCAGGTCCTGTTTGTTTTCACAGTTTCTAGTTGTAATGGTGGTGACAGCTTTTACTTCACAGAGTGTGTGTTTGTCAGGTCTCTTTTCTCACTTAATCAGGAGTGCTAGAAAAATCCTTTATTACCTTTTTCCTGTCCTTTCTGTGCTCTCACCGCATTGCCAAAATGTTGGTTCCCAATGTTTAGATTTTCCCATGCCACAGGGAATTTAAATGCACAATTCTTATCTCCTAGGAGAGGTCTTTAATCTCCTTGCTGTTGGGTTAGTAGGGATAAATAACCTAGCTTTTATCTTTTCTGCTGAGTAGGTGCTACTTCATCTGTACAAAAAAACCCAAGTAAGAACCATTAGACTAGAGAGGACTGCAAAAATGCTCATTCAGTATTCTAAAGGTTAAAGGAAGAGGTCCTGTTCCCGGGACTTCCTGGATTTTGCACTTAACCATCATTAGATGTAATAGGTGGGTGGACTGCATTGTAGATGAATACCAGAGCTGGTGTACTCAGCAGTTTCTGAATTAGAAAGCGCCAAAAAGTTCAGAATGCCTTTTATTTTAAGCTGAACATCAGCCATCTCATTATTTTGTGACATAAAACAGCCTGCGTACTGCTGAGATTAGAATAAGAACAAACAAACCCACAGGTCCCTTTATCTTCTGCTCCAGTGTTCCCTGGGAGAGACTGCAGGGGAACCTGACTGACTGCATTTGGAGAAAGGATGGAATGTTTTTGTAAAAGTAAACAGTAAAATACAGAGCGACATCGAGGATATTTTCCGTGCTGTCACTATTTCTGAAGTCATTGTTCTATAATGTCATAATTAAACACTTCTTAAATTTCTTGATGCAGCTTTGTATGTTGCAGTTAGTACTGATCTTATAAATGCCATTTATAGGTTTTTTTTTGAACGTGAGACTCAGCAGGAAACAAAAAAAGGCTGATTCTGATTATTTTTCCTTTTGGAATGTGAATTCCTCTATCCATAGAAAAGATTTAGAAATCATTTGTTTTGAGTTGTTTTCTCTAACTGCAGCAAGACATTGTCTAATATCCACCCCATATTATTACTTAATACTTTAGATTTTTTTAAAGTAAGTCTGTAGTTTCAGCAGAGTTTATCAGATGCTAATCATGGAGCACCACTAAGGCTGCTGGGTGCAGATGAAAACTGCTGTGGGGCCCTGATTACAGGCATTAAAATGGTGTGTATTGGCTCACTGCTGCTTCCCAGCAGGCTCCCTCACTCATAATTCCTTTGCATCTAGTCCCAGCAGGAGAAGATTGACAGGATTGAAGACCATGTCAACACTGCTGCTGCGAATGTTGAAGAGGGAACCAAAAACTTGGGGAAGGTAGGGATCTGCTCCTGCTGGTGAATCAATGGTGCTCTGCCTCCCAGCCACCCTCTGTATTAACCCCATTGATCCACCGTCTTTAATGCTGAGGGAACCAGCAATTAAGGAAGTAAGGAAGAAATGACCCACAGGTAGTAGGGAAAAAAAAATCAATCTCTCTTGTAATGTTCTGTTGCATCCAGTCTGCTAGAAAATACAGTTATTTAATTTTGGGGAGGCCTTTTTAAAACACTATTCTGATGGTTACTCTGGTTTACCTGCAAAGACAAGTGCAGTCAGTGACTGGCTCACAAGAATCACATAAACATTAAACAAGAGGCTGATGGTAATCTGTCATTTCCATCCTGTTCCATGTCAGTTGCTAAAAAAACCCCAAAGCTGGAGTCAGGCTCTTCACTGAAAAGTCTGAGCATTTTCTCAGTTTCTGATTTAACAATGGTGACCAGGTAACACCCAGTGTACACAGCAGCCAGAAGGACGTACGTGACAAGACCTGGTTCACAACTGCATACATAAGACAGCTGATTTTTAATTGGTTTTAGCATATTCTGTCATACTTTTTTTAAATACTAATTTGTAAAGTTTATCACTGAGCATTCAAGTCATTGCCAGGAGCAGTGAGGGGAAAATGCACATCGCCACAGGCAAGTATTCTAACTAATTTTATTTTTTTCCTTTACAGGCTGCAAAATACAAGTTGGCAGCTCTGCCTGTGGCAGGTGCAGTCATTGGTGGAGTGGTAGGGGGTCCTATTGGTCTCCTTGCAGGCTTCAAAGTAGCAGGAGTTGCAGCTGCACTTGGTGGTGGGATTTTGGGCTTCACAGGTGGAAAATTGATACAAAGGAAAAAGCAAAAAATGATTGAGCAGGTCTCTTCCAGCTGTCCAGAGCTTTCTCACCAAAGTGCCAAAAAATCCAGCTGAAGTATAGATTCAGTGTAGTAGTTAAGCTAATGATGGACTTGCAGCCTTATGCTTTATATACAAGGCTGAGTTGTGTGAATTTTGATGACAGTTCTGTTCCTTAGGAGGGCTGAAACAGTCGTGTCCGAATTTCTCTTTTCAGACATGGTGACATCAGTCCTTTGAAAATTATATGGGTAACTTTTAATTCCATAATTCTTAGGTAAGCTATATTCATAGCTGTAATAATGGGTGACAGGTGCTTCATTGCCAAATTTGCACAAAGTTTCTTGCAGACAATGCAAAGAGATACTTGGAAAATCCTAGTGCTTTCCCATGAACGCCATGAGAAGCTGGAGCTTTTATTGTAGTGCTCCAAAGAAAAGGAAATAAATGCCATCATTCTTTCACTCTCATAGTACTCTACATTTAATTTATCTGGATTCCCAAAGTCTTCCTGTGATTCCCCAGGATATGACTTACTATGCCTGTTTAATAATGCACAGTGAAGCATATATTGTTGTAAGAAAAGGTGACAATGTTGGGTGAGCAAAGTGGAAAAAAGTTATGTGTATATCACATCTGCCTCCATCAGCCATATCAGATCAGCACTGGAAGCAGCTTCTCCCCTTTCCAGGCAAGGCAGTTTCCCCACCTTGCTCGAAGTGCAGTTATGAATTAAACAGTCTAAGCAGCAACCCTGCAGCATTGCAGTGTAGCTGCTCGGCCACTTCGAGATTTTGGGACATGCTGTGGAGCCTGTATGGGATGAGATGCTGGCAGTGCTTTTGCTTGCTTTTAATAGTGGACATGTCTTATCTTACCCTCCTTCAGAAGCCTTTTGCTTCTGGAGTTTCTGTTGTTAAATGCAAAAGCGTTTAACATGTTGTTATTGTCAAATAATTGTACAATTGTCACCTAATTTACTGTTACTGGCCCTACCTCCACCCTTTCAGGACACTTCCCACTCTACTGCTGCTACTGTTTGGGTGAACAGAAACTGAGGTTGGGAAGCTGCTTTTTAAAGTTTTTAGATTGGTCGATTCATCCTGAGCTGTGCTTGAGTTGTTGTCTTAGGTGCACAGTGAAGGCAGTATTGAGATAAGGCTCCCTAGAAGGGAACACGGTCCAGGGAAGTGTACTATAGGAAGAGCTCCCTTTCAATAACCAGTACTTTGATATCATCACTGGAAATCACTGTCTGCTAATGACAGATGATGGGGTTTTGTGCCTAGAGACATTGTAAGCAACTGTTAGTTACAGCACAAATAACTTCCTCCAAGCAGTGCTTCCTTATTACTTTTAAAATACTGAAATTGCTACCAGTCAGAGCATTATGTCTATTTTAAGTAGGTCTGAGATTCAGGGAAAAAATGTGTGTTAGAATAGTTTTCACAAGTAATTGCAGACATTGCCAAAAATGCATGTGTTGAAGCCTCGGTGCCTGCACTGGTAAAATCAGCTGGAGTGCAAAACATAACCTGAGTAATTCAGCTCATTTGCTCCTGACAGGCAACAAGTCCTTTCCTTTCAATGCATCTACTTGGGAGGTAAACACAGTTAATGAGCTTGTAACAGTTTCATACTAAGACTGTTCATTCATTTTATATTTATTTTCTACATTTAAAGGAAGACACTAAGGAAAAAAGTGTTCTTCAGTGGTTGATCCTTTGTATGATTTTCAAATGCGCTCTCTGCTTTCCTGTGGTATGCTGTGAAACCTTGTTCATTTAAATGACAACAGCCACATCTGCGCTGTTATGGACTCCATCTTCTCCCACCAAGCTGGAATAATGCCAGGACAATCCAAATTCATAAGACTGAATTCCTGCCCCAGCTTACACAAATTCAGCTTGGTGTGCACTCATTTTATGAAGTGTCTACTTCAAAAACTCTTCTTCCCCCTTGCATCCTTGTGGAAGCAGTTTGAAATCATTGTGTACACACTAGATGTGGGAGACTGTTATTTAAGCTATGATAATTTAAAATAGGTGGGTTATTTACATATGTGAAGAAACAGCAGCATGTGAGTAACCAAACTAGCAATTAAATTGCTAGGCATGTTACTCAGAAGAATTGTAAAATATAAATAATTCTTTCAAACCAAATAAAAAGTTTTTGCCTACAAGACTGGTTGGAGCATTTACTGAAAACACCAGGGTTTATTTCATTTCAGCATCTAAAAGATCATTTCCCCCCCAAATTTTATATTATTAAAATAATTGCACTACTATGATATAAGAATACTGTAATGAGTTCCCAAACACATACTTCAGCTATTAAAATATTTACATTGACTGAAATGAATAAAAGAATGCAAGTTTCTGAAATGTCACAGGCATCCAGTAACTTGTACACACACCGTAGCTCAGAAATGGACTCAAGGTCAATGGAAAACAGTTTGGAATGGTTTTGTTCCCTAAGGGCATAACACTAGTATTTTTGACAACTTCTCCTGGAAAAGCAGTGAGAAGTGTTAAAGGGAGTGGGAAGCTGAGCACCAAATTGTTTGAACCACAGGTGCAGATGATCAGAGTGGAGAGGCTCAACTTGAAACACAACTTGGATTTTGACAAGCACTTGGCTCTCTCGACACAAATTCTGAGTATCACCAGGTAAAAGCACAAGTGCCCCTCAGCAGCAGAATGGGCAAGCCTGGCTCACTTTAGCTGTTCAACCTCCTGCCTGCAAAAAGAGGCACTCGAGCACAGGTGCAGCCGCGGGTCAGTGGTCAGCAAGAACCCAGGAGTTCAGGTCCAACTCCAGTGAATACACACACCAAAGTTACTTGAGCTTCTAACTGTCAAAATTGTTACATCTAACTGTCAGCCTAGTGCTGGGATGCCAAAGCTCTGGGAGCAAGTCCTTACCCTGAAAAACAAACCTGGATTAAGGAATACCAGAGGGGGCTCATCTCTTTCACTTCAGCTGAAAGCACCAGCCAGCAGACTGCTGTGTGGATGATGACCATCTCTCTTCAGAAAGAGAAGTCTAGACATCTTCCACCAAACAGCAATTATAAATTCCATTCCTCCAAGAATCCCAAGGAAAAATAGGAACCTCAGAGGAGTAAGGTAAGTACTTGGAGGTGTCAAGTAAGAATTGACTAAAATTTCGGGTGCCAGAACTCCTCCAGAAGTTGTGTAACACAACCTGCAGATAAAAAGTGTGAGCCTGAAAACCACACCCTGCTCACATCTTTTGATTACAGGTGGAAGGCAGCATGACTCAACTGCCAAAAACGCTTGATTTGTGATGAGATGGAGAATGGGACAGGGGAAGACCTGGCTTTCAAGCATTTTACGTGCACTCCAACAACGCAGATTCACAAAACCAACAACAAAAAAGCATAGCTGTAAATAAAGCTTTGTGATACTGTTTATCTCCCAACTCTGCAGCTGCTTAGCTGTAGCTCAGTGTAGTACCAGCAACTCTTCCCTCAGAAATGCTCCCTAGAAATCTGCTGTGCCTGGTGCTTCAGGGGCTTGAGTCAGGAGCTCATTGTGGGATTAACTTTTGCCACAGCTGCACGGGGCCATGTAAGTCCTATGTCAATAACTGAGCCAGTGGCATTGAGCTGAGAGGCAAAATGGTCCTGAGAGGTTGGGGCACTTTCCTAAGTAAACCTGAACCCAGTGTTCCGCCTGTCCAGAGAACAAACTTTCTTTCAGGGACACTGCACCCTGGGGCCCAAGTCACAGACCTACAGTTTGTGCAGTAAGTTCACTGTACAAATCCAGTACTGTTTCATCTCCAGCAATGCAGCACAAATCAGATATTCTGCCATCTCACAGTTTCTGTATGTTTACTTCACCCATCAACTTGAAGGTTCATGGAGAAAAGCCCATAACAGAAAGCCCACAAGGAAAGTTGTAATTCCTTCTTCAGAGCAGAATTCAAAGACTACACAATAAGTAAGGCACAAGCCAGGCAAAGAGAGCAACAAAATGTGCAATGATTGTTTGAACAGTGTCTGCCAGGAAGGCAGGGACCCAGAAAGAAAAAAAACTAAAATACCTAGAGACTAATGGTAACATGCATACAGATATAAATTTAGGATTAACAAACTCAGATGCCAGTCTAGTCCTCTCTGATTTTGAAAGGTTTTTAACATTCCTGTCCTTTTACCACAACCACATGGGCAGCTTAACAATCTTAGTTCCAGGAAATCAGAGCAGGTCAGTACAGCCCCTTCATTCAAAATGCAGCCATTATCATCAGAACTTTTCCTCTCCTCACTTGGTATTTTAATATTTGGGATTGTTTAACTGCTTAGACATTTAAAGCCAGTAAAGCACCACACGAGATTCTGTAAAACTTTAATTTATTCCCCTCCCAAGTATCCAGAATAGAAGACCCTCTTAAGTTGGAGAAAAATGTGACAAAGAAATAGATTACCAGGATAGCTGTTCACAGAAGAAAAAAGCACATACTACCAAGGTTACACAGAAAACAACCCAAAAGTCCTATTTAATGGGATAGTGCAAGTTAACAGCATGTCTCTGGCAAGGATACCTTCATTTGGATTATAAAAGTTTTACAGAGTTAGATCAAGAGTCTGGATGGGTCTCTGATATTTTACTATAGCATTAAGAATGTACTGTTTGAAAGATGCTGTACAGAATGACCCACCAAACAAATGTATTTACAAGCCTGGGGAGAAAAAAATTATTTTTCAGTTTATTCAAAATAAAAATACACATAGAATTATGAAAATATAGGTTTACTATTTCCACCACACAGAAGTCAATGCTGCTGTCTGAAAGGCTTGCAAGATTATTTCAAGTTTTTTAAAGTTCATCTTTTTCCCTCAATAAGGTGTACCTATGTTCACTGGGTGCCAGTTTCTGGAATGAGCTCTCTGGTGGGCTGCTTGCTAAATCCTGAATTGGCTGAAAAACAGAACAAACAGTAAAATTGTTTGTTAGACTAATAATCATTCATCTCCATTATATGAATTTCTAGCATTATGAGAGTGCACAAATGTCCTGCATTCTCACAAATTGAGTCTGAGGATTTTTTTGGAAGGTGTGTTCTGAGTCCCAAGTAGGTGGAACACAGACACACAGACATTAATTAAGCAACTCCAGTTAAGGATATTCCTTTCATTGTAACAAAATCTCAAGGGCAACAGCCATCACATGAGTTTCTGTACAAGTCACACAGAAGTATTTCACATGCACCCCACTGTGTATTTGCTTCAATCTACCATCTGCTTTGGGGGTATTCTAGTTTTAAGAGTGTGTGTTTCATGAGATATACCAGAGCAAAAATTACATCACTGCAAAAGTATTATAGAATTACTTCTTCATGGAAAGTAAAAGAAAATGCCCCATACAAAACCACATGCAATTCAAAGGACATAGGTGACCCATGACAGCAGCCTCTAGTTTAGTAAAGGCCAGTACTCATTTCCATTGCATCTACATCTTCCACAAGATGGCAGGATGCCATACAGAGATGGGAATGTAAACCTCCCAGGTTCTGTGCGCATTTTTCAAGGCAGAAATGAGGCAAGAGCAAGCCTGCAGCTCTGGGTCCTGTGCCTGTGCCCGTGCCCAGACAGGCAGCAGCAGGATCCAGGAACTCTACAGGCTTCCTCTTTCCCTGGCCAAGCTCCTCCTCAGGGCTAGTGCCTGGCCTACACCTCAGTCTCTAGCCCTTATTTCTGCCCCTCCTCCCCATGACCTGAATTCTGGTTGCTCAATGAATTTCTGAGAAACGTGGGGAACTACAGTCAAATGAATTACTGCTGAGACAATTCAGCCCATGTGTTTTCACAGCCAGTCATGACAACATTCAAAAGCAGTCATTCTCCTGGCCAAGGCAAGCCCTCCATGGCTTTCACACTTTTAAATCTTTTGAGCAGGGCAACAGGAGGCTGCACTCAATCGACTTAGAGGAGTACTATCCTTACCACATTCCACAGATGAACAGGAAAAGGAGCCTGCAGCTATAAACAGTTTGTGTCTCTCAGCCATGCAACAGCCCAAGGCTTGACAGCACGAGGGCACCAGGGCTCCTCTGGGACCAAAGTGGCATTTGAGCCCTGGACAACACAATGTATGCCTTGAAAGAAGTGTATAAAAATGGTTCTTTCTTTGGAGGGTGCCCAAGGTAGCGAAAATATTCTCTGACAGTTAAATTTGCACTTTTCAGCAGGACCCAACCATGTGAGCTGAGTGGAGTATCAAGAAGATACAAGACTGGGATGAGCAAAGGGAATTGGGGCTGGTCCTTTCTTTTCTGACATTGAGGTGCTTCTGACTTTTGTCTGGAGAAGGATCCATAGTTGTGTTCCTGAAGAGATCCCAGAAGTGACTTCCAGGCATGTAATTACACAACATGACAAGCTTTGAGCAGAACCATGAGAAAATCAAACTGACAAGTGCAGCCTGTGAGCACTGCTAATGCTGTTTGTCAACCACATTAACAAAAGCAGTAAGGCCTATTACTGCTTACCCATCCTTTCTTGATGCTCTAATAATTTGCCTCCTGCCTGCATTGGTAAATATATAAAACATTCAATTGTTTCCCCTTAAAAGCACCCTCTAGTAGTGTGTTGTGTAGGAAATAATGCAGCTGTGATGGATTATCAGCTTTTGCACTGAAGTAACAGGAGAACCTAAGAGCAGCCCTATGAAGTCAGAACAGTCATCCAGCCTAAGATCTTCTGTTTCAGTGGAGAAAATAAATATTCTTATATTCTTCCCTTATTCAAGGTAAATAGGTATCATACTGCCCCTAATACCCCCTCTGCCTTTACCCAAAGAAGGTTGAGGAGCCAAGCAAAAGTGGTAATGTTATGCTTCTCTTAACAGATTTTCTCTTTCAAAAGTTAGAAGTACAAATATACTAGAAGGTACAGCTCTGACAAGCAGTAATAAAGAGGTATTTACTAAACAGACAAATGAAATGCATTTGTTGTAACCTTACCTGACCAGGTGCTACATCAGTTGGATCAGGGCCATGATGAAACTCTCTATGCAATTTTCCAGAATGCAGGTCTAGTACAAATTGCTTCAGTTTACCTGGAACTCTGGAACAAATTCAACAGAAATACCCACATGTTTATTACAAGTTAAGTCCAAACACAGGAGATTTAAATTGCACTGCTTAGAGTAGCCAACTTTTGTTTATCTAGCACACTATGCTTACTTTCAGGTGATTAATAGAGGACAGGAAGCCACATGGTTTGCCAAGGTATCCCACCAGCTTCTTTTTCTTTCCACTGTCACTTGAGAACACAGCAAGTATTTCATCTTTTCAATAACTCCCACAGAGCTGTACCAGCCAATAACTTCATTGTGAACTCCCTTCAGCTCCCCACTAACCGTAATGTAAGAAGGAACAGCAGGTTCCAAATGCACAGTTTACAGATACAAATGACACTTGGGGAGCACTATTGACAAAACATCTTTGAAAGGCTCTCTACTGCCTCAGCAACTGCACATACACCACAGATAAGCACTAAGAGGATATCAATGTAAATCTAATCTGAGATCATCTACTGTCACCCACAGCAAATGTGCTTAACTACAGCATCCAGTTTTATTTGTGAAATGTCAAGTTGACTAAAAATCTCAAAATGAAGAGTTTATCTAGTAAGTATGAAAGATGAGAGAAAAACCATAGTGTGAGTACTATGCATGAAATCTAAAGGAAATGCGTGAGTAGACAGGGGTTTTGTAGGGAGTCTTTCATCAAACTAATTATTACATTTAGGAAAGAGGAAGAACTACCAGCAATATTTATGATCATCAGAAAACTCTATAGATAAAATGCAGCAAATATTGATTCAGATGCTATCATTACAGCAATGTCTGTAGCCAATCAGAATTACACTGGTACTTTAAGGGCCCTCTTCCCATCCCAGATGAGATAATGAATTAGAACCAATGGAGAAAAAGGGGTTCATTCCAGCCTGGTTATAGGGACAGCAGACCTACTGCTCCTGGCTTTCCTCAGGCTGCTGCCTTGTTCTAGGTCAGGCACATAGCTTGAGACATTGTCCTCTCCTAATGCAGCAAGGGCACTTGGTGCCTGCAGCCTCGTGTAGCTCAGCCTGTTATTGCAGAGAAGCTACAGCCCAACTGTTGGACACTCCCTGCCTATCATTTCCAACTTGGAACAGCAGGATGAATAGGGCTAGGCGGCCAAGGATGAGGATAAAAGAGGGATGGTCTTATTAGCCTGCCAAGTGCCAAAAAGACAATGAACTCCCTAAAGAGAGAGGAAATCTTTTAGTGGGCCAGCTCTGAAAGTGCCATATCCAAACCCTATTGGCTGGTGGCAGCACTGGGGTTACAAGAGACAGCCTGAAGCCTGTTTATAAAGAGTCCAGAAGGTTACCTGAAGTGCTAGATAAAAGTCTCAGAATTAAGATTTTGTTTATTATTAAAAAATAAAATCACTGCACAAAACCACCAAAAATACAATAAAAACAACCAAACATCCAAACCACATATACACAAGAGTATCTTCCCAGGAGCTCCAACCTCTTCTTGTTCCCAAACCATGTTTTGCTATTTCTGTGTATCAGCTCAACCTCCTAGAGTAAGGTTGAGTAATTATTTATCATTAGGCAACTGTCTACAATCCTGACATCTCTCTTTCTGCTTCATTTGTAAGTGACAACTGGTACACATCAAGCAAGTAGCTCTCATTATTCTGACAGTGTTTCACAGAAACTGAACATTTAAGAAACATTACATCAAAGTCTAAACTAAACATCCCTACTACCTCCACACGAGATGTTAATTTGTTTTAGTGCCGTTTAAAAAGTGACAATAAAAAGAGTGGTTTAAATGTAAGTATCCTGCTATTTTTTGCTAGGGTGTGCAGTGAATACAGTCTTCCAAAGAAACGAACACAGGAGAAAAATAGTCACTTGTCAAGAATTCCAACATATATAGCTTCAAATATTTAAGAAGCACTATCCAAGATATCAGAGACAACACTTTATAGATAAGCTTGTGGAGAATTACAGAAAGAAGTTACATTCGAACTCTCCTCCCAGTTGTAACCTGCTATAAAAAGGTAACTCAGGTATAAAAATATCTCCTGGAATAGCAGATATTATTGAATCCTTTGTTTCAACAAAAATTAAATACCCAGCCTAGACATTTAACCAGGAGCTTGCAGGCAGTGTATGTGCAGCTGCCTCCTTTGAGAAAAAAACTGGAGTTTAACACCCAACCAGAAGACCAAGACAGGCTGAAAACCCCTGAAGAGAACGTTTACACATCTGCATGCTTTGACTGATCCATGCAAGACAGAACATCTGCTTCCAAGGCAGTGCACCATAAAGAGTCAGGCTGAGGTAATGAGGGTTACCACAGCAGTATTTCACCTCAGCACCCTGGTACTTTGCTGTCACATATTTTATCCAGACAAACATGCCAGTGATTGGCTATTTTCCAAGTTGCACATGGAAAATTTCACAAACCCATACAACCATTTCTTTATCAGCTTTCCAGGTATAGACTAATGCAAAAAGGCTAGAATTGCACTGCAGGAAAAATCAAACCAGTAGGCTGGGAATGCTGCATTTTACAGCAATCTCTGAATAACACAGTACTTAACATTCCATGTAGTATTTTCAATCTTTTAAAGCCGAGATATCTAGATCACTGTTAAAAACACCACGACAGACTCCAGATGCCTAACCATGATGGAAAATAGCAAAACTGAGAAAGGAGACCAGTACCTAAGAACTTAATACAAGATTCTTTACTTGCATAAAGTAATACAACTCCATTTAAACAATGACTTCATGCCAGTTCATCCTGCTTTAAGGCTCTGACACTAAATCACACAGAGGCAGCCTTACCTATCCCTGATTTACTCATCTTCCTGCCACAGTACTGATTAAAGTATGAGCCTTTTCATTTGTTCTTCTCAAATTAAAATGCACCAAGAAAAATACTTACGACAAGTCACTGAAGTCTGGAAAGACATACATGTGCCTGAAGCTATCAATGGCAATGACAGGGCAGTCTGCTGGAGTCTTCTGAATGTGGAGGAGTGGATGCCTGAATTTGTCACAGTCAGCATGGAGGAAGTTTATTGTACCTTAACATTGTGAGCAGACAAAAACCCATGTTAGGATTTTTTTATTATTATCATCTTTAAACCCACTTGAAAGCACTTTCTTAAGTATTACAAAGGTGGAGATATTAGATAGATACAACATGCAAAACCTGAAAATAGGTCTAAAGACCACGACCAAAATAATAGATTTTCTTAGTGTTATTTTTCCATATTACAAACTGAAGCTTTGTTTAATGACCTCTCAAACCACATTAAATCATTTAGACAAGAAGGATTTCTGAAAGTTACTTACTAATAAATTGTGCATCTATTTTAATAATTTCCAGAGGAGTTGGTCCTCACTGTCAAAAATGCATCAAGCCCTTCAGTCTCAAGAGCTTGAAAACTACAATTCTGTTTGGCCTTTATTTCCACTCCACTGACTTGCCTGAAAAAATTATACCAGTAAAACCAAGAAGTAGTGGGAATTATTACAAACCTTTTTCACCTATTAACTGCCGTGCAACCTCCTGTTGGAACTTCTCTAAACTCTCCAAGTCATCTTTCATGTGGAAAAGTATGAGAAAAGGAAGGCCTTCTTCTGTCAGTTCCTGCACAGAAAACAAAGGACAAACGAATTTCTTCCATTTCTTAAGGGCACCAAATTAAGTGATTCCAACAATTATCAAATTCAGTGAGATCTCTACTTCAAAAACAAACAAAAGAGCAAGACTAAAGTTGTTAACTGCTGACTCTTCCTCTGAGATACCCGAATGCTACAGTTAACCATGTTTCCTTCCTCTTATCATACACAACAGATAAAGGATGAGAGCAAGTCATTATCAGCATCTTGGGAACAGATACACTTTCACTGGAATACTTGGGCAAAAAAAAAAATTCCGATTCTGAGGAAACACAGCAGCTCCAAAAAAACCACAGTAAGGCCTGAGCACCATCATGTTAAATGCTACAAAAAAGGCTGAGGGTGTCTTCTAGAAGCCAGTTCTAGCTTATCCACATAGTAAATTTGTGTTTTCTTAGCATAACACAAGTGTCTTTGAATAACTCAATCCCCTCCTCACCAATAAAGAAAAAAGCAGAAGCTAATGACACAGCCACAGCAATTATGATCAAGTTCTGCCCTCCTGCCAGTAACTGTGTCCTGACTGGTCATCCTTTATGGGACAGGCAAACTTTAGTTCCTCATATGAATGCATTCTTGCAGCCCAATGCCTTTTAAAGATCTCTGCCCACAGACGGATAAATACAGGATTGCCTTGAATAATTTATTCACGATTTTTCTTTTACTCAAACACAAACAAAACACAAACAACATGCACTTGCTTGCTCCAAAAGTGATTTTCATCAGCTCAACTCATTACAGCCTGATTGAAAAAATAATCATTTATCATCTAAGATATACCTACAGTTGTCTATCTTTCATTTGCACAACTGGTAAAACAAGCAAGTACTGCTATTGCTTTGATTCTAAAAACTGTGCTTTTTGAGAAAGATAATAGTGGCTTGTTTTGCTACCAAAGAGAAGCATTTCTTCAGATATCTTCAATTTGCAGTAAGTTGAAGGAAAGATTTTCCCTAGCAGTAGGCAGCCAGTTACACAAGGTACATGAAATGGCTCTTGCTCTTCCTTCAAACAAGTCCATCAGGTAAACTGAAGCATGGTCTTTCAAGAAGAAGACTGCAGAGATCCTCATAACTTCAGTGCTCTTGAATTACAAGCTTCTCAATCCATCCCTAAAACAATGACTAATCATATTTGCTTATTCTCATTTTTACACACACAGATTCAGCCAGGTCTCAGCCTCCTCTCCTAGGATGGGACAAACTTGTTTTGTCACACTACAATTATGGCTCTATTTCCCCACTCACTTCAGCAGGGACATTTCCAGAGGGAGAACTCCTAAACAGAGCTTGGTATTCTGGCTCTAAGGTCTTCTCTTGCTTGCAAGCAGCTAAAATGACAACCTCAACAAGTTTCCTTGACAAGATGAATTCATCTCCAAACAGACTGTAAGAACAGCTTGCATGAACATTGCTAATTTTAGCCCTTTTATAAGAGCTAAAATTCTTCTATAAAGCCTTCCCTTTATTTCCTGTGCTATTCCAGCTTTCATATCACGTCTCATTGATCAGGCAGGACAAGTGGAAATTCCCTCAAAAGCTACTGTGTTGTTTGGCACTAAGCAAATCAAAAGACTTTCCATTAGATCTCAGCTTCCCACATCACTTCTGTGCCCCTTTGAGAAACTTCTTACTGGTTCAAAACCTCACAGTTCAGCACCACCGTTAGACCACACAGGTTCACTGCATTCAATTGGCACAGAAGTACACATCCTGCTTACTGGTAAAACAGGGATTTTTTCTGAATGTTATCCTGATCCCAACAGCCTTTGCTAGTCAAGCACAGGAACTGTCTCAAACGGGCAGTCTCCTCAAGCAGAAAACCCTGCTTCAGAGCTCAATTACTGTGTGGTTCAAGTGTATTCTAGTGCCATCAATACAGATTAGCAGTCACAGCACTTCATATTTTTATCCCATAACATTGTGCAATATGCACAATAAAAGCCCATTTAAATAACTAACTGTACAATCTCAGCATGCAGAAGTATCTCAATTTTGGCATGTTTAAATTTGTTTGCGTACCAGCAACACTGAAATTTTTAAACTTTGCCAGGCAAAATATCACATTGCAATTGTAACTGTCTGTCTAAGCAAACAGGAACCAAGGGTCAAGGGAACAACCAGAGAAACCACAACAGAATAAGGTACAAGCTAACAGTAACGAATCTTGGCTTCCAAGGCTTCCTGTCTCACCATGAGAAGAATACCATGAAAATCTGCTATACACTTCTAAAGATGTTAACATGTGGCATCTTTTACATATTGAGGTGCACATGAATAATTAAGATTTGTTAGCTATCAGAACTTTCCAATAAAAGCTGGCAGGATTGACTAGAAAACAGTCAATAAAAATGGCTTAAGTAAAACCATCCTGTCCCTCCTTCTGCCATAAAACCTGAAGTGTTGCATGTGCCCAGAACAGCAGATTCAGGATAATAAGAATTAAGTGTGCAAACTGTGACTGAATCACAACTGATTATCCGGTTTCTCATCCAGTACAGACAACGTACTGTAATTTGTGACAAACCCTGGCAGATTTTCTAACAGATTCTGTACCTATGTACAAATATTCCTTTTGAGATGCTACAAACCTGATAATTTTCAAAGGACTTTTTTTCCTGTTATTTATTTTACAAAGAACAAAATAAAATATGGAGTTGGAAACGGACAAGAGAAGACTAAGTTACAAAAGAAAACAAAAAAATAATGATAATCAGAAAAAAAGAGATGTTTAAAAGCAAACTCCCAAATTCCACCTGACAAGTTGCAGCCAAAAGAAAAGCGTGGGAAACAACATATGAGACTAAAAAGTTTAAAGTAACAGTGCTTTAACAGAAACTGAGAATAAAAACCCCACAGAGTTTTCATTACGATTCCCAAAAGATTCCATGGTCAGCCACCATTTAGTGTGTTTACTTATTAGATAATGCTTTGAAAGTGGTTAATAGAGTAACATTTTTCTACCATTCACATTAACATCAGTGGGAGGGAGTTGGGGATGTTTAGTCTGGAGAAAAGGAGGCTCTCTACAACTGCCTGAAGGGAGGGTGTAACCAGGTGGGGGTCAGCCTCTTCTCCCAGGTAACAAGTGACAGGAGAAGAGCAATGACCAAGTTGTACCAGGATTGGAGATTGGGAAAAACTTATTCACTGAAAGGGCTGTGAAGTGCTGGAACAGGCTGCTCAGGGAAGTGGTAGAATCACCATCCCTGCAAGTGCTTAAAAAAAAACATACGGTTTATTTTTAAACATGGATGTGGCACCTGGGGACAAGGTTTAGTGTTGAGCACAGTGGTGCTGGGTTTACTGCTGGACTCAATGATCTTAGAGGTCTTTCCCAACCTTAACAGTTCTGTAATTATAAGTCCTTACATTGGTAGTGCATGAAACTACCACAGATCTGCCTCCAGTGAATTTCAAGAGTAACCAAAAAGCTCCTAAAGAATGAAAAGACATTATCTGACAGCCATTTTCTGTCTAAAACAAAACACACCAAGTTCTTTCATGTAGATTAGGGATCTTGAAAAAGACATTTTGGTTTTAAGAAAAAAAATGTAGAAGAGTAGAAAAAGTCTTACCTCCCCATTTTCAAATGTGATTTCTCTAACTAGTGGTACACATTTATCTTGTGTCCATGCATAAATCAAATCAAAATTGGTTAGTGAGCCCAAATACACCATATCTGGAGCATTTTCCTGTTGAAAACAAAAATACAGTAGGATGAGAAACGGTAAAAATGACATTGCTACCTACAAAGATTACCTACTAAACATAAAATAGCAATATTCATATAAATATTAAAAACTAATCTTACACCAGTATTCAGTCTTGTGCATGCAAGATTGTTATTATCTATGTGATAAAAGTACAAATGAAAAATAAATATTATATATGATAATTTATGCAGTCAACTCCATTTTACAAGACAATTTATAAATAGGAGATACTTTGTTTCCAAACTAGAGACGCTTCAAGTAAGGGCTAGCTAGATTTCTGCTTTCTGCTAGGCTGAGAAATAATACCTCCAGACCTAAACTAAATGCAGATAGTGAGCTGCTTCATGCTGATGGTTACAAAGGCTCGTCAAAACCCGCTCAATGTCCTACAGGACTTGAAGGTGGTATTTTGCTTTACCAAAGAGATATGAATAAATTATAATTTTCCTTTATTTGCTAGTAGTTTTAACTTGTAATTCAGTGCTAGCATTCTTTAATTTAATTATAATTTTGGTTAACATGAAGTGAAGCATGAGTTTGCAAGCTGGGGCCATGATTAAACACACCTTAATTCAGAAATGCCATATAAATTAGGAAACTTAATACATTCTGTTGTTGGAAAAAAAGGAAAACGTTTTGAAACTCCCTTCCCCCTCAGGTCTATTTGCATCTATTTCCTCTTTTGTAAGCAGCTCTTTTCATGTAGTAAATTTCAGAAAGGAGCAGATTTTTAGACAGTATGCCTCTATAAAGCAATTCTTGCAGATTTTCTTCCGTACTGATTTTTTTTCCAGTAAAACTATGTTTATGAGAGTTTGTTAATCTGCAGTTAATTTTATTAATTCTTTTTTTTAAATTTTAATTAACAGAAGAACTCAACCCTTGTGGACTAAGGCATACAAGACAGTCAATAGTCAGAAAAATACACAGTAATTGTCACTTGCTTTGAAAAACATGAAGTGCACCACCATCTTCACAGGTTTTAAAGAGTTCTGCAGAACCCACAGTAACTATAAACATAATGTGTTGACTGTGTTTCTCAGAAAAAAAAAGATTAACTTTTAGGACATGAATATGTCAAATGATAGATTTAGGTTCTGTGCATTAACTGTTAACACGTGAAAGTGAACTCTCACTAACTCAGAAACACTAATTTCTATGATTCTATTCCTCACATTATTTAGTGATGAAATAAAACTAAGATGTGAGATGCAGTAACATACTGAAGGACCTGAATACAGTCTCCATTTGTTTGCATTCACATATTAGCACAACAATCAAAATAAAATACATAGTTACACTTACCCCTGGTGGCTTGTAGATTACATTGTCTCCGCTAAATCTCTCTGCTTTTGAAATAGCCCTACAACAAACCAACCAGTAAGCATGTCTTGGTACAGACAGATAAAATAACTGAGATACCAAAATTCATATTTTAATTTCCTATCCTTTCTTTACTTCTTTTTTTTTCCCCCTTCACAATTTGAGAATTTAAATCCTTAATTTTTAATGGAAACTGTAAAGTGACTCAATAGAAACTTGGCCTGCCTGGATAAGAGGGTATTAAGGGAGTCAGCAAGATGCACCCCTAAGATCAGAAGCCTGAAATAAAGGCATCAAAGTGACAAGTGATAAATGCCAGGACAATTTTGGGTAAAGACCATCAGAGAATTTAAAAGAAAAAAATCTTGATGAAGCAAAGAGAAAGGTGGATTCTTGCTTGCATTTACTCTTCCTGTTCCACTGTTTACACTAAGAATTTACATCTCCTCTACCTGACAGAGAAGGCCTTTGAGGTGTTCCATAGGCACAAGCAATGAGAAAAATGGATGGCAAGTGAGTCCCCACTGTCCATTTTACCCTCAGAACACATCTGGAGAGAAGACACAGCATGCAGTTTCTGGCCACTGATGACAGGTGTGTACCTCTAAGACAGAGTTCCTCCTTGGTATTCACCTTACTACCTCACCTTGGTAAGTTCCTCTCTTGCCTTTAGAATATTTTACCCCAAATCACAGCAAAGTGTCCTGACAGCTGCTAGTTTGTACCCCAAAATTATCATCTCTTATTCAAGCAAGTTGGAACAGCTGTGCATCCAACGGAGGAGACAGAAAAGAAAGAGAAGTCAAATTATCTGAATTTACCTGACTGCAAGATGAGCTAATCTTCCAGAGGTCTGAACAATTCCAAGTGCCAAGAAAAATACAGACACCATTAGGCTTAACTTGAAGTACCTCTGTTTTATTGATTTCTTTTGATCCAACTATCCTTTTCTTATCACATACAAAAGGTGCCTTGCAGAGTTATGTTACACCACCAGTATTTGCAACACTTTAGAGATGTGTATTTTAAAATGTATTTTTGTATTCCCAATATGACTCTCCCCATAATGTGAAATGAGGCTTCCTAGTGAAAATCATCACTGAGGTAAACGACTTGCATCCCAAATAAGCCTTCACAGAATAAGAAAGCGAAGCCGTAGAAGCCACCTGCCCAATCGCTGTTTGCTAAGCTGATGATAATCTATAATGAAATATATGCTCTAGGGTAACCCTGTGGTAGAACCCAAAATGTCCTCTTCTGTGCTCTTCCACTCCAGTAGCTGCAGCTATGACTGATTTTTAAATTTTTTTTTAGATAACTCAAAGTGGGGACATGATGTGAAAATCCCAAATGCCTGAAGATATACCTTTTCAAAACAACTACTAAAATGGAAACACTTCAGCTGGAATTTTGTCTTTTTTTGAAGCAGTAATGTACAAGGTGAATCTCTGAAAAGCAAACAACC
Source organism: Turdus rufiventris (assembly GCA_013186435.1). Lineage (NCBI taxonomy): Eukaryota > Metazoa > Chordata > Aves > Passeriformes > Turdidae > Turdus > Turdus rufiventris. Next base: position 132,091 of record PYHW01010717.1, read on the forward strand.
CCCCACCCTCCCCTGACGTATTTACTTGCCAATGTAAAATTCAAAAAAAAGTTCCTAGGTTTATCACTTTCTTCCATGTTACTTACAATCTATGCTCTACTTACAGATTATCATAGCCTTTTTAGATAAAGGTATTTTCAGCTTTTTTTTCTTCCTGTTCAACATTTTCTTCCATGTTCACAAACATTACAGATTCATTCCTCTCTACTTCTAAAATCTACCTCTAACAACCTCTTCATCAGATTCTTCTCGCTTATTGAAAGTCTTCTTTCAATAATCTTGCTCTGTGGTCACTTCAGATCTTAACAGAACTGTAAGAACCAGTTGATTTAAGAACAGCTTTAAGCATCAAAATCATCTGCAACTAAGTACTATTAACAGAGTTTTTAAATAAGCTATTACAACTACCTAAAGCTAGAATAATTTTGGCATAGTGGGACAGTTCTGCCTTGACAGAAGTGAGTCAAGCAACTATTTTTCTCCTGTCAAATTGATTGTTTTATTTACGCTTAAGAGAAATTTGAACATGACCACTCAAGGTAACCTCCCCAAACCATTTTGGTAGCTGTTGAACTCTGTCCATAGCAAAACCAAAAGTCCTTTCCAGAGGCCACCAGGATGCTCAGACAGAAGAGTTCAATTGATCAATGCCAGCTCCCCATGAAGAATTTTACTATGTATAATCTGAATAAAAACCACTGATCTGTAGCCAGCATCTCCCTTGGAAGTCTTTTCACATACAATTTTTTAGGAAGCTGAAGAGCCTCAGCTACTGAGAGATGAAAACATTTAGTTCCCAAGGTTGCTGTTGGGAAGGCTGTACTTTAAAGTGCTAACAGCTCCAGGCTAGAAAGGGAATGGGTGTCTGGAGATAAGAATAATGATAAACCTGCTGTGCAATCTGTATTTACACAGGCAGGTTATGAATAATCAAACTCTGAGCCATTCCACCATGTCTGCTTACTGCTAATATCCAAACAAAAAATAAAAATAAACTCCCTACAGTACCTACTTCACGAGCAATGCCCAAAAACCCAGTGCTAACACTGAATAGTGGGAAACTACTTCTCATTATATGCAATTGACAAACAGCAAACCAAAGATGAACAAACTCAAAAAGCAGAAGAGTGAATGTCGAAAGTAGTACTATCATACTAATAATTTTTTAAAGTTATTTCTGAAAAGACTGAGAAGTTGAATGAGGGGCAAAAAATAACTTAAAATTCTAATAGCAACTCAGACTGGCTGTGCTGAGAACAAGGATGAATGCACCCCTCAGAAAACACTTGAGATAATGGCACTCACTGGGGATAAGACTAACAGACCACAGATTTACAAGTCATGGCCTTACCTAACTGGAGACTGAAGGAAAGGAAAGCCATGTGCACTCCTGCACTTAGCAAACACTCTCCCCCACCTCCAAACTATTTTTAGAGACATATTGGAAGAGGCAACAGTGACTGACTATAGGTTTTGTTGAAACAGATGAGACATTTTCTATCGGTATACATCCTCTCAGTTTCTCTGCTATTCTCCACTACATCCAATTAAAAAAACTCCTGAGGCAACTCTGTGCAGCATAAAATCCAGCATAACCCACACAAATTCCTGATTTTGCAACTGTGGGTAGACTGGAAACTATACAATCACATTAATGCCTTCAATGCACATTAATCACTTCAAATTGGGCAGTGCTGGCATGTCAAACACTGCAGATTGAACCTAGATTTTTATTTTATTATGCTACTTAAAAAGTTAATCACTCCCAATCTATTCTTCTGATGAGTATTTTGAAATATCACTGTAAATCTGTAAAAGGAGAAATCGGAATTCCTGTAGGTTTTCTTCCAAACTTACACTGTGTAGCTCACCAATGCAATTTTCCTTCTAAGCTATTACACTGTGCAGTGACATAAAACTTGCATGAAAAAGGCCCAGGAACAGAAATTAGATATTTTGGAACAAGGTCTGTTCCCCTAACCCCAAGATGGAAAAACAAAAATTAAAAAAAAATTTAAAAAAAGGAAATGATGGAAAAAACCTTCTCTCTCTAATAATGCAGGTTTTTGGGACACAAAGGTCTAACATTCCCCCCACACCTCCTCAGGTACATTTAAACTGACAAAGAATGGGAAAAAAATTAAAAGGAAGCAAAAAAAAAAAAAAAAAAGTAAGCAAAAAATAAAATAAAAAGGAAGCAAAAAAATGGAAGATGAATTTCACAGCAAACATTAAGGTTAGGAAGAATTTTGTCCTTCTATCCCCTCAGTGTATTTATCTATTACGGTTCAGTCTCTTCAGTTATGCCACACTGAAAATAATAAAGAAGTTGACTTAAATTATAAACACCTCATTAACAGAATTTCAAAAATAAAGCCACGAAATCAAGAATTTTCAAAACTTACCCAAAGGCAGAGAGGAACACACAATCATCATGCAAAATATTTGCTACTCTTTCAAAGGTTCTGTAATTATCAGAGTCCTTTTGCTCAAAGTACCCAATAATATTTCTTCTGCTGCGCTGTAAAAACAAAGGTTGAATTATAACTTGCATCAAATTATCAAAAACTGTCATTACTCCTTACAGATATTAAATAGAGAGATGTCATTCATTCAACAGTCAGTAAGTGCAGAAATTATTTCTTGTCTTTTCAATATTCAGAAGAATCCTTCTGAGTATTTTTTCATGAGGAATATTAAAAGTATCTTGTCAAATACAACATATGATTTTTTTCAATTGTTTAAAAGCAAGATAAATAACTTAGTAGTGGAGTGAATGCAGCTCAAAGTGACTACACTGGACTAATTCATAATACTGCAAATGATCCAGTTTTCCACTCAATTTATTAAAAACACAAGGTACTGAACACTCCACAGTTCAACACTGAAAAATATTCTGAGAAGGAATAAAATTGAAACACTTACATCAAGAGAACTAATTTCTTCCAAATCCTGGACCTCCCGAATAGGGTTACTTTTCTGCTGCCTGATGTAATCTGCTATTGCTGTCACAGATCTCTGCCCCCTGTATTCCCTCTTCATCATCATGCCATTCCGGAAGAGTTTCAGAGTTGGGTATTTGCTTATCCTGTACCTCTGAGCTATATCAGCTAAAAAGAAATTAAGAAAATGAAAGCAAAGCCCTATAAATACAGAAATACACTGAACATATTTTTTTATGCATGTCTGCCTGTATGTGGAATCTATGAACCAGCAGTTCTTCATCTTTAAGCAACAAGAAGACAAAAATAACCCAAAAACCAACCAACCAAACAAAAACCCCAACAAAAACAAACCCCCCAAAACCTTCACACCTATATTCCTCCCATGTACTGATGTTCATAAAGAAAAATATTACCAAAATCTGCGCTAAGCAAAGAATCAGCTTGGTCGTGTATACTCATTCAGTGTACTTCCTACAAACAACTAGGAAGGCAAATTTAAGGGCATAGCAAGAACATGAGAATCTTCAAAGCTTACCAATCTCAGTTAATTAAACCACTTGGGAAATTGTTAATAAAATAAATTACCTATTTTTCTTTAAACTTATGATTTTAATCTCAATTGCCATGCTGGAAATATAACTGTCATGTCTAAAATGTTTGAGAATGTAAACCCTTTGCAAAGTATTTTTTGAAGGCTGTGAAGGCCAGAAGACTGCTGTTACAATTCTGAGATTTTCAGGTTTTGAACAAACACAAAATTCCAGGTTTCTAAACAAAGGCAAACACCTCTCTGTTCAACCAGTATCATCATTCCCTTCAAGACAGATCTTAATTCACATAGTCCAGTCTTCTTCTAGACTTGGACCACACAGAGTTTCACACAATAAAGTAACATGTACTGGCATTAATCTAGGACAAGACCACTAGCTCTTCATCTTTATGTAACAGGTCAGTTATTTATTTATTCACAAGACTTACAAATGTAAAAGAATAAAAACAGAAAGAGGTTTTACAGGAAAATTAGAAGAGCAGCAAAGAAGAAAGCTAAGCAGAAGCAAAACAGTCCAGTTTCCCACACATGTGCATCCTGTGCTCCTTAACTTCAACCACTACTAAGGCACTAATGTGGTTCTTCACTGCACCCCACCAGAGTCCTTAACATGCCCCTCTGTCCCTCCTCCTCTTGCTAAATCACTGGGACACAGCAAATTGAAATGGGAGTCTGCTAGTTCCCAGCCACACAATGATGGGAAAGCTTACACATAACCAGCAAGTGATTCATGGCACACTGAGCAGGATCCAGCTGAGTTTTTACAGCAGCCTTTGCTATGGTGTAGAAATTGGGTTTGTGCATCTCCAATACTCAGCAACTGCTTTAATCAAAGTTTTTAAGTACAGTAATTTCACGATTATAAGCCGCACTTTCCAGATGTCAGCAACTTTTCGTTCTTTTGTCCATATATAAGCCGCAGGTTACAATACAGAATGTGATAAAAGGTATCTATTTATCACCATCTGGGGTGGAGGCAGTGATCCTTATCTCCGTGGGAGATAATCTGCTGATGGGCCATCCATTGAAACCAGGTGGGGCATTGTTTTTTATCTTTTCACAACCCATCCTTCCTCCAGAGAGTCATTTTCTGCTAATGGCC
>PYHW01010717.1:137165-194285 GCA_013186435.1 Turdus rufiventris
TTTGAATGCTCTTCCCCCTTTCAGATGTGGATGAAGTCCAGGAAAGAACTTCACAATTTTATGAGGAGGAACTGAAGAAATGAGGTAACCAGATATACTTTGGGTTCTTAGGAAAGCAAGAATAAGAACACACAACAGAGACAAAGTATGTAATGTCAGATTTCCACTTTCCTCTGGCTTTTGCTTTAATTATTTTATTCCCTCCTGTTCAATACCTCCCCGAAAATAAATCCAGAAAAAAAAAAGAATCGCACAGACCCTGTGAAAACTGCTTATCTTCTTTTACACAGTGGGATGCAGTTTACCTATACCTCTGGACCTAATTTCAACTAAACGCCCCCCAAATATGCCCACCTTCCCTGAGCTACTTAATCATTTGAGGAGACTTGCTCCAGTCAACCACACCCACCACACTTCCCCTTCTTTTCTCAGTGAAAGACAGAGTGGTGAATTCAGCAGACTACTGATTGATCCTTTGGAGACAGAGAAGTTTCATTCAGTCAATGAATGAAGAGGAAGGCATTGCAAGGGTGGCCTGTACACGTGTCCTTACTTTTCATGGACTTCTTACAAGCCACAGGGTACCCTTCAGGTAACCTGGATTAGTCCACACCAGGAATGCAACCAAATGGGGTCCGTGAGCACATGTGGCACAGTACTGAATGATGTGAGAACAAATCCACTCTGACAAAAATGTCCCTTCTCAGTTATGTATTTACCATAAAGCAGATTTGCTTTCTATCTTACACTTACTCTTTTTTTATAGAGAATGGAGAAGTCTGAATTCCATGCTGCCTGGAGAACTCTCAGTGAAACCATCAGTAATTTCAACTGCTGCTAGAACAATACTAATCCTATTTGCAGCTTTAGTTACTGAAAACAGTCTCTGTACCAGTTGCACATCTTAGATGAGTCTGAGAAGTAAAAACAAAATGTGCATAGCAAAGGAATAAGAACCAGGTCTACTCCACAAAAATGTTCTCTAACATCTCCCAACTTCAAAGCTTAGCCCAATTCCTAAAAGCTTTGCATCACACAGAATACCACAGAATTCAGTCTATCAATTTTGACTAAGAGGCCTTGATTTGTTTCCTAAATATCCCAGAAGTGCATTTCTTAATGCACTAATTACAGCTAAAATTAAGGTAAAACATTTTATGTCCTCAGTGAAGAGTACTTTTATTTCATATTCATACAAATTTCTCCAAGGAGAATGCCAATATATTCAACACTAATGAACATTAAATTAATAGTGTTTTGTTCCCTTAAACTCTACCACGTTTTAGTTAAAGTACCTAAGAGCTGCCAGCAAGGAGGTGGCAAGTACAGCAGGGGAGGAATCACTTTTATTTGCTTGGTAGAAGACAAACAACATCTGCAAGCCAGGCATTTGCTGCCCTTATCCCCTGCTGATAAAAAGACCTTTGGTCTGACAGTACATGAGTTGATCCAACCTTGACCAGGGTCTGATAAGGGACAAGGAGCAGCACAACGTGTCAAGATTTCACAGAAACACGTTGAGATTAACCACTCCTCCTGTTAGAGAAGTGCAAGGCACGAAAACACCAAACCCCACACTTTTTTTGTCTCACAACATGGACTTTTCCCTCACATTATTTCCACAGCTATAGGAGGATGCAAGGGTTGAAGAATGGGCATTCAGGGGGTCATGCAGATTCTCCAAGATGGAGATCACAGTACCCTAAGGATGTGGATCTTCATCAAGGGCTGAAGTTGTGTAAAAAAATTAATGGTAATAAATGCCCACTGTCAAAGCTGAATTCAAACATTATTTCCTAAGTCAGTACTTGCATGATCTTTACAAATTATATTGAGATTCCATGAATGCTGGTATTTGAACTAACATAGAGAAATGACACTCCTACACAAGTAAGTATTTGAAAACCATCTTTTTACAAAAAATAAAATGCAAGTACATGAAAAATTGTTTGAATTAATTCAAAAGTCAAATAGAGTAAACCCTAAATGCTTCATTAAGCCCTGGCATTTGATACAGGTAGAGTTAGCATAAGCAGTGCAACTACAAAATTATATTCCTTTTAAAATTGGAAATACACAATGCAAATACATGGAATATTGCTTGAGCTCATTCACAGATTGCATTAGTTATAGTAAATCCTAAATTAAATTTAAAAATATTTCCTGACAGTCCCACTGCCCATTTTCTGATGAAAAGAGGTATTTGAAACAGACAAGGGCAATCTACCTAAAAAAAAAAAAAAAAAAAAAAGTCTTCCAACTACAATTTCATGACTTTGTATTTTGTTCAGATATGAAGGTACCTAAAAGGAATAAACCTTGTGTTTGTATTTTGCTGAATTAATCATTCAATCACAAATACAATGTTTGTGCTACCAGAATAGTTTCACATTAGTTATGATAGGAAGCAACTGACAAACTTGATCATTTTATTTTCTTCCACAAATCAGAAACTTTGAGCAACTGTTGGATTCAGATGATTCCTCCCCATTTTGCACATTTACCTGGTGACATGCAACTATTTCCAAACTGCCCAGACTTTTTTCCACTATTCATTCTGCCAACTCCAAAAGGAGTATTTTACAGTCATCCTGTTCTCTTCAGAGATGCACTGTCTTGGCTGATACTTCTTCTGAGGAAAGTTCTGTCTTACAACGGGGAAGAGACAGCACCTCTTGTTTTGAAACAAATTTTTATGTGAAACCTGACATCTACACTCATGTTTTCTAAGACCATCTCCCACACCACTTTCTGAGGAAGATTCTCTAGGAAATCAGGCTTTGTGAGCTATCATTTGTGATCTGTATCTTTGTCATATCTCTTGTACTGTCACCTATTTCACCATTTCCATCATGTGTTCCTCTATTCAAAAGAATGTCAAAGCCCATTTTTTGGGCTGTCTCAGGTTTTTCTCATGGTGTGTACACACATTACCCAAGCTACAGCTTCAAGCAAGCACACATCCAGTGACTTGTTTCTCAGAATGCTTCAGACTCCACCATTCCAGGTTAACACCACAACACACTATCCAAAGTTCAGCTAGCTAGATATCAGCTCACGTCACCAGGAATCTCAATTCCATAGCCACCACGTTGAAATTAAATGTATAATGAATAATGTGCTGAAAAACTGCACCAAGACCCACTTTAGTGAAGAAGGTCCTTCCCAGTGAAGGAGCAGCAATACTAACAAGGGTCACTAACTCAGTACACTGCTCTAATTTTTCAGGGCTATAATTCATACTATGACTAAACAAATATTTAGATTTTAAGTCTACAGGACTGGTTCTCAGAAGACGTGTCCACTAGGACTTGAACAATACTGATAATTATCCTAAATGCCTACCTCATCATATAAGGCATCACCTGAAGAATTCACATGCTGAACAGAGGACTATAACAGCCTGAAAAGTTATCTGAAAGAAAATCAAAGTTTCAAAACTCAAACCCTGTAAAAATAACTTCTGAAAAATACTCAGTGTCCCTTTTTCTAGAGGAGAGAGGGTGGTGTTTTCATATTGTCTGAGGAAGAGCTAGCACAAACCCAAGGTACTGCATTTCCTATCTTTGGTGTTACATCATGGTTGCAGGATGCACAGTTACATATAGAGAAAGCTTGAATTTTCTGGATCTAACACTAAGCTTTATTTTGTGTGTCAAATCATCTTAACTCTTCCTTACCTTTCTGCAATATCTTCCATCTCAAAAATAACAAATTCTTTCAGCTGTATATTTGAAGTTGGAATGACCAAATGAGTATTCTGCTTGCTCACTTGAAATCAGTCAACATCTTTTGAAGTCCCTCAGGCTACCCACCAGGGCACACTACAGATGACAAATGAAATCTGTCTTTGATAGGTACTTTCTACTTTCATAATACACCATAAATTCTCCCCAGTTAAACTACTGCTCTTGTGACATTTGCAAGAAATCATAAGCCCTGGTGGAATACTCAGAAGAAGGAGAATCAGAAAGGAACTTGGGAAAGCATCTGAACTAGGCATATTACTCCAGTGATTGTGGTACTGGTGACTTGTATGATGGACCAAAACAGGTAGAAGGAAAGCAATCAATACTCTGTATCAAACTCAGGTAGCAGCAATTTAAACCACCTTCTGCTGCAAAGGAGCATTCACACCAGCCATGCCTGCTCTAAGCAGGGCCTCATCAGTAGGCATCCCATAACCTTCTCTGACAGACTAATAAAATGGCTCTCCTGAGGAGTGCCATCAACAACCTCTCCAAATCACTTACACTTTTTATTTTATCCAAAGATAACTCTCTCACACTGATTTTTTTCCCCAAGCAAAGTGACAAGAATGCAATGAAACCCTCATGCTTGTTTAGAGTTTCATTTAGGGTTCCTTTATGAACTTCCAAATTTGTTATCATTGAGTTCTTCTACTTACCAAAGGCACAGTAGCAACACAATCTCATCCCTGCAGACTAACATTAGCAACATGAGCACACATTGCTCACAGAGAGAGGAGCAGCTCACAAAACTGAGGGAAAATATCATTCCCAGACACATTTTGAATGGAAGAACAACAGTTCCCAAAACAGTCTGCCCAGCAAAGCATCTCCTTACATACCCCCAGTGATAAATTGATTTGTTTGGAGGCACAAAGATCTATTCAAACTAGCCACTATTTTTTATTTAACTCAGAAACCAAAGGAAATCATGGTGCAGTAAAATCAAGCCCCAATATGTAAACTTCAATTTACAAGAATTCTATACCACAGCTCCTAATGTTGAATTTAGAGAAATTATCCAAAACAAACTCTCCCCCAGAGAAACATGAGTTCTAGATCGCAATATTCACTCACAGAGAAAAGAAACATAGGAAATTTATTGCACCAAGTGAGTTTCCAACACCCCTGCTTAACACAAATGATTAGAAAAGCAAGGAAAAAAAAAGACCCAAAAAACCCCAAGTAAACAAAGAACCCCAAACCAGAAACAAAACCTCCCTAATAATGTCTATGCAGTAAGATCTTCTGTAATTTTATATGGAAGATCTCTTTTACTAGGCATTATACTTAGATGAGAGGTGTCTAATATTTAATTACTAAACTGAATTACTGAATTACTAAATTGAACATATCAAAACCATCAAAGATTTTAACAAGACACAGTGTAGCAGAACTCAGATATTTTTAAGTTATAAAAGGATGCAGTCTTGGAAAAACAAAGAGCAGCTGCTTCAGATTTACCTGTAGCGCATTACACACTAGCTTTGATATAGCCTGCTGACTTTACCTACACATTTCAGGTATAATTATCTTCCACAGTATTATAAGCTAGTGTAAAATATAACACATACAGAGGCTTAATATAATGTTAATATCTATATTTATAGTTATAAAGTTAATAACTATATAGTTAACTGTATGGTTAATATAGTTATAATATGTTCAAGGGACTATTCCTTTCCAGTAAAACATCTTTATATTGGCTATAAGAGCAGACAGAATGACGGTTTTGTCATTAGGCATCAAACATTTGGCAGTACATCAATAATTCTCTTTAATTTGCTTTACCCCCAGAAGCTGGTGGGAGCTGTTGGGCCCTGCAGTGTGCTTCAATAATAGTGCATTAAATAGAAAGTATCTATGCCTGAGTGACCATTCTGAAAGCTCTTTTTGAGTGGCCAGAAATCAACTATTTGGATTCCCTACAGAGTCTTGGCCTCAAAAAGAACCAGATAATTTGTAAGGCAAATAATCCACCATCTTTAGAGTACCATTCTAATACCAAATTACTAGTGATATGAAATCTACAGGCATAAAACACAGCAAAATATTGACATAAAACCTCTAGTGTTGCTAAAATATGAAAACACATGCAAAAATATAAAGCTTGAGTAAAAAATCCTAAACAACTAATAATCTTAATACCAGCATTCAGCAAAATACTACAGCAGGCCCAACCTTGATAATACAGTAATATCCAATTTCTTACTAAAAAACTGCTATTGTATATATCAAAATCCAAGTTAAAATATCTAAAACTTTAGGACATGCCCAATAACTATGTGCCATTAAACGTACCATTGGTTAAAACCCACCAAATAAATACCAGAAACTAGGAATGCCACACACAACTTCGTTATTTCAATTCAAAAAGGCAATGTAAATTGCCTGTCATTGAAGGATTTTATTTTTAATTCTCACATTTTATATCTTCTGCAACAGCAGTCATGTTCATCTACTTAAATTGAGAACTAATACTAGGCCAGAAATAAAAAGAAAAACTAAAACTCCTCCTCCTACTTAGCCCACTACAAGTACTCCCAGGACAAGGAAGACGGTCTCTTCCATAGCATCTCCTCCTCTTAGGTCTCTGTAACAAGGGCAAACGACCATAATTCAAAGAGCACGAGAGGATTATGCAACAAACTTTCAAAAAGTTTTAAGCACCTGGTTGGGGGCAAAAAAAAAAAATGTTTCCTTAACTATAACTGCCAAGAGAAGAATGTCTCATAGCTAAACACTGGGCATCCAGCAGCCCAGACTGAGTTATTCAAGCAACTGAAGCTACAGCAACCAAAGTAAGGACTTCAGCAGTTAATTTAAACCCTAAGAATAAAACTCAACAACATAGGCTGATTTTACTATGGTCTTTAGTGAGAACTTTCTAGAAAGTTTGTCATTATCTTGACATGAAAAGATGAGCCAACAGTGATGCTTGTTCTTACAAATTAACAGTTTTGTAAAGCACAAATAGTATAATCAGTACTGATTAAAATAAATTTCTGCTGTCAGTACTCTTTGGGTATCACAAGCCACTGTAAAGAAATTATTCCTAAAAAGGCTGTTCTCCAAGAAGCATAAAACACAGTTGATCCAAGAGTGTAATAAAAATCCTGGTACTATCCATTTGCCTTTCAATGTGGAGCAGATTTTACTTATTAAGGGATTTAAAAGGAACTTCAGGGATTAGTAACAGCATAAACTAAGATTTTGCATATCATTTCCATGTATGTCTGGGCATGGGGAAAATCCAACTCAAATAGGCAACTGCTGTCTAACAACAGCAGAGCAAAGCTCTGATCCCTGCCTGGTGTGTGAAAGGAATCTTACAGACCCCATGACTCCGAGGTGGAAAGAAGATCTGATCAGAACATATTCTTCATGCTAAGAGCAGCAGGTTACCTCTTCCTCTTCTTGGTTGTGAAGACCTGCATCATTTGTTGCAACAGTGCTTCTCTGACACCTCAATGAGCCAATTCAATTTATAATCACAGCCCCTTTGTCCTCATTAAATGAGATAGGCTGAACTGATAAAAAAAAGGATGTTGATGGATGCAATGAGAAAGAAACACTGGAAATTGCCCTGACAAATTTGGAAGAAGAGGTTTGCTGGCATAATAAAAGCAACCCTGGGCTAAATGATGGGCCAGCTACAGCTACATTTTGCACAGCTAGTTAGCATATTTTTCAATACAATTACTAACTTAGTACCAGGACAGCACAGAAAAACCTAAATTAGGATTTACTTACAATGCTGATCACAGTCTACTCTAGCAAACACCACTTGATTCTTATCTGGATATTCTTCTTTGATTACATTAGAAGCTTCCTCAAAAATAGGATGCAGCATTTGGCTGAAGCGGCACCTATAAATAGAACACAAAATCATGACTTCAAAATATCACTTTGAAATATTTCAATTGATGACTACTGGAACATTTCAATCTTTGAAGGAAAAAGAAAAAAAAAAAAAAAGAAAAGCCATTGGGAAAAAAAAAATCACATCTACCTGTAACCATTCCATAACTGACTGAATAAAAATCAGTTCAAAAGTAACTTGAATAAATCAGGTGCAGAAAAAAAAGTAACTCTGAAAGAATACATAGTTCAAGATAGACTCCCCTGCTTTATCTCTCTAGGAAACATGATTAGTCAATTATAAGCCTTTAGGAAATCTATTCTATTCAGAAAGCACGTTGTTAATTTTTTTTCTACCTGAATTACCCCATGGAAAGTGACTTTAAAAATGTGGTAGAAGTTCCTTAGATTGCTGAGATTGAAATACTCACCAACACCTTCAAGAGATATCATAGGTAATTTTCTACAGATCAACAATACAAGTTGTAAGTATTATGTATTATATTATTGCTCAGGTATGGCAGAATTTGAGCACACTGCTTTTACAGCAGTAAGAACAAAGAGAACCCTAAGGGTCCCTTCTTCCAGTAATATCAGATTCTGAAACAAATTCTCTCTTTCTGCCCACAGAAAAGGTGGTAAAGGATTGTAAAGATGCCTCAGTGGCTTTAGGGTAACAGTAGTGCACAAGCCCGTTACTAATGTGTCAATAAAATAATTTTATACTCTGTCCTTCCAAATATATGGCAGATTTTAAAACTGGAGATGCATAATGGCACTGTAGAAATTGTGAGAATGAGACTTCAAGGAGCAGACCTGCAATAAATTACCAGCCTGCACTGAAACCCACCTTAAACTTAACAGTGACAGCCTGGAGATGCAGTTATGTCTGCAACAGCAAACATGTAAGTAAAGAGCAAGTCTTGCTCTCAAAATGCCAAGAGACCTGAAGTACACCTTCTGAAAAAATCTGTGGGCAGCCCAGCTGTATCCTACACATTTATGTAGCATGTATAAGCATGTATATGTAAAACCATGTATATGCTACAAGGCTTCCTGTTCCTCATTCTTCTCCACCCTTAAAGCAAAGAACTTCCATGACCAAAACTCATCTGTTCTCACTCAAAAGTCAGGTTACATCATGGACTGGCAGTGTGCTATGTTGAGGGATTATTGCTGTATGCCTAAAAGTAATGATCATAATTAAGGTTGCAGTGGTTTAAAATTATAACCTATTATAATATGAACCTAGCAAGCATAGACAGAAGGAGAAGCAATGAGGATGTAAATCCGGGAAAGAACTGGTTTGAAAGCAACTGACTACTGTATTTTCAATTAGAAAACTTCAGCCAAACATGACAGTTTTCAAAAGACAGAAGCTTAAACATAAAAAAAAAAACCAAACATGAATAACTTACCAATCAGCATAAAAATTAACTAAAGCAACATCTGCATTGTCTGAGAAGAAAGAAAAAGAAAAAGCCCAATGTCACATTGTGAGGCAAACTTCTCAGTTCTTTCATCTGAGATTATAAAAGTATGTGCAAAAAAAAGTACAAAAGCAAGTATTTCTAGATAATTCATCACAGAGCTTAGTCTGATTCCTAGAAAACTGTTGGGGTAAATATTACCTGAAATATAATCTAAAACAAATGGGAAAGAGTTGAAAGAAGCCTTCAGCCAAGTGTTCTATTAACTTTATTGATATATATGACGAAAAAAATGTAGATACTTTAGGCATTAAGACACACAAGAAATAATTAAGTGATACATGAGGTGAAAATTATTTCTGTATTTAAAATTAAGGCAGCCACATCCAGAAATTGAACTCCACTAACTCTTAAGCACTAGCTCTATCATTCATAAGTGTTAAAAACCAGTTAAAAACTGAAATCCCAACTATTTGGGGTAGAAGACTGATGAACAAGCCACCTGTCTGTGCAACTTGCTCTGGTTTGTCCTTACTTGTCTTATTTAACCAGGATACTATGGTAAAAGATAGCAAAGAAATTTTCAGTCCCCAAAAATAGAAAAATGCTAAGGAACACTAAAAAATGCAGTACTACAGGGATACATATAATGAGGTAATGAAATAATGCTCTTATGCATTCCTTTTCACATATTAAAAAAAAAAAATCATAAAAGGATAAATCTCCTGCCCAAAAATAAAGAATGATCCTTACAGAATGTAATGATCTACCATGCTTTACACTGATTTTTAGTAGTAGTAGTACTGGTCTAGACACTGAAAAAAATAAATACTCTAACTACAGAGTATCAGCCACAGCTTGGTAAAGCAAAATGCTGACAAAGCAGAAAACTGACAAAATTACAGAGCAGTTACATGTGAAGGTGCTGAAAGCCTGGAAAAGACAACATGCTGATAAAGACAACTCTTGACTAGGCTGGAGAACACCAAGTTTGATTATAATTACAGTGTTAAGATTTTCATTATCAAGGGATACAAGTGGTGAATAGATAAAAAACAAGCACTGAAAAGTTTAAGGTTACCTCCAATACATAAAGTATTGCTTGAAAGTAATGGGTGGAATTTTAAAAGCACTTACACTTAGCATATACTCCCTTTTGTGAATTACATTGTATAAAATAATTTTATATTTTCCACTGTAGAAAATGTATTTACAAACTGCTTTCATATCACAAAGCAATCCCATAAGGCAGATTCTAGTCCAGCCTTTAATAAAGACTTTTTTCCCCTGTGACTATATTTGAAACAATGTAATAACTTTTTTCTTGCAAAACCAGATACAGGCAAGTTGCATACTTCTCAGAAGGAAAAGTTTCAAACTAGAAACACATATCTATTTAATTTAAAGATTTCCATTCTATGAGCCACCAGAATCAGAACAGTGCTTAACCTAAGGAAAGGCAGAGCTGAACAAGCAAGAATCTTAAGGCCCATTACCATGGGTTTCACTTGTTATATTTTGGGGAACTTTTAAAATGCCCTCTAGACTGGTTTTGGTTATGCAATCAAGCATTCCCTTCTGCAA
The DNA here is from genome assembly GCA_013186435.1 of Turdus rufiventris. Taxonomy (NCBI): domain Eukaryota; kingdom Metazoa; phylum Chordata; class Aves; order Passeriformes; family Turdidae; genus Turdus; species Turdus rufiventris. The sequence continues at coordinate 147,790 of PYHW01010717.1, forward strand.
ACAAGATTACAGCTATTTTCTTAAGACACTTCAAATTCTCATTGCAATACATTAGTTCAGACAGCCAATTTTGACCACAGGCATTTAATATTTCTAAGCTGATTGCAATTCATATATTCAAAGCTAGGGTATGAATATTCATTTAATATCACTACAATATTCACAGAGATAAGTAACTGCAGACATACAAAGAAAAAAATTATTTAAAGTACTCACTTAAAATGTCATCTATATTGCCACTATCTAGACTTGTTATTTCACTTCTTGCTGGATTAAAAAGCCAAGACACCTAAAAAGAGAAAGCAAACCAGTAAGGTATGTTTCATCAGTAAAGTAGTAACTTATGTGTGATTTTTAAGTGTTGTAGTTCAAAAGCTGGAGAAGAACAGTAAAAGAATTATAATTCAGTCAATGTATTTCAGATTACATTAGTACTACAAATACACAGATAAACTACAGATATAACATACTTTCACATTTGAAACAAAATTACTTATTCCAATACTATTTTCTATCATGTAGCCAGAAGTATCACAGGTAGATTTTGCACCTTTAAGAGTAACTTATATTCATATCTTCACTCTGAAGAAAGAAATGAAACCCCATTTCAGCAACCTCACACAGCCCAGAAGCATGTGGGCACAGAGGTTTTACCCAGAGACAAGTAATTCCTCCTTCTGTCACTTACAGGGCTTGTCAGGCTAAAAAGTTTCTTATTAAGTAAAGCCTCAATTGCTTCCATTTTTATTGCTGTTTTAGGAAACAATTTCAATACATCTAACTCAACTTGCTACAGACTTTTATCTCCCCCTGTATTTCCACTTGACACTGCTTCAGTTCCAGCATGCAACAGGCTTATCAGACTATAAAAACCAAGACACTACATCAGCCAAATCATTCAATTACAACGCAACATTTATATTACTTTTAATGCAACTCTCATAGCAATACACAGTCTTATGGATGGACACTCATTTTCAGTGCAACTGGCCCAGACCTTTTTTCCTAAAATGCTGTGGAAGAAATAGGAGGTAGAGTTCTATCTCAGGTAAGAGAGGCATCAGTGAATTACAATTTATTTTTGCTTTGAGAGAGACAAGCATGCTAATTTTTGAATAGGATAATACAGATTCTTGTCTGGGACAAGCCAGTCAGAAAGTCATCACTTCTCTAAGCACAGTCAGGGCTTGGACCAGATGCCTTCAAATTTTCAATTGATGTATGGTTCCTCAGGTGACAGAGGTAATGGGAAAGGAAAAGGAAGGTTTTGGAAGAGAACTGACAAGAATGAACAAGTCAAGAAATTGGGCAGAGACCAGAGATTCACAGAGACACCCTGCACTGAGATGTGGCAGCACACAACATACTTGCAATTGGTGTTCCCAGAGACTTATTTACTCCTTGAGGTACAAAGAAAATCTGCCAACAGCTCGAGGCACCAAGGAAAAACAAAGCTAAAAGCATAAAGACCATCCAAGTAAAACCACATTTAGCAGAGGTATAGCAGGAACCAGTGATACCACACTAATACTACTACATTTATTGAAGAGCCTGACACCTATCCTGATCCTGTAGTAGGACCATGACTAGAATTTGACACTATTTACAATTTATCAAAAAACTCATTTAATGTCACATACCAAATTTCCTAATATGTATTACAAGCATATATGAAATATTTGTTTGGAAAAAACAATTGCCAAACTGGGTCACTGTTTTCCTTAAGATCAGCTTCAAAAATGGTGGGAAACTTCTGCAGAGACACTGACAACAGCCCTAAAACTATCACTGTAAATCACACACAGGTGAGATCTGCAGCAATCAATCATTTTCAATTCCTTCTCATTTGTGGATTGCTAATCAGAAAAATTACTAATGTGGATCACCAATCACTTCCCAGTGAAGATACTGATTCTTTCACAATTCCCATATGGAGGCCCCTGGGTAGCACATAACTCTATCTTACATGACAGGCTGAAAACACACCAGCTGTTGGAATACAAAATATGTACCAGTACTTCTCTCTTGTACCATTCCCAAATGCAAATCTAAGATTTGTGGTAGAGTTTGCACTGTCTTCCTGTGGCACTTCAACTGCCTGAGACAAGTGTCTGAAGAGGACCACAGAGAAACAAACTTAATGGTGAGGTCCAGAGATTGAACAGGCAGTGTAACAACACAATCTGCCAAAAAATTACCTGATTAAGCAAGCTATGCAATGCACAAGTTCCAGCAGGCCAGTATTCAGGGAGTTCTCTGAAGATGCTGGCATTGCTGACTACTGAGCAGCAAGAAAGTAGGACTCTGTCTTTGGAGCATGGAGCTATTTGGATGGACCAGGATCCACACTGGCCAAATTATCCTCAGAGAAGCAACAGCTGGCAGCAACCATTAGTGCAGACACCTCCCCATAACGCCTTGGGTGGTGCATGGGATGACAGCTTCCATGGTGCTGCTGGGGAGAGGTTCTGGTAGCAGAAGTTATGTTTGTAGTGAGCAGTGGGTCAGGTCAGCATGTGCTGGCATAGGTTTTGTTTGTGCACACGTTTGCTTTGTTGCAAATGTTAGGTTTGACCTAACTCGCGTACAATTGAAGCAGTAGCTACAATTAAAGAATAACAGTTGGAATATTGCTCTAGACAATAATGGATAGGGTATTTCAACAATAATTTTCTTGGCCATCATCTGACTGTACTATAGGTGACTTTCCAAATTCAATGTTCTGAGGCTTCAGCTGACCTGAAAGGCCTCAAGAACCTCTGATCACCCTGAAGACCACACAGTTACTTATCCTGCTTGTAATCTTGGACAAGGTTTGTTAACAGAGAAAATCCACACAAGCCTTTAGTAAACAGGAACTTTTCAGCTACTGCACACAAGCTCTGCATCACCATTCACACCTGAAAAGAATTTCCGCAGCAGGCATTGCTGTAACTATTTTCACAGGAGCTCAGCAGTAGCAGTTCATATTGTCTAAACAAACCAAATGGGTAAGATAACAATTTCTTAAACCTTCCTGGCTTTTTCTAGCATAACTTCCCAGCAGCAAGACAAATCTTATCTAATAGGATAAGTTACACATAAATTAAACATAACCTAGATAAGCATATTATTTGCAGCTGAGAAATAGGCTCTGTTACTTAGCAGATATACTTCAATGGATCAGGAACTGTAGTCTTATTTGAAGATTGCCACAATACACTTAAAATACATTTAACTTGCAATGCAAATATTTAACTGCACCATGAAAGCACAGGACTTAACTAACCAATGTGATCCTCTTCTAGACTGTGCTACATGCAGAAAAAAGGAATTAAAAAAGGAATTGAAACTAATACTTCTTTATACCACAAATTTTGTAATTGCTTTCTTAATTCTTACTGAGGAAATGTGGTACAAGCTGCATGTACTAAGACATTAACACCAAAAGAAATATTCCAAACATCTTCATGTACTGAAGGTGAAAAATAAACCATTTACCTTATTGTTCCTTTATATTACAGCAGTAGAAAAATACTGAGACTAAGAACACCTTTCCCCAAAACTTGCAAAAAATCTGAGATAACAGAAATATTTTTCCATTGGAAGTATGAAAATTTCTATTTTGTCAAATATATTCATAATCACATTCTCAAACATTTTATACTGACTAAATAATTGTGGGTGCCAAACTTTTAATAATAAGTAGACAGACTCAGAGAAAAAAGCATTCCTTGAAGAAATGTCAATAAATATGCAAGACGCACTCCAGCGGAAGCTTTCATTAAGGTATATAATGCCTGTAAGGAAGAAAACACCTCCTTTTGACCCAGTAATCTTGCTGTCCCATGGGATGCAAGAGGGTTTATGATATTACTACTATTAATATTTATCATGAAGGAATACAAATTTGTATTTAAATTTCTAAGAAGCTACACTGTTTAGAGAATATTTTGTGACCTTTTTTGTAATCTGTGCTTGATACCCATGAGCAGAAAACAAGACATTTTTGAGGAAATAATTTCTGAATATCAGCTACACACTTTATAGCAGGTGTTGAACATAAGTTCAGAAAAACATATTGGCTAAGAAAAGTATTCCAAATTTTCACTTTTAAATGCAAACTTTACATTCCACTGGCTCACAGTAGGACGTATGGATGATTGCTCATATTTGTAACTGAAATTAAAAAACATAAATTTCAAACTGGCATCACAAGGTAGCTACAAACTCATTGAAGAAAGCATCTTGAAAAAATAATTCAAAAGAAAAGTTGGTTGCTTAAGCACACCTGAAAACAACCTGGGTTTCTGCACTTAAATTGGATAAAATTAATTAGTTTTTATATTTCTATTTTTTAAATGCTCAAACTGAAAATCTGGAGGTAAAACTAAGTAGCTATGAAATAAAAAGAGTTTTAAAAACAGAGCAGAATATGATACACAAAATATTTGAGTGAAGCTGCTCAAGTTAGATTAGGATGTTTATAATCTACTCACAATCATCCAACACTACAGAAAATTGACAAAACAAATGTAGACTGAAACAAGCGGATGCAGAAAGCTTTACGCACTTATAAAATGCATTGCTGGGGGAAAAAAATTGGGAACTGAACAATGTGTTTACAAAGATAAAATTTAGCTCATATGAGGGGAAGGAAACAGAGGAGATGGCATATACTTTTATTCTTCTGGTCCTCAGAAATACTGTCAAAGCAGGAACATCATGGCTCAGGTTCCTGAGAGTTTCTGAAGATAATAGTGGTCATGCTTTTACTGAGAAGTTCAATTTGTACAGAAATTTTAGTGTTCCTGACCAAGATTTGTCCCTCACTTGAAGTTAGCCAATGGCTTAGGGAGCCAGTACCAGTGACTTCTGAGGAATAACTACGAATTAGATTTATTCTGATTGTTTCCAATCAAAGCACTGCTGGAAAGCCACTATCATCCTCCCAAACACACCATACAATGCCACACAAGTATGCTCACACAAAACAAAATGCCTGGACAGAGCCTATTCAACTTATACCCAACACTGAACCTTTGCCAGGCTTCACATCATTTTTCCAAAGAGGAAATAAAAGCACATCCAGTTTCCACTCACCTTCTGCTGACAATATTGCTGTTCAATTGCCATTTCACACATCCAATTAATAAAGCCTGCTGGTTATTCAAGAGATTTAGGTCAACCTTTTATCAACATTTTACCAGCACCAGTAAGTGTTGTTAGTTCTTTAATTGCTAACTGGAGAGACAGACCTGTAGGTTTAATGCTATTTCTTTTGCAAGTTTATTATACTTTACATGCTACTTTCTTGCAGAAGATTTTAAAAGTTAAATGTGCATAACCATAAAATTGCAAGAAAAGAAAAAAGAACCAAGGTCTGTTGCATTCTAGTTCTTTGTATCTTTATTTTTTAATGCACATAATGAAATAGAGGTCTCATATCCACAGTAAACTATCTGTAGAATACAGAAAATGTATTCATGGAGCATTATGATTTCTAATTAATACTACACCTGCAAGGTAATCAACAAGAAGCAGCTTTCATTTTCACTTGCTAAACTTTTTATTTACCTCTTCCTCCTGCTGGGAATTCCTAAAGGCACACAACTAAACCACCTTTCTCCTCTAACACAAAATCATTTTACATCTGGCAACCAGGAATAGCCCTCACCTAATCCAGACTGACATGTTGAAGTTACTACCTGAAGTCCAAGCCCCCCAGGACCCTGTTGCTGACTATCAGTCCCTGAGTACCTCTTTTTTAATGCATGCTGCTGATCTGCTGCTGCTCCGAGGTCTGCATTAAACTCCTGGACAACAGGAAGCAGACGGGTTTACAGCCTGCTGTAGGATGACACAAATTGAAAGCAATCCCAGAAGACAGCAATGCCAAAGCTGGCAAGACATTGTAAGAGCCCCTGAATTTTGGCTTCAGAACCATCAATCAGGAACATCTTGCTGGCGGCATTCCCAGAAGCCCCATAATGAACCACAGAGTTCAGAGCAGAGAGAGGTAACAGTAAATAGAGAATGCTGAGGGAAAATAAAAAAAGAATATTATTCACCCTCTCAGTGAGAGGAGTTCAACTCTTAGTTGTCACCACTTAATTCCAGACTGTGCCCAAACATCTTCATAATTTAGACTGCAGCCATCCGTGATGAATATTCAGGATTTTTATTGGTAACGTAAGCTGCTTCATTATAAGACTATGAGACAAAGATCTATTAGTTCAAAACACTAACTAATGATCCTTTCTCAATTACTTTCAAGTTTTCAGAGCAATTTTTAAATGATTAACAAAAAATAATTTTCTTATAATTTTTCACTTAAGAGCCACATCTTAAATTTAGTCAGGAAAATTTAATATGCTCAAAAGAAGCTACTTAAAACAGATTTAAAGACTGCCATTACTAATGTTCAGGAGAACAGAGAAAAAAAATCTAACTAAACAGAAATATGGATAATACTTAATTAGACAAGTAAACTTACTTCTTCAGCCTTGATAGACAGTTGACTTTGATTTTGTTTTAGCCAAACAGTGCTGTAACTGCACAGAGCTCAGTAGAGACCATTAAAAAGAAGTCAAGCAATTTTTCATCCTCCACATATCTTGTTGTCTACTCCCATTTTAAGTGTGTGGAAGGAATCTTTGATGTAGGTGTATATCTTATTAATACTGAAAAACTTGTTTGCAAATGAAAATACTGGAAGCAGAAAAATTCACAATTTATAATGCTATCTTTGAAAATGCAAATTATATTGATTTGACACACCAAATCAGGAAAAAGAACTCGCAGTTAATGGTTCCTAGTACTGAACTTAACACACAAGCAAAGGAGTTGAAGGATTGTCCCATTTGACTGGGAATAGTTCATAGCTGCAGAGGTCTCTCAATGGCCTGATACCACAGCACCAAGGATTTCCAGAAGAACTTTGTACAGTTTGTGAGCTATCATCAGAAGACACAAGATATTCATTTAAAAAGTCCATTGCAGAGATGAGAATTAAACATCATTATCACAACATGCAGCCCAATGCACTGCATTTTCTTCCACAAAGCTATTAGCAGCAGAATCATGTCTCTGGGCACAAACCTACGTGTCACAGTCTTTTATAGAAATGTTTAAGCAAGGGCTCAAAAAATGACATGAGGCGTGTCTAAAAAAATGTCACAGAGATAAGACCTGCAATTTATTTCCAGTTGAATTATTTGTAACTTTCAGTTATTTCTCTTGGCCTTTAGGGAAAAGAGTAATCTCCAGTCAGGGTTATGATCCACTGGTTTCCTTGCCTTATACATCCACATAGACAGAACATTGTCCATAGACCTTCAAAAGATGTAAACAGATGCCTGAACATCTGTATTAATTTGTGAATAATGTTCAGAGTTCTCCACATCTTCCCAACTAGGAATCTACCTTAAAGCCTGTTTCACATATTTAAAGCTATGAATTCAGCTCCCCAGGAAACTAATGAAAACTCTGAATCTTTAGACATTTTATTTACCAAGTTGCTTCTCTTAAACAAGAAGCTAAAAATCCCCTGAAAAAGAAAGGTCACATTTGTGCAGCTTTTTAGGAAAAAACACCTCATGTTCCAATGACTCTTTCTTTTCCATTTTGCCAACTGCTCTGATTATTTGGCAACAACATAAGGATACACTTTCAAGAAGGAGTAACACACATAAAATACAAATGCAATCTCCAAAATGATTAGCACAAATTAAGCAGTTGTTGCTCTGTATGAAAGCCAGCACCCTCAAGGTCCTCAACTTTTTAAAGCATGATCCAGCAATATGAAATAAAGGGCAGCTCAGGCTTGTCAAGACTTTGGTAAGGCTTGCAGAACAGAATAGTTTGCTGCCCCTTTTCACTAAGTCAAGGAAAAAGGCCCTGTTCTCTATTTTGGCCACAGCTATTAAATGTAAAACACACTACCAAAAAATTTGTTGTAGACAGTTTAAACCTTGGAGACTGTGTACTTTTAACTCCATTCCTCATTACAGAAAGTAACACACTAGCCTGCTATTCATTATAATCTACAGGCTTTCCTGTGCCCTTTATTGCAGTTTTTACACAGGGCCATTGCAGAACAAGAAATTAGCTTTCATATTTTTTAAATAAAACAAATGTATCTATGTTTAGTTCATTCTGGACTGGTGATGAAAACGCATATTAAAATGAAACAAAAACTTTCATGTCTTTTTGCGGGAGTAGTGGCTGCAGAATTCAATTCTCTTCTTTAATGCATAATCTTAGAGGAAGAAACCAAAAGTAGAGGTAGTGTTTCCATAAGAAACCGTATTTATGTCACATTAATGTTTGCTACCTTGGAATAAACTGAAGGACAGATATTAGTGGATAACTGAATTTTCTATCCTTGCTGCCTACACACATTCTACTGCTATAAAAAGAAAAATTTTTAAAAAATTTTAAACTTTTAACAATTTAAACAATTTTAAAAGACTTTTAAACAATTTCAAAATAAATTTATTTTGACAAATTTTACTACATATTGAGCTTATTCTTCAATAAGACAAAACCAACATTTTTTTAAAATGAAATTATCATCTTCAACACCTACTCACTTCTTGCTGCTTAATTTTTTACTGATTACACAATCTAGTTGCAACACTGAATAAATTTTTACCCTTCTTCTCCGGATCTTTGCCTTATCAAGAAAGATGGGAACTTTAAGCAAAGACAAACCTGTTCAGTTTTACCTTTCAGCTGGAACTTGTTTTAAAAGTGGGTATGAATTACTGAAACCAACTGCTCAAATGCCAATATAAGGACTACCACAAACACACAGCAACTAGCCCTCCATGAAAAAAATACCACACTGGACCAACACTGCTCCAAACCATGCAGCTGAGGCATTGGATTAAGAGGAAAAAAAATTAGTAAAAGCAACAAATAGACAAACAAAATACTTTAAAAATACAGCTGGGTCATTCTCCTCACCTAGTCCATCCAAAGGGATGCAAAATACATTGGTTTAACTTGCACGCTAAAGAGAACATAAGGGAAGACAAGGGGACAAGCCAGTCTCAATAACACTATTTAAATTGTACCATTTCCCTTCACAGTTGCATGTTTGTACTTCTGAAAACCAAAATCCTTTTGAAAGCACAGAATCACAGCCATCACAATTCCGCTCATCCTTATTTGATGCTGAAGGGATGATGGTAAGAACTAAACAATGGAACAGAGCAACAAACATACAGGTGATTCTGTGGCAATTAGCAGTACAAATTAAATTCTCACCCTCTTCCACTTTTACCGTTACACAGTCATGTTATGCTCTGCAATCTCCACCACAACAAACCCACATGTAACCACCTCATATCTAGAGCTTTCAGCACTAATACTTCCAGTATCATTATGACTCTCCTTGTGCTACAGATTTTGTTTTTCCTTCAGCATGATTGAGATGCCACCTTTCCTCAAATTACCTCCTAATACTGCAGCAGGAGGCTAAGGTTTTGTTTGCACAACTATCAAAAGACAGCTACAGTAATTTGTGATGCAGCCATTCATAGTGTATGAAGTGTTTGCCCAGACATGAAAACCACTGAGATTCAGTCTGGTGTTGTTGCTCCTCTCTCTTTTTCTGAGAAATCAAAATGATGGACACATCAGAATTTCAAAATTACAAGCTTTCTAAAATTCAATGGCATTTTGATGCTCTCTGTTTATCATTCCCTTAACATCAGAACTCTGAACTTTAGAATAAATCCACTTAAAATAGTCTTTAAACTTTCTTTATTCCAGGCATAATTGTCATGCACACTTCACAAACTTCTACTCTACACATGCAAACTGTCAATCATAGCATATTAAAGCTCTTGGGACATCCATTAGCTTGTCTCTAGCAAACAATTTTTAGGCTAGCATTTATTATTTGCTACCTTAAAATGACATGTGAGTGGATAATGGATATGATCTTTCCAAATAAGCGGTGATTCTGTGTAGTAGAAATACTACTCCACAGCTGCATTCTAATTGAGAAGTTGGCATTGGAAAAATCTCCCAATTCATACAGAGAGGCAAAAAACCCCAACCTTTTACATTAATTCATTGGCTGTCTCCTAGGGAAGAGCTCTGATTAAAGCAATGCTACCTGAACCACAGCTGCATGTACCTTGAAGAATAAGAGGCTAATTTCAGACTGTATAAGACCTATTTTCCTTCTGCCCTAAACAGCTGCAAAGGTTCTGCACATATGCAGTCAATTTATCCTGGATACCTCTGGAGAACAGAAGAATAAATAATGCAGAGGACAGGATACATGCCACAGATACTTTGAAATGCACAAAAGAAAATAATACAGAGAGTGGTCTACCTATCTTCAAGGAATATTAAACCTGCCAGCTTCAAGCTGACTCTGACAAAAACATCCAAGCAAGTATTCCAGACTGGTCCTAAAAATAGTATGAACACAGTAATATGGTGCAGTGCTTGAACTCAGAGCAAGTTTTGGACACCCTGGCTCTGCAATCATGTAGCAATCTTACTGCTCTCAACATGGAAGGCTGCTGCTACCAAAATCCTCAGCAAGGTATCACAGCTATTTATAGGCTCATTTTAAAATATTTATTATCTATATAACACCAATTATATGTTGACATTTGCATTAGTTTAGCAAATTCTGCTGGCCTATGAGAAAAAAATTCTAAAAAGGCCTCTCCTACTTCAATTATACCTTTTTAACCAAAGTAGGTTTAAATGCTGTTCAAAGGTAATTCCCGAGAGGGCGAACACTGCTGAGCTCCCTTCACTAATTAACGGATCACTAGTAGGAAAGAACCCCTAACTGTTCACCCCCTGCACCACATACTGTCGTAATTACCTTTGTGAAGCAACCAATTTGTCTTTCAGTTATTTTGTCCAAAATCCCAAGTGAATTGACTCAACAGGGAAAAGAAGAAAAAAAAAGGAAAAAGGTTTTTTCATACACACATTTATGAAAATTCATCTTTTTTATGATTGGCAAAGAATCTAGGAGCTAAGTTTCTCCAGCAAGAGTTAAGAAAAGGGGATTTCAGTAAATTATGAAAGTCAGAAGTGATAGACTGACTAAAGGAACAAAAAGCTTTTCTTGAGATTACAAATATGGATACATCACTGAAAAGCTTTCCCTTTGTGCAGCTTTTGAGAAAGTTAATTATATCATCACTTCATAATCACGACAGCTATGGGAAACAGCAAAACACTATCACAGCTGTTGTTTGCTTTTTCCAGACCACTGGAACAGGCACCTATGCACTGCCTTTCAAAATACTTCCTTGCAGAGTTCCTAATGAACAAGCTCTCTCTGTGTTTATGCCCATTTGCCACATGAATCCAGTTGGAGATAAAATATAAGCTTTACTGCCAGTTATTTTACAACAGAGATTAGACTGCTCTTCTTCTCTCCTTTTCACAAATCTATGAAAATAAAATCCAAAAAACCCTTGCAGACATTCGTATTTTTTTTGGATGCACCTCAATGAAACACACAAGAAACAGGCAAGAATCACGGTTGCCAAACAAGACAGAAGACAGGCTGGCTGCAAAAAACACGCCAGGAACCAGGTCATTTACTACACTCCATTTGTAGAATTCTCCATTCTGCTGAGGTACCTTCCTGTTTTGTGAACATTATTTAGGATACAAAGTTTTAGTCATTAAAGAAATCTAAGACACAGAAGTATCTTGCTTTGAAATAATGTAGCAAACAATATAATGAAATCTCTCAGTGAATTAACATATCTATCCCTCATTTTGGTTCCTAAGTGAAGCAGTTTGGGACACTCCAACACATAAAATGTGGGAACTTATATCTTCCAGGGAACAAGGCTTTGGACTTCCTGTGTTTCACTTCATTGTCACTGCTAGTGCAACTTTTACATATATGACTCGGGCTCACACTAAATCCCATCTATAATCTACTGTGATATCTATTTTTTATCTAAAAATAAGTACCTCACAGGACCATTGAATGAAGTGACAAGACCTGAAAGCACTTGGGTCTTAATTCAGTTCACTCATGAAACACAGCTCTGAAAGCCAAAAGAGCCCACAAGAACCTGCTGACGTTCAAGAAGATCCTCTTCAGAGCTCAAAACCATTCCTCTGGGCAAAGAGTTGGTATGGCAGAAGACTTGCATGGGTTAACATAGAATTTCTGGATGAGTTAAAAAAAACAAACAAACAAAAAACAAAGTGGAAGCAGACAGAAGGTAGAGGTAAGAAAAACACTTTGTAAGAAGAGAGAAACACTGCTTGAGCTGGAAGCAGTCCAAGCTCAGCTGGAGTTGAGAGAGGGATGTTAAGGTACACTGGCAACAAAAGGAAGACAGGAAGAATAAGAAAACTGTAGGCCTGCTGCTCAGCTAGCAGGGGACACAGAGACAAAGTACACAGAAAAGACTTTGACACTCAGTGTTGGCTTTGGCTGATTTTGTACTGATGAGGTCTGAGCCCATAGCAGAGTTCTGGGGAGAAGCAGCACTATTCACGAGTAGACCAAGTTAGAAAGCTCTTCAGCAACTGGGACATCCACAGAGTCACAGTATCAGACCAAATGCTTTTTCCTTGGGTCACCAGGAGAATTATGCAAACAAATTTTCTTTTCAGAAGCCACATCCATCCAGCCTATATTTGGAGTAAGTAAATCAATCTGTTTTCTATTGCAAGACATTTAGCTCCATAAACAAGGAAAGAATACGTTGTTTGCCTTCTAACACAGCATCTCAAAGGATCCTTAGACCTAAACTGTTGATGCATGAACTGAATAAGTGAACTATAAAATGAGTGACACAGCAGCTGAACTACTGAGCTCAAAGGGCTGTAACCAAAATACCATGTCCAGGTGGCCTCTAAGGAAGTTTCTCTAGACCAATACCGGGTATAAGCTTTGTCCATAGTAATGACCAGAAAGATGGAACAGAGTGTCTCCTCAGCAATTCCCTGAGGATACAGGAACTGGGTGAAGTGCTTTATAAGCTAGAGGGAATATCTGCTATTTAGAGATGCCTTGAATGGCTGGAGAAGCAGCCTGGGAGAAATCTTGCAAAGTTCCACAAAGACAAAGTCCTGTATCTCTGTTGGAATAACCCCATATAGGCTGGGAGCCAACCATATGGAAAACAGCTTTGCAGAAAAGGTCTTGGGGAGCAAGTTGAACAGGAGTCAGCAGCATGACCTTGCAGCAGAGACAACCACACACTGGGTTGTGTTAGCAAAATTGTAGCCAGCAGACCACGGGAAGTGATTCTTTCCTTTCATCTGGCACTTGTGTGAACACAGCTGAAGGATTCTGCCCAGTTTTGGGACCGCCTGTACGAGACATTAACATATGGAAGTGAAGCCCGGCAGATGGCTCTGAAGGTGAGTAGTGACTGAAGTCAGGGTATACAAGGAGAGCCTAAGACAGCTGCATTTGTTCACTCTTAAGGAAAAGTTATTACTGCTGCTACCAGTGACCTAATTGGAGGTTATACAGAAGGCAGAGCCAGACTCATCCCAAAGAAGCAGTGATAGAACATGAGACAATTTACACAGTCCACACCTCCAGACAGAAAACTTGCAACAAAGTTTTGATTCAACACCAAAGCAGGTGACCAGAGAAGTTGCAGAACCTCCATCCTTGGAATTATATAAAACAATTGGAAAAAAACCTGAGCAATTCCATCCAAGTTAGTCTTGCACTGAGCAGGGAGTAATACCAGATGACTTTAAGTCCTTTAAAATTTAAATGATTAAACTTCCAATGGCAATCAAAAACAAAAAAAAAAAAACCAAAAACCAAAAAACAAACAAAAAAAACCCCAAAAAAACCCAAAAAAAACCAAAAAAAAAAAAAAAACCAAAAAAAACAAACAAAAAAAACCTAAACAAAACCAGAACTCTACAACTTGATCCTAGCAGATAAACACAGTGAGGCTCTCAATACTCCCCTCCATCAAAGCTTTCTTGCTATAGCCAAACATAGGTCAAGAAATACGGGAGGAAAGAAACCTAGAACATTTACCATAATAAGAACAGATGAAAAGGAGACTTACTGTGTTCAGATGAAAAGGAGATTTACTTGTGCTGCATATATGATTACCAGTTATTTGCTGAAAGTATGCCCAGAGCAGCTGCCTTTAGCTAACCATGTACAACGTTCTGTCCTCAATGCTTTCACCATTCCAACCACTATACGGTTTAAGGCACAAAGCCCCGCACTTTGCATTTGCTTAGTGCCACTGTAGAAAACAACATTTATGTCCTATCAGTCACCCAAAGAGCAGATCTTGTAGATCACTACCATTAAAGGTCTGTGCTCAATGCATGTGAGGGAGCTCTGAGGTTTGGTTCACTCCTAGAAGCAGCTCCAAGACACAGGTGTTTATCTGGAAGACACAGTACTGGAACTTTGCACAGGGTTTAATGGCATGAATGGCTCTTACCTATAAAGGGTGCATTATCAGGGTAGTCAGTTTCTCAGTAGTAGCATATATAAAAATAGGAAAAATTATGGAATTCTTTTCCAATATTCCTTGTTGCTGTTTATACGACACTTCTACGAAAACATTATTAAATGTGGAAACAGTGCTACAGCTGGTTTGGAAAAACATAGCATCCTCAACCAGCACTGAAAAAAACCATTATGAGTTAGTGTTATAGTATAGCAATAACTTTGCAAAACAGCTCTTAACAATGTAAAAAGAAATACCTGAGAGACAGTGAATTTGAAAATAAAATTAAAGCTATTCAAACTTCTAAAATCTTATCTATGAATTTTTTTAGATTAGACTATACAAGCATTTGACATTGCTAACAGTTTTGGAAAAGAAAATTGCATGTGTTTCTATGGATGGTTAGGATGCTCCTGATGAAGGAAGACATGTCAGGGAGAAAAGAAGGGTAAAGGCAGAACTCCCAAAAGAAAATTTGATCTCACTTCCTTTCCTAATTCTCTGTAACACACCTCTCCTCCTCTACTTTTCCAGGAGCTTTCTCCAGTTTGAAGTTCTGGAAGAAAATATCCCCTAGGCTCTGATCTCTACACCCTGTATTGCTTCTGCTTATTTCCCCAAACGTTCCTGTACTTCCTCCTCTAGGCCACCAGAGAACTTGCTCTCAAACAGGGCAGCAGGAATAATGAACAAGTTATTGCTAATGCATCCAAACCCACTTAAAGCATGATTAAAGCACTTGCTTTTGAATGCATCTCTAGACTGCTGAAGAGGTTTTGAAGAAGATCTGGTATAAAATTTACAGCATATTTGTACACTTGCCTTATGCACAAGACAATTCCCTCCCCTCAAGTAAACAAAGTATCTGAAAGCTATACAAGTGAGGCTTACAAAAGAGTCTGCAAGGTGAAAAATTTGCTCTCCTAAATAGCAGTATATAACCCTTAAGTCCTTAAAATTAAATAGGTTTGATTAAAACATATAGAATGTGGTAATTCTGCTTTATTGAGAAAGCAATCTAAGGACCAATCTCTTGCTCAAGAAAGCTGTCCTGCCAAAAAACCACAAAAACGCCCCAACTAAATAAAAATCAAAACAGATTATGGAGATGAACACTAAGGATATCAAAAGAAAACCAAGGAGTCTGCCATCACAGCCACCAGCAACAGAATCTCTGAGATCTTACTGTCAATAACTCATTTACATATTTTTCAGCATTGTTTGAGTCTTCTGTTCCAAGAAACAGTTCAGTTTCTTCTCTCTTCCCTCCTGAGCCCTCCAAACAAGAAACCTGCCCATCTTATGGCATAGCACAAAGAATACAGGTTGTCTTCAGAAGAATTCAAGACTCCCCTGATTCCCTTCTCCAAAGGGGAATGATCCTCAGTTGTCCACTACTTCATTGTTTAGAAATCATGGCAGATGATAGACAATTCAGGAGTCCTGTGCTACTCTTGAAGGGAACCCATTTTCATTGTATAAGGTTCACTGGTCTAAATTTTGCCTATAATTAAAACTTCTGACTCGTTCTCATATTCAGAATATAGTATTTTGAGCAGCTATCTCAATTACAAAATTAGTTTTCTATTACAAATGCAGAGAGAAGCAAATGCACAGATATACACTCTAGACATAAAATTTACAGACTTCAACTTCTCTTTGGGCAGCCTACTACACCTTCAACATGAAGTTAGAAGACAATTTTTATTTCATTTCACTTTCACTATTTGGGTGCTTGGTGTCATATTACCAAGATGTGAAAGGCAGTGGCAGTAAAAGAAAAAAATAAAAATATTACCCTATAGTATTATTTCCAGTGAGGAACTTCCCTCTTCATTTCCCTCACTATCCGTTAGTGGTTCCCCCCAGTCACAGCTTTTGCTCAGGGGCACTGTGCATGAGCCTCCTAGGGAAGCACTGAGCAATACAAGGGCCTCTCAAACACATGCAGGAGAAAACATGTGCAGCACTGTCTTGTTCTAGAATTTCTTTAAAGAAATATACCTAAAAATAAATAAAGAAGTATACCTGACTGCGAGAACAGGCAAACATACAGAATGATTGGATAGAGAAAAACCAAAGAGCCACACCTTGCCTTAGGGGAGAATGTCATGAGCCACTCTCCCATCAGCATTTATTCCACTGTCATGGATTCATCTTAAAGACCTGTCCTGCCCACTATTAAGCAATATACCGAGAAGGCAGAAACTTCTCTCTCCAAGGGCCCCATGACATTACTATGCATCTCTTGTTCCAGCCTTGCAAACAGCTGTACAAAACCCTCCACAGCCTGTGCCGTGCACTGCTCACCCCTTCACTCAGCTCTTGAGGCAGTGGTCATGCCAGCCTGTACCTCTCCTGTCCTGTCTCCAGTTTATTTTCAGCTCCCATCAGCCCAGTACAATACTGAAAAGTTGGAAGTGCAAAGAGTTGCTCTGGGACTGCAGGTATCCCTTTGCACTGCAATCTCCCTCGTGTCAACCCAAACTTCAGTAAGTCCAGGGAACAAGAATATTAGCATGAGGCACAAAGCCCTCCACAACTGTAGTGATCTCCTATTATAACATTTCTTCCTTTTTTCCAGCATATTAAATTCCCATCTGGAAAAGAAATATGCTTATCCAAAAGTCTGGAAAAGAATTACTGATAACTCACTGCTACTACTAAGCAAGACCAGCTTAGTAAGCGGTTTTCAGAGCTACATATCATTGTGTATTCTGTCCTATGAACCACTGATGGAACACTAAAACTGACATAACACTAACCAACTCACTTATCCTCAAATATGCCAAACTCCAAGAGCCTATGTTAGGTGGCACATCCTTGAGATAAGGAGCAGAAGGCCAAGAAGCATTGCAGGTCTTATGTATTCATGGCAGTTGGTAACAAGAAAAAGTTACCAGAACTTTAAAGCTAATCTGATACACCTTATCAGAGACTCTGAATATCACAAGACAAACAGACAACACATTTTTACAAAGCTTTTTCAGCCTGTCTAAAGAAAGAGGTCCCCTCACACTCCCAGACCGCTCAGAACAACTCTTCCAAAACTCATAACAAATCTACTAAAAGGAATGATTCATTGGCTTGATTCATTTAACTAGGCATCTTACAACACAGGGCCATGGCTGATATAATGACACTGAATAATTACACAGATAACATTACACTTAATTATATTTTTTAAAGAAACAACTTTCAACTGTATTCTTCTTAAAGTTTTGTGTATACAGTTCTTTTAAACCACATTAGAAACTGGTTTAAATGACCCATACACAAAGAAACAGCAGGCAAAAATAGAGACAAGCTGCAGATCATAGTTATTTCCTACTGGTTTTCTTTTTTGTTGGCAAACATAACTCTTACTGAGGCATATTTAATTTGCATTGATCAACTGTGTCATGAAGAAAGAAAAGCTCACTAACTTCTGTCCACTTCTTCAAATTTGTAGTTGTCTATTTAATGGACACATTCCATGGTGTCTTTAAACAGTACATATTGCTTGGTTTTGCTCATTGGCTTGTATTTCAAATAACAGTGAAAACCAATCTAGCTATTGTTTTAATACACAGATGTGAATGAAAAGTATGAGGCTCCTCACTACAGTCTTTCATACAGTATTTTAGCACGCTATTGCCATCTATATATAAACATTTCAAATGTGCTTTTCAAACCCTACCAAGCACATGTGTTTTCTAACCCTAAATGACAGCAAGCTCCCAATACTTTAACCAGAGCTTACCCAGGTAGAAGCGCACACTTCAAAGGGATAATGAGTACTTGTACTGTTCATTTGGGATGTGTCCTCACATTCCTAACCAGTTCATCCATTCATTAGCAGCTACATTACTCTGTACTCCTCTTTGGACTTCTAGAGTTCTATCTACCATTACCTCCAATCATTCTTTAATTTTATGGCCCATTTTATTCTCCCAAGTATTTAAAATAGATTGATTAAAATCCTTAATACCTTAAGAAAAAAATCATATCAAAATTTGTTCACACAAGTCCCCCTTAGTTCTGCAAGTCACTTGTGTTACGGAAGGTCCGGAATCTGGCCCAATACATCTCCGGAAAAGTAAGAATCATCACACCAGCCTTTTTTTTCTTGTTTGTTTGTTTTTAGGGAAAAAAAGAAAAAAAAAAAAAAGGAAAAGAAAAAGATAACTATAGCACAGGCAGCTTATCTCCACAAAATACACACACCAGTGATTGCATTTGAGTACTGGCAAAGGTGGCTTAGGTCATGCATGTAAATGGCAGCCTAAAAAAAAACTTCAAAAAAAAATGCTGTACTGTGACAACTAAAGATCACAGAATCAATGAGGCTGGAAAGGGCCACTGAGACAATCGAGTTCAACCTATGACCCAACACCACCGTGTCAACCAGACCACGGCACTAAGTGCCACATCCAGTCATTTCCTGCACATCTCCAGGGACAGCGGCTCCACCGCTCCGTGGGCAGCCCATTCCAGTGTCTAATCCCCCTTGCTGCGGAGAGATTCCTCCTCGTGTCCCACCTACACCTCCCCCGGCGCGGCTCAGGACCGCGTCCTCCCGCCCTGGCGCCGGCTGCCTGGCAGAAGCGGCCGCCCCCCACCCAGCACAGCCTCCTTTCGGGGGGCTGCAGGGGGGGCCCCGTCACGGCGGCTCCCGAGGAGCCGGGCCGAGGCCGCACCGCCGGGCCGGCCACTGCCCCGGGCCCGGGCGCGGCCCCACCCCGTGCGCGCAGCCTATCGGCCTCAGCCACACCGCCGGGCCCGCCGCGGGGCCGCTCCCTCCTTCCCGGCCGCTCGCCCTCCCTCCCGGCCGCCGGCACCTGCTGGGCGGGGGAGGGGAGCGAGGGAAGAACCCCGAGCGGGGCCCGCCGGCCACCCCAGCGCCGCCCTGCCCGAGCCGGCGCGGGGAAGGCGAGGGAAAGGCAGCGGGGAGCCGGCGGCTTTTACCAGGAGGAGCAGGAGGCAGCCAGGGTCAGGCAGGAGCGGGAAGATGGCGGGTCTCATGGTAGATCGGGCGCCCGGGAGCGGGGAGGGGAGAAGCGCGGCTCCCACTCTCCGCGGCGGCGGCTCCTCCACTTCCCCCGTCGCCAGGAAACACCCGGGCAAGTTCCACCGCGGGGCCCCGCGCTCCGCCGCGCGCTCCCGGGGCACGCCGGGAACCGTAGTTCCGGGAAGGGGAGGGCAAGGAGGAGGAGAAGGAAGGAAAGGGAGAGAGAGAGAAAGAGGGAGGAGGCGTGGATCCCAGAGCGCACCGGGGCTGCCCGCGGGGCGGTGCCTGGAAGCGGCGGCGGCGCGCCGAGGGGAAGGGCGGGGTGGAGGTGAGTTACGGGGCGCAGCTGCAGCGCCGGGCGGGGGAGAAGGGAGGGGAGGATGGAGAGAGGGAGGCGGCCCTCGGCGGTCTGGGCGAGGCAGGGTTAACCCTTCCCGCCTTGTGGCGCGGGTGTCCCGGGGCACCGCACCCTCTTCCGCTCGGGATCGCTCCCTGCCAGCCCACAGCTGTCCGCGCTTCCTTCGGATCCCGCTTTGTGCCTGCAGCCGGGACTGGGCACACGCCTTTGGCTGTGGGGTATGGGAGAAGGGATGTTCGGGCACTGTCCGCCGTGTGGTCCTCGTGTCCTGGGAGTTTGGGGGGAAACTTTCTGCTTGGAAGCCTGCGTGTGACGGGGCACAGCGGCTGCTGGGAGGGTCGGGAAACTTCAGCTCGGTGGAACGTCATCGTCGATGTTTATCCCTTGGCGCCTCAGCAGATTTGCGCTTTCTGCCGCTCCCTCGGTTGTAAATGTTGAAAATGAAGTGCGCCCGAAATTCAGGGCTTAGCCCTTTTCCAGTAAAACTTTGCACCTTGCAGAATACGTACGTGCTTTGAGACCTTGCAGAGCTGTCTCAAAATGATCACACCAAGCCGCGCTTTGCGTTTGTCACATTTCCAGTGTGCATACGAGTATGAGGAAGGAGACTGGGTGTAACACCTTGTGAAAGAAAATCCTTTACATCAGCCTTCTTCAAGTCAAGACTGGCTGGGTTTCAAATAAAACCTGACAGGCTCAGACTTTGTGTGACCCTGCAAAAATCTTGTGGCCTGTCAGTATCGTGAGCTGCAAACACTCTCGCACACATAGATAGACATACAAGGCATGGATTTTTTTATAGCCTGAAATTGAAACTTGGCTTTTATCAGTTCTGCTATGACTACCTTAAGAACTTGTGCTCTTTGATCTGTAGAATGAACATCTTATGCACTAACTCACATTTGAAAAATCTTTGATATATTTTCAAAGCTCAGTCTTCACTTGGGAACTATCAATAAAAATTGATAGCATGATTGTGCTATCATGTTTGAATTTTAACAACCTCATGTTTTGCTGAATAGAAAAATGATGTAATTCTTGCTATCTGCGTAATGCAAAGTAGATATATCGTAGTTTGGTATGAAATTTTACAAACCTTGAAGAGGCCTTGGTGTCCATGTGAGTGTCCCTTCATTTTAAGTGACTTGAGAAGGCTAATAGTTTTCTACATGTTAACTTGAAGAAGAAAAGTCAATTATTTGCTTGATTAAAGTAGTATGATGCATATTACAGATAACATCAATTATGTAGCATTTTATAAGTAGATTTCTTGAATTTTATTGACCAAATGTCTCTTTTTTTTTTTTTGTTAATGAGAATCTTTGTCAAGCAAGTCTTCCAGATAGCAGTTCATCTGTTTGTTATATACACCAGAAAAATACCTGGGGAATGTTACAAATTTTCCTTTTCTAGTCCCTCTTAGTATTTCAGAACTTCTCTGATGCAGAATTAGCCCATTCAATGGAATCATGACACTTTTCTAAGAATTGCAGTAGAGATAATGGGTTGCTTCTGATTATGAATGCTTTACACAAAGTAACTGTTGCTTTCATCTGAAACATCTTTCATTGTTAATTCTCTGCTGTATGGAGTCACTTTTATGGAAAAATTATTGTTGATGTTATTGGGAAGTTTCTAATGCTTCGCTAAGTTCTTTGGTATTTGCTGAATTTTATGCTGCTGCCCCTGGATTTCTTATATTTTAGTTTATTTGTTGAGGGGTAAACTGTGAAGAAAATGGAGGAACTAGATAGCAAGATCCCCTGAGAAAATGCTCTTGGAGGTGCTGGGTCACTTCTTAAGCACCACCTCCTAATGAGCTGGCAATTTCAAAATGTCAGAAGTCATGCACACAAAGTGGAAGGCTTGGCTGGCCAGGGATCTGTCTTCTTTTGGAGCTAATGGAAAAAAATAAGGTGTAGTCCAATGGAAGTAAGGTCAGGTGATGGAATATTTTTGGAGTTCAGTAAAGCTTTTGTCCTCCTGGACAAGATGTCCAGTGCACAACTGAACAAACACATCATGTGATGGCTGAGCAATGGGCTTACTGGTCGGGCACAAATGGTTACAGTGGATGGGGTGACATCAAACTGAGGACCTGTCACTAGTGGGGCTCTGCAGGGCTCCATCCTTGGCCCTGCCATTTTCAGTATCTTCATTACTGGCTTGGATCTGCAACTGGAAGGGATACTAAACAAGTTTGCAAATGATAGGGAATTGGGAGGAGCTGGTGTCTCCCTCGAGAGCAAAGAGGCCCGGTAGAGAGACCTCAGCAAGTGAGGGGACTGGGCAGTCACCAACTCTGTGAAGTTTAACAAGGCAAAAGTGCTGGATTCTGCACCTGGGTGTATGGACAGATTGAGGAATGAGATGCTGGGATGCAGTGCCATGGAAAGGGACCTGTTTGATGGCAGGTTGAATCTGAGCAGTGCCCTGGAGCCAGGAGGACCAACTCTGTCCTGGGGGGCATCGGACACAGCATCACAGCCGGGCAAGGGAGGGGATCGTCCTGCTCTGCTCTGGGGCAGCCGCTCCTTGAGTGCTGGGGTTGATTTGGGTGCCACAATGTATGAGGGATATAAAGCCATTAGAGAGTGTCCAGAGTAGGGTTATGAAGATGTGAAGAGCCTTGAGGGGAAGCTGTGTGAGGAGCAGCTGAGGTTACTTGGTCTGTTCAGCCTGAAGAGGGGATTGAGGACAGACCTCAGTTACAGCTTCCTAACGAGGGGAAGAGGGACAGACACTGATCTTTGTGGTCACCAGTGACAGGACCTGAGGGAATGGCCTGAAGCCGTGTCAGGGGAGGTTTAGGCTGGACATTAGGAAAAGGTTCTTCACCCAGAGGATGTTTGGGCACTGGAACAGGCTCCCCAGGGAAGTGGTCACAGCGCCAGCCTGACAGAGCTCAAGAAGCATTTGGACAGTGCTGTTGGGCACATGGTGTGACTCTTAGGCATGTTCAGTGCAGGGCCAGGAGCAGGACTTCAGTGGTCCCAGGGTGTCCATTCCAGTTCAGGATATTCTGAGATTCGATACTGCAGGAATATAAGTTGATATTTGATAACATACTTTATTGGTTACTGAATTAAAGCATGCATGGCAACACTCTGAAGAACAGTCTGATTTGTAGAGAAACATTATACAGACTTTTGTAAAGCTTGTGGACTGAAATTTGTGGTTAAGGCAATGAAACTACAATATATAGGTATATGTTTCTTAATGCAAGCTTGCTTTCTGGTGAATTTTGGCTAGAGGTAGATTTAATTAACAGATAAAACCCATGTTTTTTCTTTTCTGTTTTTAATAGACATTCTCTTTAGCATTGTTTGAATAATGTTAAGGACTCACTATGAAAATAATTCTGTTTTATTAATGTGGTTTTGGTTTTTTTCTAGAACTGAATTTCTATAAAAGATGTTGGTGGCACAGATCTGACCTATAGTAATACCTTGAAAGAGTATGAATATTTCAGCAAACTGCCTCTTCAGTGGTTCCTCGTTAGCATCTGAAGTGCATGCTGCTGCTGTTAATGGAGATAAGAGTACCCTCCAAAAGCTAATAGCAGGTAAATGTTTTCATTGTAAATGCATTTGGATTACTTTGAAACTGGAGCTTTTTAGTTTTGACTTGCAGCTCTGATCTTTAAGATATTTTTGATTTCTTGATTATATGTGCTTCTAGAATAAATGTTGCCCTGAAAATACGACTGATTTTTCTTACTTTTTATTACTTGTCGCCTTTGATTGGTACTTCTTTGTGAGGTAAAATAGAAAATTGGTAAATGATAGAATCCCTTTCAGGGAATTTGAAGCTCTGGAGAAGTGTTTCATGCTTAAATACTTTGGCTGCAAATGTTTATTTTTTTAAATTCCTTTTAGGAAAATTAGATAAGTGTGTTTTTACTGATGATTTGTTTTAGTTTCTGAGGTCTTGTCGCTGTGTAGTATTTGTGAACAAAATGAGCCGCCCTTATTTGTTACTTTGATTCTAATAGACTGACACTGTTTCTCAAGAGAAATTAAATGTAATGAGAGAGGCTAGTCCTGTTGAATCTGAAGTAAAAAAAATTCTCATCCCTTAAAAAGCTCAGGATTTTGCCTTCCCTTGCTCTCCAGGAATGATATGGCATTCCAGGTTAATAGTTTTCAAAAGCAGTGTATATTCTATGTTCCAAAACCAGACTTGCATATAGTTGGAACGCTGCCATGTGATAGGTGAAGACTTGGATTTTTCAGAGCTTCTGATTAAATTCAATTCCAGGTGATACTGGAGAAGTTCTATTTGCTCAGCATTTTTTGGAAAATCCTATTCCCAGAGCTTTGCAAAGGTTGAAGGGCTGAAAAGGACTGAAAGGTTGAAATTGTAAGAAGCACAGTCTATATTTATGGCACTTACTGTCAGTTTTAATGTGTGTGAAGGATTTTATGGTAATAGCAGTCAGGTTTCTTTATGTGTCTTCTGCTGACTGTGTTGAAGGCAAGGCGAAGATCTGTGTGGGTCTGTTGTCCAAGCTGCACAGAAAGCAGCAAGGGGCTCTTCTTTACAAGATGTACCTACCTAATTTTCTCTCAATGGAACTAGAACTGATTTGAATCCAACAGGAACATGTTTGAGGGAACTGACTTTATGAAAGCTGCACTTGTTGAAAAAGTTTTTTGTTGGGCCTTTGACTTTATTATGTCATATGGTGGTTCAAACATATACTGTTTGCACTTAATGGTGTGCATTTGCTCTTTTGAAAACCATTTTATAAACAGCAGATGATATGGAGATACTTCTAGAAATCTGTGAGATTCAACTATAAAGGATCTTTAAACACCTGGGTTTCTAAAAAAACTTGCTACCTGAATGTGGAGAGGGAAAAAAAAGTTTGGGCTTTTAAATCCTGAAGAAGCAACCAAGAGTTTTTGCTAACTTCATGGTGGTTTTGTTAATCTCAGAGCCAAAAGACATTTTTGGAAACGCAGAGGAAAAACTATTTCTTGTTGCTTGTACATCTTGTCGAATATACCACAAAACAGCCATTAGAACCAGATAAAGGAATTAATCTTTTTTTAATGATGATCATGCAGCAACAAGATAAAAATGCTGGTTTACTTTTGCATGGGAGAGAAAACTGCACAATCCTTGCAGCATTTGCTATAGTAGCAAAATCTGGCTTTTCTGCTTTGCCGTGTTTGACAGGATATGACACAGACCTTACTTTTGCCAGAACTGGACCAAACAGGAAAAAAAAAAACACAAACCCAGAACTTTACGTATTGCCTAGCAGAAGAAGAATGCATTAGAGTAATATTTTTAGCTGTTTACCAGTCACTGTTGAAAGTATAACTTGATGCCAGAAGCAAATTGAGCAATTGGTGCTGCTCACTGAATTTCTTGACTGCTCTCAGCAGCAGCAGCTAATTCAGGACAGTACTCCAGCGTTGTGTGTGCTGGATTGCTTAACAACACCTTGATAATACAGCCAAGCTTTGCATCCTGGATACATAGCTAGCTGTGGATGTGGCAATGGAAAGTCTTGACTTTCTCCTCTTTTCAGGGAGGAACTTTTAGCCTCTAAATTCATTATTACTTTCCTCTTCATGCTTTCCCTGTTCAGTTATTAGCATAGGAGGGGCATAGAGGCTGGCCACACCGTCACTTAGAGCAGCCCCTCAAATCTCTTTGGTGATTTTTCCTTCTGCCATCTGTAGCTTGGTGGAGCGTGTGTGGCTGTGTACAAACATAGATGCTTTATTTGCATATAATTAGAGTATGGATGAGTTTTGAAGGAACAGGTGTTTGAAATAATACAGTGTGTTCTGGATATTGCGTTCCTTTTGAGACCCTGTGTCAGAGAGAGGCACAGACAGAATCAAAGGTAAGTAGAAATTTTATTTAGAGGAAGAGGGGCTTGGAACAAAATATCTCTCTATATTAAGCACTGCTAATGCTTAATCACAGGACTTTCTAAAAAGCCTGTGTGTTAAATACCATAAAGTACATGCCAAGTGTTAATTGTATAAGCAGTGTTCTAACAGAAGTGTGCTAATTGTTTTCATTGCATGAGTTGTCCTGTCCTTGTTTTAGAATTGTATGTTCTTAGGCTTTTGGGAATGCTCACCGTATTTTCTTTCCTGTGTTTTACACAACACTGAACGTGTCTTTAATTAATAGTTCTTTAGTGTTAAAATTCATCTGTATGATTTTAATCCGAGGGAAAAAGTGAGCACAAGTTAATTTTGTTTTTGGAAGATCATTTTCCAATTTTATGCTTCGGGAAGAGGCATCTAATTGTTTTAATTGTTTAAAATAACATAATAATGATTACAATAGTCATTATACTGAAGTGTCTGTTCAGTACAACTCCTCATTCTAAAACCCGTATCATGCATTGCTTGCATCCAAGTGCTTCGAAATCTCTGATGTGATGCTTCATTGTAAATTTCAACTAAACTAAAATATGCAGTTGTGCTCTTTTGTTTGATCCTCCTCTCTACTTCTTTCTTGCCTGCTCTACATTGTGGGAGGTAGAATAAACCTCAGGTATTGCACCAGGCAGGATTCTTTCAAGTGGCAAGAAATGGTCTGTCTTTTAATGCTTAGGGAGAATTCACACCCTCCTGCTCCCTTTCTCCTTTTCTGGTTTGAAAAACACATTGAAACGTTAAGAGTCCAGTATGACTGCTTGCATAGAGTGTGAGGAAGTGATGAAGTACAGCTGTGAGAATTAAATTTCGGACTTGGGCCCTGGATTCTGTAGTGTTCATGACCTCTGTTGGCAATAGGCTTATGGAATGCATATTCTGGTGGGCTGAGGACTTTGATTCTAAAAGGGGAGGGATCTAAAGGAATTTCTTCATCAGGTAGGTATGTGAAGAGAATTTATTTTTGCCAAAGCACATTTTAGGTACGCTAATATGTGAATGTTTTAGAGGCTCCCTGTGCTTTCTTGATTGCAGAAAGTAGTAATTTGCTGTCGCTGTGAAGTTTACAAGGTGTTGTGGATACTGACTTTTCATGAGCTTCATCTCCCCTTAGCACCTGATGGTTATATATAATAGCTCCTAGCCCTTTTCCTGTCTCTTAGCCTGAGTGCAAAAACACTTCTAGTGAAATGCTCGCAGGATATTAACCATTTTAAGGGCCTTACAGAGCCCTGGTAAACAACAGGAGAAGATAGTTTCTTTACTTTAAGAAACAGGAGCTTCAGGAAAATTACTAGCACCCAGTTTTTGAAGCTGTTGCTCATTTCTCCCTCAATCTGTATGCAGTCATGGAAACTCCTTGTCATGGGCTGCATCACTTTTTGGGAACTGAAAATGAACATAGATAGCTGTTGCTTTGCTTAGTTATGCTGCACTTCAGCTTGTCATTAGTCTCTAAATCTTATATTTACATATATACATATATGTGTATATATATATATATATATATATATATATATATCCTCTAACATTCTGTAACAGAAAGGGAACTGGAATCTGAGAGCAAGGTGCTGATTTTGGACATTGCTGATTTAGGAACCAATGTTATCTAAGTCCATGTGCTTGTGTCTTATTGGGAGAAATGAATGTTTATGTATTTCCCTTAATATATTTGAGTGTTCAAGTCCCATCAACGTCAAGCAATTTAAGACACTGTTGAGGTTATGTTAAAATTTAGCAGTGAAATGTGGTTTAGTGATGTCTAAGTGACCATGTGCAGCTAATGCTGGAAGAGCACCTGACTGTACTTAATTTATTAGAGAATCTGGCTTATTGGTTGGGAACAATGACATGCTAAATCGTGCTTGGGACCATAAGATATGCAGAGGAGCAGGCTAAACAGCAGTCTGAAGGTATTATAATGCAGAAAGGTGTTCAAAAATCAGCCTGTTCCTGAGAAAGCTAGGTGTAGGTCAGTAGACAACTTCTTGCAGGGTTCTTTGGGGGTTGTTTGCTTATTGTTTTGGTTTTTGTAAATTGCTAGTGACATAAAAATTAGTTGTAAAACCAGTGGGTTATCAAGGTGAAGTGGCAGTTAAAGAGAAGGCCACAGGTAAAGCCTGAAAAGACTTTTTCTATATCTGCATCACAGAGGAGTTTGGAAATATTCTTAAACTTCTTTTTGCTGAGCAAAAAGACTTTTCTCAATGCAAATCACATTTTCGAGGCAAAAAAAAAAGGTATTACAGAGCGAATCATGTGATTGACATGGTATTCACTCTATAGTTTTAAAGGAACTAAAAATGTACTGAGTGAGTAAATGATTTCTCTGACTGGCAGTATTCTCCTTGACAGTGTTTTTTGTTAGTGGCTTGATTGGTAGGGAATGAATTTTAATTCTTGATATGCCCCTTGATTCGTATTTAATCTGCTTTCTTCTTCTTCTGGGTGAATCAATAGAAATTATAATTAAGAGTAAAATTACTGGATATGTAAATAAGTATAATATGCTGGGGGAGAGCAAAGACTATAAAGAAGCAGCATGCCTCTGCTGGAGTGTTTCTGAAGCATCAACAGTCATACAGACAAAGGAATAATTAAAAAGCAAAACTAACTTTCCTGTAAAATTCAATGTTCCTTGGGTTGTTGTTGACAATGTTGCTCTTTTGGAGATCTGGAGAATCTGGATGTGTGGGGTAGTTGATATCCATGAAGTTAAAGGTGCTTGCCTTTAAGTGGTGACATCATGGAAATGGAAACTTTATAGTGAAACTGCTTTGTTTGGAGGATTTTTTGGACTGTGAGGAAGAATAGTGTTTCGGCTTTTTTTCAATAGGATCTCAGATTACTGCCTTACTAACTTTATCAATTCAATAAAGTTTGAGAAATACTATTTTAGTAGTTTCCATGTTGTCAGGCATCCTGAAGTAAATAATG
This sequence comes from Turdus rufiventris, assembly GCA_013186435.1. NCBI lineage: Eukaryota > Metazoa > Chordata > Aves > Passeriformes > Turdidae > Turdus > Turdus rufiventris. The sequence goes on from PYHW01010717.1 coordinate 176,416, forward strand.
GTATGGATATAATATTGACATTTATGCTTTTAAAATAAACATTACTGTGAGTAGGCTTCAAACTTTGTTTTAGTTACAGTGTTTGCAGGTTTCAGGAGGTATATTTAATTTCTGTGCTGTTGATATTTTTTAAGTAATCTGTGCAGCTGAGATCTATGTAATTATTTGAAAATTATTTATAGTTATACCACTACAGAATGTTAGTGGTGGTAGGTGTATTCATGGAGCTAATGTTTTCTGAATGTTCTTTTTTTTCTGTAAATATGTTTTGAAATATTCTGTAGCTGTCAGAAAAAGTAGGATAAAATGTAATAACTCTGAGTTTATCACATACTCCATTTTTTGTTCACCCCAGTCATATTATAATGAGATACCTGCTATTCATATTATGATGACTTTTTAATAGAAAAGTACTGCTTTTAGCTAGATACTAATATACTTTACTGATTTAAGTGGGCGCTTTGTTTTGGGTTTTTTAGGAAACTCTGAGCTGAAAGACAAAGAGGACCAGTTTGGAAGAACTCCACTTATGTACTGTGTGCTGGCTGATAGGCTGGACTGTGCAGAGGCATTGCTGAAGGCTGGAGCTGACGTTAACAGAGCTGATCGCAGCCGAAGAACCGCTCTCCATCTTGCTGCACAGAAGGTAATTACAGTAATTTCAGGACTATAAGGTGCACACTTTTGACTAAAATTTTCCCCTGAACCCGGAAGTGTGCATTATAGTCCGATGTGCCTTATATGATGTACAAAGTTGCGACATTTGCCACCCTGGAAGTGTGAGCCATGAGCCATGGGGGGGAGCCGGCAGTGCCGCGGAAGCTGGGTGGAGGCGGGGCCCGGGGGCCCACAGCACCACTCCTGTCGGGTCTGGGTGGGCCCGGGGGCCCCATGGCTGCCGGGTGGAGGCGGGGCCTCGGCCAGCAACCACGCGGGGGGAGCTGGGGGCAGAGCCTCGCTACAAAAAAAAAGTGGAAAAGTGCGCCCTATAGTCCGGTGCGCCTTATATGATCTACAAAGTTGCAAATCTTGCCGACTCCCTGCGGGTGCGCCTTATAGTCCAGTGCACTTTATGGTCGTGAAATTACTGTACTTTATAAGTGCTCATAAAGTTTGGGCTTTCACCACAGCTCTGAGGCAGGTTGACCCTGGCTGGACACCATGCACCCACCAAAGCTGCTCTATCACTCCCCTCCTCAGCTGGACAAGAGAGAGAAAATATAACAGAAGGTTCATGGACTGAGATAAGGGCAGGGAGAGGTCCCTCACCAGTTCCTGTCACAGGCAAAACAGACTTGACTTAGGGAAATTAGTTTAATTTATTACCAGTCAAATCAGAGTAGCATAATGAGAAAGGAATAAATCCAAACTTTCCCCACACCCTTCTTCCTGGGCTTAACTTAACTACTGACTTCTCTACCTTACCCTGCAGCCAGTGGTGCAGGGGGATGCTGTCAGTTCATTACTGTCTGTTTTTCCTTCTACAATGTCAGTCCATTTACATTGTCCCACTGAAGAAGTGCTAAAGGAAGTATTCAACAATAAAATAATAGGTAATTGAAAGTATAACTTCAGAGCTGCAAGAAATTTTGAGTGTGGTTAGGTCTGGGGGAAGTATCCATAGTCTCTCCATAGGAGACTAAGGAGGCTGGTGATGGTGGGGGGAAGGGGAGTGTCTTTGCTAACTGAGACATTTGAGCTCATGAACTGTGAGAAAGACTCCACAGAGAAGATTAGAAATTCAAACTGAAAGCAACAGCCTTTTATTTATTATTTTAGTTTTTATAGTATGTTTAAAACCAAAACTGCTCAAAATTGACACTTTTTTTGTCTGTGTTAGCTGTCTTTTGGTACCAGTTAGAGCACCTGCCACGATTTTCATAGCAAACCATTTCTGTATATATCTTGTCACTGTTCATAATTGTTCACATTTTTCAGATGTTTTAATATAATCTGCAGGTTTTATTATTTTATTTTAATTAGATTTATGTAAAGACAGCTATAATATGGTCATGGTATTCAGTAAGGAGCAGTTAAATAGAAAACTGTCTTGGGAAGCCTATAGTAAGGTGATATTCTCCAGGTACATTTGCATGGGAGTCCATAGGGACTGTGGGGTCTGTGTTACTGCATCCCTTACAGGGAAGTAAAGTGTTGTAGTTGACTTGAAATAGTCTAATCCATCTGCTTGGTTATATACCATTACCCTCTGGTGAAAATAATTCAGTCATCATCATAACCTTGTTTCCAGGATTAATTATGTATTTCTAAGGGACCAACCAGCTTAGTGTGAATGCTGTTGTTTCAAAGATAGGTATTTTATAAAAACAGCAATGTCAGAGACTTTAAAAATTGCTGTAACATACTTTCCTTGCCTGGTATTCATACAGGCATTCAGATTTTATGATGTGATAGACACGTGAACATTTTTGACTGTATAAAAAACTTAATTTAAAAAATCATGTTTTCCCCAGATTTTTGAAATATATTTTAGCATATTAAAACAATATAAATTCTTGTCTAAATCTTTGTCTGAACGTTCATGTTGTGTATATTTGTATTATGGCAATTCAAGGCAATAGAGATTTTGCCTTGGTGTAATATCCTCTAACTGCATGTACTCTCCACTTCCTCTATGCCTTGCTTCAATCCTGAAAGTGCAGATTGTAACATGGGATACTTGGACCATCTTAGGTATGTTTTCAGTTGACAGTGCAGATGAAAAGGAAGGTAAAACAGCATGAGATAAAGATTGTAGCAGTAGATTTTATGTAGTCACACACTTACTGTGTAATGTACTACATAGATGTGATTCACCCCATAGCAAAAAGTGATCAGGAAACAGCCCTTGCAACTACTTAGCTGTCCTCTAAAATTCCCTTCTTTGCCTTCTGAACAGTTACTTGCTATTGGTGTTAGCTTATGAAATTAACATTTCATGTATATAAAATTTTGTCTGTAGTCTTTCCATATTAACATTTTAAGATCTACTTTTCTGTCATGAGTGTCTTCAGAAAAATATGTAAAATTAAAGTTCAAAACAAATTAATGTTTCATACCGCTTTTTCTGTTTAAAAATAATGTTTTGCATTCTGCTGATTTCTTGCTGGTAGTTTTAGTTTATATTCTAATTTTTTTTCTCCAAAAATAAAATTTCTCAGTACAGTTGACTTTCAGATAGAAAAAGAAACATGCTGTGAGATCACCCATTTCCAAAGTTGTTTAGTCCATGTTGGTTAATCATGAATATGCGTATTTACCGGCGCCACTGAATGGTTTTTGTTGTGCTCAAGCTTGTAAGTCAGTAGCTGTCCTGTGCTTCTTTAAAAACAGATTCACATGACTTTAAAAATCCCCATTAATTGTTAGTCACAAGTGCAATCTGTTTAAAAGGGCAGTGCTTGGAGATTCATATTCCTAAATTGTACTTATGTTGCATTCTAGTTTTCCTTTTCTTTGGAGAGAGAAGCTAAGGTTTACAGATCTTTACATGCAACCAGGGAAGAGGTAGGAAAGAAAAGATGCTTCTTTCTACACTGATGCTAACTAAAGCAGATGGAGGTAAAATGAAATAAGGCTCCTGAGTCAGAACCTTCCTCTCTGTGTACCAGGATTACTTTGGCTGTTCTTTGCTATGTCTTTGAAAGGCTTTTGGGACACCTTGCTCATCAGATCACAGCAGACACATTCTGAGGGCTGGAGTTTGTTGCAGAATATTTGAGACTCCTTAAGTCATCATTCTACAGGCTGCCTTTATGTGTCCCTTTGCACTTGTTCGTCTGAAAGAGTCTCACAACTGGTTTGACAAAAAATGGTCTCTACTGCCTTCCTTTGGGAACTACAGAACTGTCTCAGAGGCAAAGAGTTTGTGAGAAAAAGCTCTTCTAATGCCAAACAGAAGCAATGATTTGGCTGTCTTGGATTGAAGAGAGCTGAATGTCTTCATTCATGTGTTTGGATTCAAGATGGTGTCTCTCCCATTAGTAATCCTGCTTACCATAAAAAACAATTGTTTTTGTTCTCTGCAGGATGAGATGAAACTGTTCCCATTTTTCTGTCTGAAGATTTCACTGTAAGAGAGCTGCCAGTTCATGTCTTTCAGTCCTAGTTAAATTGCTTGTGGGTTTTTTAATCCCTATAATAGAACAAACATTCAGAAGTGTGGCATTGACCTGAGTTCAGTCATAAATCATCAGTATTCAGTAAAATGAATTAGGGCTTCAGTTGCATTTCTTCTCTAGGATGGATTTCTGGTTGGATAGGACTTTAATGAACAACTGTAAGGCATCATGCCATTAACACTTGCATAACTAGCTTCTGACTCAACCTGTGTGAGTTGCAAACCTGGCTGTACTGGATGTGAGTGTGTGCATGCATACACGTATGTACATATCAACTCTACATTGCATTTTATTCTTAACACCCACCTCTCTGCAAGTTTTATGCTTCCAGTTATTGTCTGCAGAATAGGAGCCAGCCTATGCTTCCATCATGTTTTTCAGAGTTCATTCTGTAAAAGCATTTTTTCCAGTCCTTCAAAATGCCAAGAGTCACATCCAGTGTTCAAAATGCAGATTCTTATTTCTTGTTAGTATAGAGTTCTTCTGAAATTATAGGTAAAGATTTCAGCACTATCCATATGGTCTTTTAAAACACTAATTGATGTGATAGTATCACAATAGTTCCTTTCTTTATTCCTAATGACACCTCTTAGTCTTTTTGAAGTAGTTACTTTCTTACTTGCACTTGTGTAGTTTATCTCCTCCTGGTATTCTCCAAGTGCCTTTGCTTTGTTTCACAAATGTCCTAGAAGACATCTTTCAGAGCCATGATTTGTCAAAATAGCTCTGCTTTGATTTGGGTATCAATAAGCGCTACCAAAATTTTTGCACTTGATATAAAAGCAGTTCATCTACCAGTCTCTAGCAGTCTCTACCAAAACTATTTCTGATAGCATACCTAGGCAGACTGGCCAGTGCTCTTACCTCTTTTTGTTCCAAGGGTTTCAACACAGGTAAGTGAAGGTGATCTGATGATTTCAGTACCTCTGTGTAGTGCTGTTTTAATAACCAGGCTGTATCTACCAGTTATTGAGGAATCTCATGTCTTGGAACTCAGAGTTGCTGTGTTACGCTGGTCTTGCCATGCTTCATTCAACTGGTTTTTGTTGCTGGAACATGTCTACAAAGCAATAGTTAGGTGAAAAGCTGTCAGGTTCTCCTCTGTTCTCATCTCAACAAAAGATTCCTATAATCTCTCTGTCTTAGACTTCACTAGTGACATTTTGGACTATTTGCAAGAAGCAAGGCTTAGGATGTTCACTACTACCCTTATCACCTTTCAAAGGCTAAGCATTTCTCACACCTTTTTTACAGAAAGTTCTTGAAATTAATATGACAAGACCAGAATTTTTGGCTGTAATGTTAGAAACACTAATGCTTTTTGAAAAACACTGGTGGTTATATATTGATATGACAACCTTGAATGACTGGGTGCTTCATGCTAATAATTATATTCTTAATGGTTAGTCTTCTGTTTAGTGATGGGCATCCTTTGTATTACAGCTTTTAAGTTTTATACATCTGTTTGTCTGAAAAAGAATTTTAGTTTGAATTAAGAGAGAGTTTGACTTTCTGCGTGCTTAAATGTAGCAAATATATCTTTCTTTCAATGGAAAATAATACAGTATAATGCAGTGTGAGATGATGGGCTGAAAATAATCTATTTACTAAACTAAAAATTTACATTACAGACATCTACATATAAGCTAGTCGTGTAGATAACTTAAAAGTAATGTACTTGAGAGTGCAGTCATTCACCCTAAAGTGAGATGAGTACTCTAGGGCACACTGAGTAGCTGATTCTTTCATTTAGGCTTCTGTCTGATGCAGGTTTTCGTGTTGTCAGTGTTGTAATTGTGATGAATTAATCTCACCCAAGGCATACATTTTTTAGCAACTCATTTTCCAATTGTCCTTGACATGATCTTTCATAGTATCTGTCTTTTTTTCATCAGCCCTATGATGGAGATCAGTCAGTCTTTGTAGGCAGAAGGCCACATAAATTAAGTTACTTGGTGTTTTTCCTTTTGGATTTTCTTCTGTTCCCCTCCTTTGGTCTCTCTTTTCAAATGGACAGGTCTCACAAACAACTTTGAAAGAGTGCACTCCCTTAAAGAAAAAAAGAGAAAGGGGAAGGTAAAGTCATTAACTTAATAAAATTTAAATTAAAAGCAGTCAAACAAAAAAAAAAAGCCCTCAAAAATCGAAACCCACCAGAAAATTGATATATATTATTGCAGGAGTGCACCTGCAAAGATTGCCATGGGAGTTTCAGAGGGTGGGTGTAACTTCCTGAACACGGATGTAATTTACTGGGAACTGAAACTGTGACTGATTGCAACAGAAGTAGAATCATTAGCATAATTTGCCAGTGATTTTGCATGGAGGAATTGTAGTACTATATGGGTACAGATTGTTTAAGCTTGTAGAACTTAGATTATTGTGAAATAAAGATGCTGTGGAGATTTGAGTACTGGGATTACTATTATGTAATTTAAGGGGGGAAAGAAAAGCAGGCCTGCCTCTCAAAATTTCTCACAGGGGATGCTCACTTATTAGCAATCTGTACACTTTGGGAAGTGGTCTGCCTGAGTCTTTCTGAATACTTGAGGCACAGCCTTTGGTGTTCGTAGAGATAGAAGAAAAATTCAATATTTTTTGTTGGTTTCTAATAATATGCACTTAAAATAATCTATCAGGATGCTTAAATGTCTGGAGGATATTAGATTAATACAATCCCATTGGGAAAACATGGCTTTAGAAGCATTAAATATTGTGTAGCTTTTATTATTTTTCTGCTGACATAGTTGTTGATAAATAATAATACATCCAGGATGCAGTTAGGAATTCTATGTAAAGCAGGAGGATGTATTTTAATGGTCTTTGGTTTTTCTTAAACTAGAAGAAATCATTGTTCCTGTATACTCAGCAATAAAGGTAAAGTAAAAAAAGAGAGCCTGTGGTAAGCATTAGACATGGTAGAAAATTAGAAACACAAGGTAGTCTTTAGTTTACTTAATTTTTGAACGTTTATTTCCAAGTCTTATCTAATGAGTACAGTCAGGTTAGTCCAAGAGCTGCAAAAACAGAATGGTTTTTTTCCCCTTGCTTGACCAAATGAAAGGTGTTTGTATTAAAAACTCTTGAATTAACTTGCCTGGGAGCAAGTTTATATGTTTTTCCCTCATTACCTTTTCCAGTATGTATTTCCTGGAGGTGTAGTCTCTCAGATCTTTCATAAGGCTTTATTTGATCTTTGTTAAAGAGTACATGTGTTTCTAACTTTCTTTCCCAGTCTATATAATGAAAATAAGTGATCATGTCACAAATAATGATGGCCAGTTCATGTTCTTTTTTTCCTCAGGCCAATAAGATTTTATGATGTTCCCTCTCAAGTGAGAGCTCATAATGAGTAATATTAATTCTATGCATGTAGGTTCATGAAATGTGAATGAGCTTTACATTCATTCTGTGATACTTTCATGTGAACATACGATTTGATTAAATGTGAGAAATCTGAACACACCAGGATGTGAAACAGGAGTGTTTGCTGACCTGTCAGAAGAGGTGATTTTTTAAAATGTGGGACTGTAGTTTCTTCTGTGATTAATTAAGCCACAGACAATAACCATGATACAAATGTTTTCTTTAATTTCCTGAACAATGAGTTCTCTCTAGTGAATGCAGCCTGAAGTTGCTCAAGGGTGGAAGGCAGAGTAGCTCCTTTTGTATGATTTGTGTGTGTTATACTACAGATAAGCTGTCCTAGCTGCTGAGGGGTTGGTACCATCTATGGCCTTCCCCTGACCCCTTTTCACAGCTGTAGAACTGCTCACTGGGCAGTGAGTTGACAGAAAATGAACTCTACAAAATAACAATTAATTTTCTGTTTGTTTAACACAAGGCCCCACATTCCCAAATGCTTTTTGCAATTGGTTGTTTTGATACCACCATTGATCTGTGCCGCAAGCCCTATTGAAATGGTTAAAAATAGCTACAGGAAAAATTTGAGAAAACTCACATTGTAACAGAGATCTGATTCCCAATACACTCCTCAAGAAAGTTGTGCTGTCACTGCTGAGGATGAACAGAGACTTTGCAAGGCTGGAATTTTCTAAATGAACACTGACATAATAAATAATATTCTCAAAATATTCATAGGCAAGAGTTTTAGTGTTCTATTTGAGTTCAGGAATTTGGTGATTTTCTGTGTGATAAATTGCAGCTGTGACTCTCCTTCAGGATCTTGTATGTCTCTCCTAATTCTGCTTTTGATTGTTCTTTAGATTTCATTAATAATTCCATGCTGTGTCTAGATTCAGAGTGAAATTTGGGCACTATTTTGCAAGACTGGTATGCGATTCTTATATTCAGGCAGTGCATTTTCAGATTGCACACTTTGTCATGTCTTGTAAAAAGGCAAGAACATGCAATTATTGTTTCCTCATTAAGTGTTAAGCTGCTATAATCATATGGTATCCAGCAATTGTCTGTCTCTACTGTCAAAATGTGGGTTAAAATCCAGCCAATTCTTTTCTCTGCAGAAGATAAAGCTGTGGAAATACTGTTCTACATGCTAGGTTTCAGTTGCACAGCAGATACTAGGGCATCTGAATCTGATTTCTCACTGTTTTTTGTTAACATGAAACCATATTTTAAGACAAGTTTATGCAAAAATTTATATGCCCAAAGCATTGTTTTGACTTGAAGTTCGAGATCAGAATTTCAGACTAGCTGTAAGATCAAACTTGGTCTCTGTACAGACTTCTCTGATAAATATGGTATGAATGCCTATAGTCAATGGCACTTGTAGAGTTGATTTTTCAATTATTTTAGAACAGTTGGTTACTAAACTAACTAACTCTGGTAAAACATGTCTGAAAGTGTTGCTTGCAATTTGTGGCTACCTCCCCGACTATAGCTACTTTCCAGCAGACATTTTACACATCAAAGGAGTTACAGCATGGGTAACCAAAAATCATAGCACCTGTTACTGTCTGTTTAGGATTGGATGGTGAAAGAAAACAAAGCTAGCTGAGATGCTAAAATGAATTATTCTATAAATATCTGACAGATTTTCTCTATAGCCTGCTGTAGGCAGAAAGGTTCTATCTACTTCCAGCTGGAATAGCAAAATAGTGTTCTTCCCCTGTTTAGAATAGTAGAACTAAAAGCAGGAGGAGGATGGAGGATGTTTAAGGAGAGGGTTTGCAGTAGGAACACGTGTGGAGTATATACCCCAATAATCTACCCAATAGTAGAGTATATCTGCATGGAAAGGGATAGACTGGGTGTGGCGAGTTCCCTTTGACCTGCACTTGAAGTGTTAGTCTCCAGCTGCCTGGAGCAATTGTTGACCGGTGTCATTGTACCATCCACATTTTGAAGGATTTTGTTATAATTTTGAGGTTGCAAATGTAATCTGAACACAGAAGGAAGAATAAATACATCTAAGGTTTTTTGGAAGATGTGTGGATTAGTTCTTGCTCTGTTAAGGGATGTTCACTGTGATTCTCAAAGAGGCACATCTGAAACACAACTTGAAAAATACAGTGATGTACCATTTCTGATTCTGACTTGTAATAGTGGGAAAGATTCTCACTTATCAAGGCTAGTGATCATAAGCCAAATATTATAAACAAGGCTTGCAGCAGAAAAGTCACAAGTAATAAGGGTAGACAACTCATTGGGCTAGTAAGTCTAAATCTTAAAGACATTTACAGATTTTGCTGGTAAGATTAAGAATAGTAATTTTTCTTCACAATTTGGCACCACCAAGTCCTCTAGCATAACATTGTTGTGTTTTGGTTTGGGTTTTTTTTTAATAAAAGCAAATTGAGAGAATGATATATGTTCAATTTCTCTTTAATCAAGGTATGTGTCAAAAAGAATGAATCTGCTAAATAAGAGCAAACCATAGCAATGACTATCATCTAGGATAAGCAGGAGATTTGTGATATAAACAGTAAAGGAGTTTTTGATCCTGGAAAACCTGAACAGGTTCCAAGAATACTGTGGTCTCGCTGTCACCAGCATAGGCATAAATGCCTTTTTAAGGGTGAGAGTTTGGAAAGAGTTTGCTCAGTCTTCCCTGGTGTGGAGGGTTGGGTCAGGCCAGTTGCACCTCTGTAGGTCTCCTTTACACAGATGCTTCTGTGGGTCTCAGCATTAGGAATTCTGAACTGGTCTCCTTCTGGAAAGGACAGAAAGCTATTAAAAATATGTAAAATATAAATAGAAGTGTATCTGCTAAATGCTATTCAATGGTATTTGAAAATTACAATATTTGTCACCTCTTTGCAGTGATTTATTTATATTATTTATATTTGGAGTACATTTTAGAGTGGAGTAGTAATAACTAAAATTTATTCATAGAAATGTTATATACTGTTTCAAATTTTATTTATAGATTTGCTTGAGTTTTGTGCAAGCCAACTTACCCAAATGTGCTGTAGGTTCAAGTATTCTTCGGGCAGTAGTAGTCATAAGGGATCCATTTGCCAAACTACTTATTTAAATATCTAAATATTTAAACGTAATATATTTTGTGCTATACTGCCCATAATTAAAGTGTTACATCATCTGTGTCTGGTTGAAGTGATTAATAAACATGTATTTATGCTCAGGAATATTTTGTAAGCCTAAGAAGTTAAAAGAATAAAATACTACTTTTTTTTTTAAACTTACTAGATCTTTTCAAAGTGTTTAGATTTCTTAAATTAATATTGTGTTGCACTTGCATAGTAGTTTCCTGTATGTGTGCAACCTGCATTTTGAGCAAGCGCACTTTTCTCAGTTAAAGTATAATAGCAGATATTAATGTTTTATGTCTTTAACTAAAGCTTTAAGTTTAAATTAAATTTTCATGTAATTTGATTTAATAATATTCTTCTAATATTAAATACTTTCACAAACATAGGAATCCCTTGCTGGAAAATACACTTCTTTTTAGCACAGTTGAGGAATCAATTAATTAGTTTTGGCATGGCAGTATTAATTGCTTTTTAACTGTTTAAATAACTTGCGTATTTTTACTCACATTATTCTTTTGGTTGCCTGATTTTAACAATATTCCTGTGGTTGTGGTGTTTTATATTGTTGTTTTGTGGGGGTTTTTTGTTGAATTTTTTTTTTTGGTAAATGTTCTTTTCTATTGTTTACTGTAGCAAACAGCCTCAGTTTAGGGACTGTGCCTCTGATCTCACTGGTTTTGGATAGTACCACCCTGAGAATAATAAATGTTTTCAATTTGCCTCAGAGTGATGTGACTTGTGAGGTCCTATGTCACTAGATACTGCATATTGTCCTAGAAAAAACAAATAAAGCAAATTTATAGTGATAAATTCAAATTATTTAGTCCTGGTTTCTATCACTCTGCTACAAAGAAAAAAATAGTGTAGATATTAAATGGAATAACAACTGTAACGTCTCTCTGTCATCTAGCACAGTCCTGTGCTTCCTTTTTCAGTGATGCAGATCCTTGCCTCAATGTTTCCCAGCTCAAGCTTGGTTTTCTGGGGTTAATTTTCGCGGAGTGTCTGCCTGGGCTTTCGAAGAGCCCTGTACAAAGGGAGTCAGTACAGCCTAGTGGAGAGCAGAGTCATGAGCATTTGCATCTCTGGAATGTTTTTATTGACAAACGGTAGTCTGCTATTGACATTCGTGTCCCTTGATGATACTTCTATCCTAGCTTATCTTTGCTGGTCAAATGCCTTAATTGTTCTGGCCTTTAATTCAGTCAAAGTTGGTGCAGGAGTGGAAGAGAAAAGAGAAGGAACAGGTCTAACAGAGCATCAAGCTTGAGCTGTGAAGCTGCTGGCAACGATCAACCTGTCATAATGTTATGATTTGTTCATTTTTATACCATTTATTAGCCTTTACTTGTTGTGCCATTTGGCCTCCAGGGCAGATAAAGTGCTGTCTAATTTGGTAGGTTTGCTTCTGTCAGAGTGGCCTCGACAGAGAAGGTGTTAGCTGTAGTGACAAATAATCAATAGCTGTCGTTGTCATGAGGAACGTGAGTAGTTGGGCCTTTCATCTGGAGGATTAGAGGTCTAATTGGATTGAGAATAGGGAGGGTGAGCTGTTGGGTAACCCTGTCAGCTATGTTAAGCTGTCAAATGTCAGCTTTCCTGAAAGGAAGAAGGAATGGTTAGCTTTCAGAAACAAGGAAGAAGACATATGAAAGCTTTTTAAAAAGTAATAGATAGAAAAGTAGAATAGGCTAACATACACTTTAACCCTTTCTTGTTTAATTACATATCTTTCTAGTTAATGAGGATGCGTGGTGTGCACTCTCTCACTCTCTCTCTGAGACAGGCGGAATTTGTGTGAAACAGATTTGGCAGTGTTGTACCAGATCAGACTGGTTTTATGTCTTGAGAAAAAGCCAGTTAACTACTCAGATAGGGAATACAAATGCAAAAGATTATGACATGGGGAAAGAAAATATCCATCAATTGAAGGAATCACTTAATAGAAGCTGTAAGGAAATAAAATATTTTATTTTAATATTTTGTTGTAAAGATATGTCAGTCTGATAATACCAGTATATTTTTTGAGATATAAGCAGTTGTTTCAAAGTTGCTGTAAGTAGAGTAATTATTATTATCCAGTCCTGCAGTGGGACTTTAAAATCACCAGTTGAATTTTGTCTGCATTTTCTTACTGTTGCTTTTGATCTTTGCTTTCTGTGGGTTTCTTAGAGAAAGATTTCTGTTGTTCTAAATATGATAAATCCAATGCAACACCCCTTATGCTGGTAGAACAAATAATTGAATGTCTCAGACGTGCTAATATTTACTGTACCAGAGTAAATAATAGAACTGCATTTTAATGAAGGATTTGCTTAGAAAATTACTGAAATAGTGGTTTCTTTATTTGTCATCTTATTTTGCCACTTTCTTCAAAGCAAGTCTTAACTGTAACCATGCCAGTATTCCCCTACTCTAAGTAACACATTTGCCTTGAGATCTGTAGTACTTGGCCATAGTTATCTGTATAACAGATCTGGAAATAGCAAGGTTTTAAAATGGTGGAATAAAGCTCTTTATTTTGCACAGCTAATTTAACGAAAGTTATATTTTTCTTTAGTTTTCTTTTTTTCTTTTTTTTGTTGTTGTGGGGTTTTTTTGGGTTTTGGAGGAGGCGTTTTGTGGGGTTTTTGTTTGTGGTTTTTTTGTTTGTTTGTTTTTTGTTGTTGTTTTTTGCTTTTTTGTTTAATGGACTTGTAGGTATTTCAAAATTCACAGAATTTTTTCTTATGTGTTTGGTCATTTATTCTGAAGTAGTGGTTTTACTATAGGGGTTTCAATTTGGATTGATTCCCCTGCTCCTCCCCTCTCCTCTGCAGCACTTATTGATGGTCATCTGGACTTGCAGCATTGTTTTTACTGGTGGTCTGCTGTAAATACTGGCAAACCCATCCTTAATCTCAGGTTTATTTTTATGGATTAGTACAATAGTATAAGTATTCCAGAGGCAGAAATCTTGAACTGGTTGTCTGTTATCACATTTCAGTGGCGTTATGTGTCAGAAATCATGGAGTTTTATCCCTTTGAGATTAACTGCTGTGCTCTCAAAGACCCATCTTTGTGTGAGAGCCTGAATTCATGTGCTTTGAGTAATTTTTGGATTCGCAATTACTGTAATGCACCTCTGTCACTGATAATTTTCTGATAATCCAGTTCTCCTGATTTATATTTCTCTGCTTTGTTTCATTGCTTCCCCAACTCAGACTTTATGATGTTGATATTTATTTTTGAGTCTGAGTAATCTGATTTAAGCACATTTTAACCTTCTGGTGTGAGCCACAGGATGGACAGATGAAGAAGTGACATCATAACCTACTCTCACAGCTTGAAGTGTGCTGAAGGTTGCTGAGCTACAGAAGTATTGTGCTGCTGTGGCCTGTTTGGCTTCAGCGTCCATAATATCCACAAAACTGATCCAGCATTTCTGTGCTGTGTAGTTGTCTGCAGTGCAGACACACTGTGATAAAATTAACTTTTTCCTGGTTAATAAAATAAAATAACCCCAGGCCTATTTATGATTTTTTTAAAAATTATATATTTATCTTATTGAAAATCTATCCATTCCCCTGATTCTTTTTTTCAGAGTTCCATCTTTTGTTTTATTCATAGGGATAAAAAGGTTATCATCATTCAGTATCTTAATTTCTGGAGTTTTACCTAACCCTTGGTATGAAAATCCTTACCCAGTATTTTTTCCCAGACAATTTGCCATGGTAGTGATCTGTGATTTCCCCAGTTTTTCCCTATTTTTTTATCCAGCTCAAACATCACTGTTGGTGATGTTTTCTTTCAGTCTTGCTCCAGCAATATCACAGCTATTTTCATTAACCTAATTGATTTATTTTCATTGTACAAATCACTCTCTCCCATTTTCAAACTTGATGTAATTTTACTTCTCTGCATCTCTGTTCCACTTCTTGCTCTGGTAACTCTCCTCCTTTCCTCCTCTTGGCTTTATATCTTTTGCTACCATGCTTTCTGTGCTTTAAATAATCCAAGGAGGCTATTGTCAGACCCAGAATATACATTGCATTATCATCCTCATGCCTCTGTTGAGCACTCTTGGTCTCAAGCACTTGAAATTTGAATATCAAATTTCATTAAAATAATGAGAAAAGGAATGTCTCCAACTGCAGTGATTTTCTAAAAGATTTTGCAAATATGGTTTAAGTGCAAAACATGGTGGCAGAACACTGAGAGGTTCTGCTTGTGTTTCTCATTGAAAAGGAACTAATTCTGCATAGCATATGGAATGATATCTTAAATATCTGTACAGCCAGATGGGTAGAATGACTTTATTTTCATCTATTGAGTTCAGTGCATGCTTTTGTGAGTAAAATTTTGAAGAGTTTCTGGCCTGATGACTCACCTGTTGTTACTTTTTCTCATCTTTGCTAAATCCTCTTCCATAACAATTATTTTTCAGGCTACTATCAACAAATAAAATCATTTGTATTAATTTTTGAAGATTCTCAGTTACCAAGAGTGAGTAGGTAAAGGAATCCTGTCTTTAAAAAGGTCTTAAATCAGTACTTAAGTCTGAAAAAGTATTGGTGCATGACTCCAACTCAGAGATGTTGTTGAAAAAACCAACTAGAACTGAACAGGATACAAGTATGTCCAGCAAACATAAGGTTGTTCAGGTGTGAACAGTGCTTTTTCTAAAAGAACTTTATTTCATATTGCTTGATGTTTGGCTCTTAAGTTGACTTAATTATTCTGGGTTTCAGCTGCTGGTTGTCTCCAACATACTGTTATCAAACAGCTGCCCCCTTTCTCTCATTTTGCTTTGTTCAAAGGACAGGTGAAAATTTCTCTGTCATTTGATCTTGAAGATAGTGGTTACATCTTTAAAATGGTATTTTCTTTTTAAACATGGTGCTTACAGTACTTGGAGAGTTGCACTTCAGATCTGAATGGAATTCATTTTGTTTCACTTATTGTTGTTCCTTGAGCTTGTTTAGCATTGTGGCATCCCTCAGTGCGCAAGAGACTTGTCCAGCTCTTCTCCCAGGACATTGATGTCTGCTGCCAAGTCTGTACCTTTAAAAGTACCTTTGCAGACAAAGACATTTCCCTGTTTGAGTGTCCTTTCTAAAACATCATTCTTGCATTAATTGCCCCTCTGCAGCTGACCCCATGACTGATCTTTAATGGTTATGTGAAGAAATATTGTTGTTGGGACTGAGAAACCACTTACTTGTCTGTGTCCAGGTTTGGCACTGACAAATTAAAACAGGACTTCCACTATTATTAGCTCATCAGTTTGGTTTAGTCCGATTTTGTGAACTGTAGGGTGATTTCTGTTGGAATAAGGTGCCTTTTTTCCAGCTATTCTGCAGTAAAAAGGGAAAATATTTGTTTTCACTGATTATAAATGTTATTCTAATTTTAGGGGAATTAATTTTGTGTTAAATGTATCCACAATATGCCTCAATACATGAAGTACCAGCAATAGATCATTTTGAAACAGGACACCTTTCTGCTGAAATCTCCAGGAATCTTCTATCAGGTGTCTGACACATCCTTAATCTGATGCTCAGGCTTGTCATTTGAATCAATAGGATACTAGATGGGATGCCTTCAGCATGCAAGGCTACTGCTATAGGAGGTATTTGAAAAATAGATTTAGATCTTATGGCCAGCCACAAACTCCAGGAGCACTAATCTTTCATTTGTCTCTCTCTTTGTCTGTAAACAGTTGGTTAAATTGTTGATTAAAGAGAATTAAGTGAATCACACTTAAGTCACAATGGATGTGTATGAACTGCATAAACAAATTCTGTTGCTGCCTGAAAAGCAACAGCTTTTCATTTTCAGCATTTCATAAAATACAAAATTAACTTACCTTTTAAAATTCTAAATTTTCTGGTCTCTTTGTAGAGCAGTTTGGAACCCTCTTTTGTTTCTTTTTTTTGTTTTGTTTTTATTAATGAAGGATTAAAGAAAAATGCTACCAGTTTTTTCTAATGAGGAATAATTTTTGCTGAAATATTAACTGATTTATGTCATGAATATCATCTGTGTGTGTTCAGCCTTATGATGGGAACATTTAAACGTAGATCGAAATATACACAAAGGATGTGTTTTTTCAACATTGTTAATGTGGTGTGGATTTGGGAAGGCTTTGTAACACCAACCTTCAATTGTTATTGTATTTACCTCTAGTCTGAACAAAGATAAATAAATCCTGTACTTTTATATTACTGCTAGGATGCAGTTTGAGTAGATTATGAAGGCTTTGATTTGTTTACCAGTACTGTAAGTAGATTATGGCTTCATTTTAAATATCAAACATCACTGCAGTGTCTATAGAAACTATACAATTATGCCATATGTAAAAGTAGCCTGAAGTGTCTGAATAATTATTTGAATTAAGAGTAAACCTACCTTCATTGCTGGTTGTTTTCAATATGGATTGTCTGTCCACTTCTTTAATAGTTGTGGAGACTTCACTGTGGCTGGAACTTTTTCTTGTCCAATAGAATTTGATAGGTAGATTTGCAATTACTTCACAAAGTGGTTTGTTATACCACTTAATATGTTTGAAATATATTTTAATCACGTAAAAGGTGGGCATTTATTTGCAGATAAAACAGCAGCTAAAATAATAACAAAAAGATTCCATGAAGCTGTGCTCAAAAATAAGCATATTTGCAACGCTTCACTTTGCAAGCATTGTTGCTTCCAGCGGTCTGTAAGGAATGACATGCACGTAGAGGGGTGCAATTAAGAAGTACAAGGCAGTAGTGACACAGTAGTAGTCAGAGTGATGCTTAGTGATAATGGCAATTAGTTTGCTTCCAGAATGACATAGTACCATACAAAGGTAGGATAAAAAGACTTGGACTGGACTAATGGTTGTTATTTAGTCTTGTTTTCAGGTAGAATTCTGTCACGGATTATACTGCGATTTGTAACATTTTTATTAGATTTTCAAAAGGCATGCATCTGTTTCAGGGATGTATTTTGTTAGTTTCGTTGTGGTGCTCTTAGTTCAAGACAATTCAACTCAAAGCCATTAAGATGAAGAAAATGAATGTAGTAACTGTTTTCTAGTATTCATATTTTTGGGCAAGAGGGAGTCAGTGCTTTCTGAGAAATCTTTCAAATCAGTATTTTTTGAAATGCAGTAGTTTTTTGAAAGCTTAGCATTTGATTCTTTATGGAGAGGTGGGCAGTGATCCTGTAAATATGGATGATGTGTCTCAGGCTTTGTCGTAAATCCCCAGAGATTGTGTCTTGTGGGTACTTCTGCCTGAGTGGCTTCAAAAGA